>PVIA01000528.1:0-423701 GCA_004024845.1 Tonatia bakeri | reverse complement strand
TGCAGCAGAAAGAAAGAAGGAACTCCTACCCTTTGCAACAGCATGGATGCAACTGGAAAGCATTATGCTAAGCGAAATAAGCCAGGCAGTGAAAGATAAATACCACATGATTTCACCTTTAACAGGAACCTAAACAACAAAACAAAGAAACAAGCAAAATATAGTCAAAGACACTGCATTAGGGGACAGGCAGGAAGTGTCCAGAGGAGAGAGAAGAGGGAATTTCAGGGGAAAAGGGGAAGGGTTTGCAGGAACAAAGTTAAAAGACACATGGATAAAACTAGGGGGAGGGTGGTAATGGGAGGGAAGATGGGAGGGGGGTGGGTGGGCTTGATTGGGAGTAAAGGGGAGAAAAATGTACTTAAACAATCATTAAAATAAAAAAAAAAGAATGTTTGCTCTTTTTGTATTTGTATTTTAAGCCAATCACTTGTTCCTGTACAGAGTAAAATCTTCTGTGATAAGAAATTCCAAGAAGGAGGGAGGAGGTGTAAGAGCTTTGAGTGGTGGTCTTTAAGGACTGCTAAAAGGCACAGAGAAGAAATTGTCAACTTGCATATGTGTGCCTAAGGTCAATCCCACCTGTAGAAGAAGGTTTTCTCTTAGTAGTTGACTCCATGTGTCAGGAGAGATGATAGCATTATGTTTCTGATCTCCATCATCTGTGAAGACTTTCTGAAGGCATGGGTAAAAAGTATAGACTAATTGTCATTATTACTAACTTAAAACTAAAATGTGTGGATTTTTAAATTTGTTATCAAGCCATATAAACCTAGAAATATAGTTGCTTTTTTCTCTCCATTACCTATCTCCCAGCTCCATCTGCAATTTGCAAGTGAGTCTTATACTTTCTTTCTCAAGTTTCTCCATTGGGGCCAGAGTACCGTGACTTTGCATTTATAAAACATTTTTACTCCTAGAAATTTCTTGAAAATTTTTATCTAATCAATCCTCATGTCATTGTCTTATAGTGAATGATGACAGTGAGGACTCAGGGGATTTTTCTAAGACCAACTCTCTTTTTAAGGTTATTGGTAAAATCAATTCATTTTTTCTTAAATCAGTTTACTTGAAACCTCCTAACAAACCTACTGCCATTTCAAATAGTTTTTTTAAAGAAAATTACTTTTAGGACTTCTGGCCATGATGGAGGTGTAGGTAGATATACAGTGTCCTCACACAACCAAAAGAAGGACAACAACAAATTAAAAAAAAAAAAACAAGAAACAACCAGATCTGCCAGAAAATCTAACTGTGTGGAAGTCCGACAACATAGGAGTTAAAAAAAAGCATTCATACAGACCAGTAGGAAGGGCAGAGATGGGCAGCTGAGCAGAGAGGACTTGCATCAAGGCAGCAGGTAGTGGACTGGGCTGGCAAACTGGCAGCAGGCAGAGAAGATGGGCCCACATCTGTGTGTGGATAAACCAGGAGGAACAACTGGGGAGCAAGACAGACCATGAAACCCAGGGTTCAAGTTAAGAGAAATAAAGCCTCAAAACCTCTGGCTGAAAAAAATCTGTGGAGGTTATGGTGCCAGAAGAAACTCCCAGACTCACAGGAGAGTTCTATGGAGAGGCCCACAGGGTCCTAGAATGTACACAAATCCACTGACCTGGAAATCAGAACCAGAAGGGCCCAATTTACTTGTGAGTAGTGGAGGAAGTGACTAAAAGCTGGTCAAGAGCCAAGCAAACAGTATTGTTCCCTCTCTTACCACCCCCCCCCAACATATAGCACCACAACCTCCACAATGCAAAAACGTGGGTTGCCCCACCCTGGCAAATACTTAAGGCTCCACCCTTTACTACTTAACAGGCATACAGAGACAAAAAAAAAAATATGGCCCAAATGAAAGAACGGATCAAAGCTCCAGAAAAACTAAAACTAAGCAATGAAAAGAGAGCCAACCTGTCAGATGTACAGTTCAAAACACTGGTAATCAGGATGCTCACATGGTTGAGTATGGTCAGAAAATAGAGAAAAAAGTGAAGGTTATGAAAATGAAATAAAGGAAAATGCACAGGGAACCAACAGTGAAGGGAAGGAAACCAAGACTCAAAACAACAGTTTGGACTAGAATGAAGAAATAAACATTCAACCAGAAAAGAATGAAGAAATGAGAACTCAAAAAAAATGAGGAGAGGCTTAGGAACTTCAGGGATAACTTTAAATGTTCCAACATCTGAATCATAGGGGTACCAGAAGGAGAAGAGGAAGAGCAAGAAATTGAAAACTTAACTTGAGAAAATAATGAAGGAGAACTTCCCTAAGCTGGTAAAGGAAATAGACTTCCAGGAAGTCCAGGAAACACAAAGAGTCCCAAACAAGTTGGACTCAAGGAAGTACAAACAAAGGCACATCATAATTACATTACCCAAGATGAAAGATAAAGAGAGAATCTTCATAGCAGCAAAAGAAAAAGAGATAGTTATCTACAAAGGAGTTCCCAGAAGACTATCAGCTGATTTCCCTAAAGAAACTTTATAGGCAATAAGGGGCTGGAAAGAAGTATTCAAAGTCATGAAAGACAAGGACCTACACTCAAGAGTACTCTCAGCAAAGCTATCATTTAGAATGGAAGGGCAATTCCTGCCAAGATGGAGGCAGAAGTAGACACACTGTGCCTCCTCGCACAACCAAAAGAAGGACAACAACAATATAAAAACAAAAAATAACCAGAACTGACAGAAAGTTGAACTGTATGGAAGTCTGACAACAAAGGAGTTAAAAAAGAAACATCCACCCAGATCGGTAGGAGGGGCAGAGCCAGGCAGCCAGGTGGAGAGGAATAGCAACAAGGCAGCAGCTGGCAGACCCAGTGAGGGGGTGGATTGTGGACCGAGGTGCGCAAGGCTGCAGCTGTCCAACAAGGCAATGGCTGGTGGAGTAGGTGATCCCACATTCACGTGCAGATAAATCAGGAGGAACAATGGGGGAGTAAGCAGACCCCACAACCCAGGGTTCCAGCGCAGGGAAATAAAGTCTCAAAACCTCTGATTGAAAACATCCATGGGAAGGCTATATCATCCTGACCCCACCATTTTACGTGTGTAATCTAGTGTCTTGTGGAGGCTCTACTGTAGCAGCTCCCTCCTCCTGGGCATTCAGATGTGATTGACAGAATGACCTCAAGTCAGAGATTAAAATGTCAGTTTCACTACTAACAAAGGTAGACTGAATCAGACAGACTTACCCACTCAGTGATAGGGCCTACTGGTTGGCCACCCGCCTAACTAAACTTGGGGAGCAGATCCCCAAACAAAAGGGGAGTGGAAGGGATTTGCTCTACCATGGTCTGGCTCATCTACTAAGGTCAGGTAAATCACTCACCTGGAGAGGAATGGAGTGTGGGACCAGGGGCTTTCCATCAACAGAAGTTCCTTCACATAGAAACTCAAAGCAGAAAGAACAACAGTCCCAGCCACCCACCTTCCCGAGGATTCAAACACTGGACTTTGAATCAGATGGGGAACACGTACTCCCATTTTGGTGTTCCTCCCAAGGAAATGCACAAATACCTTCCAAGGCCAGTCTGCTTGAGAAAAAGCCCTTACTCTTAATCATGATGTTATACTGTCTCCCTGGAACTGCTTGTAAATTATAAAATTTCAATAAATGTTTATTAAAATAAAAATAATTACTTTCATTATCATCACTCTTTCAGTCATAAATAAGTTTGGATTGCTAAATGTACTTTTCTAAGTTTATTCTTAAATATATGCAAATCAGAATAGCCCCAGAAACTTGCCGCATTCCTCCTGGAACATATTTTAAAATACAGGTTGATGTGGAAATCTCTTCAGCACATATTCTCCACACAACAAGTATGCTAGGAAAATCATCCTCATCAATCATGGCAGTAGTCAGAGTCTGGAAGCTAAAAGCTATAAAAGCTTGTCAAAGAGGTAGTATAGGAGAGGTAGTAGTAACTGGGTCAAATACCCAAGTGTGGTTATTTTAAAAAATAAACCTATGCTGTATAAATAAATTTGCTCTTGATATGATTGCCTATGAGGCTTGGCATTTTCATTTTAAAAAATCAGTAACAGATTTAGGATGCATTCAGCTGAAGGTTGTTGAGGATGAAATTCAAATGGCTTAGTCCTGGCCTGTGTGGCTCAATTGTTAGAGCATTGTCTCTGTAACCAAAGATTGCAGGTTCGATTCCCAGTCAGGGCACATGCCTAAGTTGCATGTTGATCCTCTGTCCAGGAGCCTGTGATCCCTGGTCTGGACAGAAGGCAACCAATTGATGTTTTTCTCTCCTATCGATGTTTCTCTCTCTCCCTTCCTCTCTCTCTAAAAGCAAAGAAAAAACATCTTTGGGTGAGGATAAAAAATTGATTTTAAAAATTCATGTGGCTTGCCCTGGCTGGCGTAGCTCAGTGGATTGAGCACGGGCTGCGAACCAGGCATCGCAGGTTCGATTCCCAGTCAGGGCACATGCCTAGGTTGCAGGCCATGTCCCCCAGCAACCGCACATTGATGTTTCTCTCTCTCTCCCTCTCCCTTCCCTCTCTAAAAATAAATAAATAAAATCTTAAAAAAAAATTCGTGTGGCTTAAATATGGAATAAGAGCTCTAGAGTTCGGACCCTTACAGAGTTGGTCAATTCAGTGGCTCAACATGGCCACCAGGGGTCCAGTTCTTTCCACCTTTCTATTCTGCCACCCTCACTGCACGGGTTTTCTCCTCAGGTTTGTCCCCTTCTGGTCACTACATAGCTCCACAAGCTCCAGGCATCACATCTTCTTCATACCTATTTTCTTTCTCAGATTCCTTGTTAGAAATACGTGAAACTCCCTCAGGAGGCTCCCGACACTTCATTCATGCCTCACTGGGCAAAATTCTATGTCTTGAGTGTTCATAATCCAACCATTAGAAGGAATCATGGACTTTCCATGACTGAGTAATATCATTCTCTAGGGCTGTGGAGAAGCCTGGCTTCCCTGAAGCACCAAATGGCAAATATTTGAACAAAACTGGTTTTCAGTTGGCAAGGAAGGGGAATAGGAAATGGCTATCAGGTAGGAAAACAATTGTGTCTGGTGCATCAGCAATAACAAAATAACTCAATTGGAAAAGTTACCAGGAGATGCCATCAGTGTCAGTGTGTTTAATTAAGTACACATCAACCTGGTTCTGATTCCAGCCAGTATACCTTGCACCTCAATCAAAGTTGCCTTGTTATCAGGCAACAGTAATAGACAGGGTTTGCTGTTAGCAAAATATGTTTCTAAAAATTCCAATTGTTCAACCTGTGTATTCTCCAATCCACAGATTTCTGTGTCTAAGAGTTGTTTGGCTATAACTCTGCTTTGTCAATATGCTTTTAGTAGAGGAGGACTAATCAAAATCCTTTTATAGTTTCAAAAAGAGTGACCATAACTCTGACTGCTTTAAGATTTGACATTTCAGTGTCTTCAAAAGTAACTTAATACTTCCTGAGACAAATCTATAGGCAAATTTTTAATAAGCTTGTTAAAATAATTCACAGCTGTGGGGAAAAAATAAATTTTTGACACATCTATATTTTGCATTTAAATTATATGTAAGATAATAATGAATGAAACCATGTGAAAAGAATATCAAAATGAGAAATCAAGTAATTTATGTTACAAAACACAAACAATGGCTCACATAATGAGTAACAGTCATGTCCTCTTTGTAGCATTTTTCTATAACCCACACTAATGAGAAAAACTAAATAAGATTAGTGACATTTCATTTAAAGAGAGCAAGTCCCAATATTAGCAAAATTTTTAAAAAGAGATGATTCTTTTTTACTAAATAGTGCTGATATAATGAGTCATTGCTTATAACCCGATAATCCTCCAGCTTCCCAGAAGATTCGAGCCCTACACCTCGTGAACTGGAAGTGTCTGACCCATTTACTCCCACAAGGGACTGGTAGGCAATAGAGAAAGTGGCTGGGGACGGTGCCCGGAATTGACACAGTCCTGCCCCGCTGCCGCTGGTTCTCAACCCCAAGGAAAGAATTGGTCAGCGAATTGCCCATCCCAGCAGCAAGTCAGTGGTTAAGAGAGTGATTTGATGTGAACCTTAATGACGCCCGGAAATGCTTCCTCCCACACAGGCGCCCTATCACCTTCTTCTCCACTAGCAGGAACAAATCTTTTTGCACCTGACCCAGGGAAGAAGTAAGACTCGGAATAGACATCTCTGGGCAATCTTGGTGCTCAACATCAAGAGGGTAAATCCTTAATTTTCCAAGAGGAGATCAATCTGGAAGGACTAGGGGAAGCGTTTAGATATCGAAGTCACTCGGGGGAAAAAGACTAGCAGGACTTAGACGGGTGGAATCAGGACTATAATCAACACAATTCTATGAGAAAGTTGGAAATAATGTCAGAACCAGGTCAAAAGCATAGTCAAAAGATACCAACTAATTAAAAATATATTTATCATATTATCTTATATATAATACCTTTTTATATTTTAGATAGATAGATAGATAGATAGATAGATAGATAGATAGATAGATAGATGGATGGATGGATAAAAATCCAGAAGAGGAGGATACAATTCTACACACAAATTTTTCTGGAGGGAGATCTCACATGACACAGGCTATTTGGAAGCAGTGGACTCTACACTCCTAATGGGAGGGAGGTACAGCCAACCATTTGCTTTTGACTTTCAGGCGAGAATTTCAAGGGACAGACCTTTTATATTTCCATAGTTGTGAGGGGGAAATGTAAGTAGAGATCAAGAATTATGTTATGAGAATATTTGTAGGACCAGATTTGACCAGGATGGCATGGACTAATTTTCTCCTTCAGAATAAGATAGAATAGGTTTACCTTGCCATTTTACCTGTAAACTTGCAGTTTTGTTTAATTTTGTTTACATATATGAATGTAGAAAGGCAATTGTGTGAAAAGACCCAAAACATAGCCCTAACTTTTTTAATGTAGTATATTTATTTCTGGGTTCAAAATGTAATTTTAATATAAATCCAGGCTGTAATGAGGACAGAATTTATTGGTTAAATAAATAATTAAATTGGTAGTAAAAGTGCCAGTAGGTAAACTTATTCTGAAGCAGATGGTAGCTGATTCACGGACACAAGATAGAGAATAAAATTACCATCGAAGCCCTGGAGCTAACAAAATCCAGGATGGATCTGGAGCAATGCGGTAGCTTCATTATGCTAGTGTCATGTTTCATATTCCTAATTAGCATGCTTTCCATTTCCAACAGAAGGAAAACAAAGTTCTTCCTGCTCAGAAAGAGTCTCAATTTAATATTCATTAGTTGCCCTGGTAAATGCTTAAGTTCAGTTTGCTTCTTATTTTCTTAAATGGGTTTCTCATAGATTTTTTTTAATTTTAAAAATGGAGGTTAATTCTTTAAAACATGCATTTTTACACTATTACTCAGAACGGTGTATTCAGATTTTGTTTTAAAAGTTTACCCAACAGACTGATTGTTTTAATTTCATTCTTGAAAATCAACATGTGCTGAGATTTAAGTAAAATTAACCGTTGTTAATGGGCTATTGTCCAAACACAATGGTGGTTTATTTTCAAAGCTCATACTTCCTTCACATGGGGTTTTCTCATTTGTACCACATTCCTGAGTCTTTCTAGCAGCCCTTATGATTCACACAGATATAAAGCAGATGGAAACAATTTGCCTGAAAGAAAACTGGATGGGATTCATTTATACATTTAGGCTCTCATTCTCAAAATAATTGTATGCCATTCGGGTACTTTTACATAATTTACAGTCAAATGGGAAAAAAATCAGCTATCCAGTCCAGGTTGAAAATTCTTTTAAAAAAATGCACTTTGGACAATGTGGTAGGCAGAATCATGGCCCCCCAAAGATGTCTGCGCGCTAATTCCTGGAACCTGTAAATACATTAGATTACACAACAAAGGGGGGAACTAAGGTTGCAGATGGAATTAAGATTACCAACTGGCTGCCCCTGAGATGGGGAGATTATCCTGGTGGGCCCAATGTAACTACAAACGTCCTTACAAACAGAAGGAGGAGGTAGAAGAGTGAGAGGCAGGGAGAGATTTGAAGATGCTATGCTGCTGCTTGCAAAGCTGAAGGACAGGTCCCTGGGCCACCAGTCCAGAAGGTCTCTGGAAGCTGGAAACGCCAAGGAAATAGATTCTTCTCTTGGGCTTCCAGAAGGAATGCAATCCTGCTGACATCTTGATATTAGCCCACCAAGAAACTGTTCAGATATGATAATAAAGTTGAGTATTTTTAAGCCACTAAATTTGTGATAATTTGTTACACCAGTAATAGGAAATAAATACTGATAGTATAGAGTGGCTGCCTGAGATGCCTTCCAGAGCTGGCTACCATCATTAATGCAAAACTTCAGCCTCTATTCAGTAACCATATTTTGAACACTTGCCATGAGCCAGGCACGATTCTAAAGAGGGTTAGGGACATGGCCCTGTCCTCAGGGAGGTTGGCAGTCCAGAAGGGGAAACAGACTCATAAACACATAAACAGAACAATTGGAATAAGTAGTTTTTTGAATTATGTATAACATGCACTTAAAAAGCAAGTGCCTATGTAACAGCCTGGGCTTCCTCAGTTGAAAACAAATCATTTATTCTCTTGGTCCACAGTTTGTCTAACTAGTGACAACAATATATTTCACCAAAGATATCTGAGGAAATAAAGATGATATTCTTCAAAGATTTGCCCAGTTATTGCTACTTATGTCTTTAGATCTGACCAGTTTTGCTGACAGAAGCTATCAGAGACTTCATCACAGGTGACCTCTGGGCGGGGCAAGAGTCTCCAGGGCCCTCAGTTGGTGCTTTGTGGCTCGGTTTCTATTTCCACAGATTTTAACTGTGGGTGAATCTGTAAAGCAAATTAGCTTTGCCCACGTTTTTACCCTTTTCAGAACTCTTCCTTCTAACACTACTTCTCAGTTACCCAGAAAGTTTCCTCTACTATCGTGAAAAAGTTACCCAAAATTAATTAATAGGCAGTAATACTGATTTCGTATGTTAAACCCTCAAAGCATATTAAAGGTGATCAAAACAGGTTTCATGCCAAAAAATTGATTACTATAGGTAAAATATCAAGCACTGTGATCCAGAGGAAAGAGAAGCACTAGGTGCAAATTGCGTGTGGTTTCATCAAACCATTGTAGACAATCTTGTCGGCTGATGCCAAATAGCTATACCTACAGACAAGACTCCACCACAGACCAAAAGCAGTTCAGAATTATGGTTCAATAAAGCTAAATATTATGAATGTTAAAATGTGAAAAATAATGATAAGCTAATAATCATAACAATAAAAAATACTGTATTTGGGGGAAAAGGAACCGAAGGTATCATGCATCCAGAAAATGACTGACTAATAGTCTGTTCCAGGAGAACTGATTGGGTGATGATATGAGCAATTTGGAGCAATAGGCACACTTATTGAGAACATCTAAGCTTTGTAGCCAAGTTTAGAAGAATTATCTTTAACATCAATTAATGCAATTTTCTCTCTGTTTCCTTTTTGCCACTGGTTCAGAAATTATGCTCATCAAATTACTCTCAACTACCATTACTAGTATACTTGAAAATGTGATGTCTTATAATTATAATAATACACTAAAATTTTTACAATGCTTCTCTCAGTTGTGCAATGACCTTAGAAATAATTTTCTTTATGAAAGCAAGACTTGCCTTTTATAGACCTAAATACTGTATTTTGCTGTGTATAATGCACTCCTGTGTATTATACACCACAAAAAAATGTACACCCACCTTTTTGTCCCAAAATTTCAGAAAAAAAAATCTTTGTTTTAATTTTTTAATTCAATTATTTATTTATTTATGTTTAAGTACTTGTTTTTCATATTATAAAAGAATTTTATAATTCTTTGTATTATAAAAGAATTTTGAATAAGTTACACTTTTAATGCATAAGCATAAATAAAAGAATTAAAAACATTTATATAGATATGGAATTAGTACTACCCATGTATAATGTGCACCCCTATTTTTCCCTGAAAAATTTTGACAAATAAAGTATGTATTATACATAGCAAAATATGGTAACTTACTAAATGAATCATTTAATGTTTGTTAATTTTATGGTATTCTATCACTAATGCTTTGGTGGAGATATTGACTCCCAGATAGTCTTCCTTTTTTCATAGAATTGTTCTTGGTAAAATAAATTAAACCAATAATTATGAGTCTATCATGATATTATATCAATGGAGACCTACTAATGGCTTAAAATGGAAGACTTTCAAGTTGCCTTTTAGTCTCAAAAGTCCAGATGATAATAGTAGAAATATGATCAATGATTGCCTATTCTTTTTTTAATCTGAGAGGTGGAATTAAATGAAACACAGCTTATACCACCTCTCAGTTGATCTAATTAGGCTCCAGAAGTCCTGAACAGCCATCACTGTCATGAAAGGCTTGTCAAGAGAAAACTCGTTCAGAGGAAAAAGGAGTCAGACATTCGTCTACACTTGTGGAAGAGAGAAGAGCTTAGATCAGGATGCAAATACATTTTGTTAGACAAATAGGGAATATGAATGTGAAGGAATTCACATTTAAAACATATTTGTGAAATATTTGGTTCATCCTTGTGCCAAATATATCACAGACATTATTCGTGGTAAGAGTCCAATGGCAAAATCTTTAAGAAAGAGGGAAGTATAAGAGGGTCATTATAAATAATGTACCTTAATTTCAGTACCTGCTGTGATGAAAAGGGTGAATGTCATTAAAAATAGGGGCACATATCTAGAAAAGCACAGAGCAATGGAAAACAAGGACACTGTGGAGGGAATAGAACAACTCAGTTTTTCTCTCTGCTATCTATCCAGTGATGGCCCACATGGAAAAATGTATGAATCATCTGTCAAATATTCGGGAAGGCTTTGAATCTCCCCATTTAAATTGTCAACAACACCCAAAGATGTGACCATATCATTGTTACTAAACTACACAAGTCATCAGAAGATTTGATTGCAGCTTGTTGCAAACAGGGAATAAATCAGAGTAACCTAATTCAGTGGTTCTCCACTTTGGCATGTGTTATAATCACCTGGAGGACTTGTTACATACAGATGCCTGGGTCCTGCCCCACAGTTTCTGATGCAGTAGGTCTGACATAGGACCTAAGAATTTGCATTTCAATCAAGTTCCCAGATGATTCTGTTGGTCTGGTGAGTATACTCTGAGAATCCATGTGGAAACTGGCACATTAGATACTTTTCATGCAAGTATCTTAATAAACCACCTGTAAAAATCATTGTAATAACAGTCTTTGTGATTGAATGTGATGTAATGTATCATGCCATGATGTCTCTACTACTCAAAAATTATTTCTTGCCCTGGCTGGTGTGGCTCAGTGGATTGAGTGCTGGTCTGTGAGCCAAAGTGTTGCTGTTTCGATTCCCAGTCAGAGCACATGCCTGGGTTGTGGGCCAGGTCCCCAGTAGGGGGCAGGTGAGAGGCAGCCACACATTTATGTTTCTCTCCCTCTCTTTCTCCCTTCCTTCCCTTCTCTCTAAAAATAAATAAATCTTTTTAAAAAACAAAAGTTATTTCCTAATGTTTTTAATATTCATCTCCTTTTTCCACCTGTACAAAATTCCATGAATGCCTCCAATTCCTCACACCTCCCTATAGCCACACATTTTACAATTTCCCCTAGAAGAAAAGAGGCAGAATAGATTTTCCTTACTCTTCAGTTCTGGGTTGGGCTTGCTTGGCTATAGAACGAGGCAGAAGTGACAGTGTACAGTTTCCAGACAAGGCCTCAGGAAGCCCCGTCTACTTCAGTTTACAGCATCATGAGAAAGACAAGCCTGAGCCAACCATCTGGACCTAACAGAAAGGTAAAAGGCAAGTGGGCAGAGCGGATCCAGCTGAGCAGCCTACCAAGGTTGGCCTAGAGCAGAACTAACAGCCAAACCACAGGCACATGAAAAAGCCAAGCCGTAATCAGCCACGCCCCACTGACATGAGCCAAGCCCCACTAGGATCAGCTGATCACCAGTCAACCCATAAATGTGTAAGTTCTACAAGTAAATGGTTATGTATGCCATTGAGTTTCAAGGTGATTTGTTAGGCAGTAAAACTCAATACATGATTCCTAACCACGAAACATTCTGTTTTTCTTACCACTAGGTTAAATGAACTAATGAATATGATAAAAACTAGATTTCATTTGAATCTCTCTTTATAACCAGCACCTATGGGGCAAAACATTTTAAATAATTCATTGTCATATTGTTCTGCCTCAGGTAACAGTAAGAATTGTAATTTATAAAAACTTAATAAATAAATTATTTGTGCAAGTTATTATTCCCAAGATCTGAAATCTATTCACATTTGTTTCCAGCATATAGAAATTCTCCCAAATTATTAATTTGTATAAAAATGGAAATAAAATTGTTAATGCTTGACACACTTTATAATTTTGCTATTCTTTATTAGACATCAAAGGGCTTTTTTATTTAGGTTTGACTACATAGACACATTGTTTGGGATCCTTTAACATAAATAATAGACACTTTTAAAAAAAGGTAAATGGCATTACATTTGATGACAGGGAGGATGGTATTGCTAATTTTGATAATAAAATTTAGAACTGCTGATTTCTCATAAGGTTACACATCTAGAATTACTTTCCCTTCAAGTATCTCATCCACAGAAGTTCACTGAATTTCTCATCAATAACCCATTGTAAATTTTTAAAAAACCAATTTTATTCCTTCATGTCAAGAGATTTATATAATAAAAATATCGAGGCAACCCATCTTCATTCAGCATAATTAAGAGCTCAAAAGAAGCACTTAAAAAATCAACCTATTCAAAAAGTACCAGAAAGAAAAAGTATATATGTTAAGCTATCAAGATAAATTAAACGCAACCGTTTTTTACAAGACACTAAAATATACATACAACATTAATATTGCATATAGTACACTAGAATGCAAACTAGTCAAGTAATTTCTTTCAAATTCTTTCCCAAAGAGTTGATTCAAACTGTTCTGCTTCATTCTTCATTTACATTTGACTATATGAAGCTTTCAATTCTTGCTTCTCAGTATCTTGATGTTGTTGTTTAACAGAGGTCAAAGTGACTGCTTATTTATGCCTTCTCTTAGGTTCTCCTGACAGATTTTCAATGGGCTCCATTTTTTTTTGCAGTATAACCATTCCTCATATTACCTGTTCCCTATCACATCCATTATTGTGAAAGCAACAGCATTTTTTTGTATAATGTTGACCAAGTCCTCTGAGGGGCAAGGGCCTGCCTCTTCCTAAGGACATCTGGGAAAGACTGTGTTTTGGGAAATCAACACACTTCACAGTTATTAAATGTATTTATCCATCCAAGCATGTGACAAAATTTTACTGAGGGCAATTATGTGCCAGGGACAGTTTTAAGCTTTGAGGATACAGCAGTGACTAAAACATACTCCTTGCTTTCTTGGACAGACAAAAATAAGTATAAAATATAGCAGGAAAACATAAGTACTATTTTTAAAAATAAGGGAAATAGACATTTATTTATTTTCCCTGAAGAACTTCAAATAGAATTGCTAATTCCTTCAACACATCATTTTTAAATGGGATGCTAAAAATTTAGGATGTACACACAGAGCAAATTTTGCAAACTGTGTAAATGCCAAAGAGAAAAAGTGTTCCCAGGATACAAGAATACACTAAACCCCCTTCCACTGACACCTAGTTTTCCAGTGTCCCTGAATCTATCAGTGAAGTTAGAAATGGATGTTTTCAGGCATTTTGGAAATGAAGGAAGAATAGCAACGCATGGTTTCTAATCAGGCACACGTGTAAGGTGATAGAGGTAGAGTTTTGAAAATGAGAATTGTTTGACTATATTTCATTACTCTTATCTTCTCTCCCTTTGACATATTTTTCTATAAAGAAAAGCTTCTGAACAACAACAAAAAAAAAAAAAAGGAGAGAAAAACAAAACGATTTTTCCAGTGACTTGCACTAAAGCAAAAAGGAGTTAAGGTGAAATGGAGCCTTGAGGTGCAGGAACTTGTGTTAAGATAAGGCTTAAACACTTCCAGTGAAGAACAAGATTAGCACAGATTCTTCTCAGGGAAGAGCAGCCTTAGCTGCCTTAGTATGTGAAAAAACAACCCGAAGGTCAGGCCTGGTCACCGGCCACAGTGCCTGATTAGATCCTATTTTTTTTAATATATGTTATTGATTACGCTATTACAGTTGTCCCATTACCTCCCCCTTCATTCCCCTCCACTCTGCACACCCTCTCCCACCCACATTACCCGCCCTTTAGTTCATGTCCATGTGTCATAAGTTCTTTAGCTTCTATATTTCCTATACTATTCTTACCCTTCCCCCGTCTATTTTCTACCTACAATCTATGATACTTATTCTCTGTACCTTTCCCCCCTCTTTTCTCCTCCCACTCCCCTGTTGCTAACCCTTCATGTGATCTCCATGTCTGGAGTTCTCTTCCTGTTCTAGTTGTTTGCTTAGTTGGTTTTTGTTTTTGTTTTAGGTGTGGTTATTCATAATTGTGAGTTTCCTGTCATTTTACTATACATGTTTTTTATCTTCTTTTTTTTTTTTTAGATAAGTCCCTTTAACATTTCATAAAATAAGGTCTTGGTGATGATGAACTCCTTTAACTTGACCTTATCTGAAAACCACTTTATCTGCCCTTTCATTCTAAATGATAGCTTTGCTGGATAGAGCAATGTGTGATGTAGGTCTTTGCCTTTCATGACTTGGAATACTTCTTTCCAGCCCCTTCTTGCCTGCAAGGTCTCTTGAGAAATCAGCTGACAGTTGGATGGAAATTCCTTTGTAGGTTACTGTCCCTTTATCTCTTGCTGCTTCTAAGATCCTCACCTTCATTTTTACCTTGGCTAATGTAATTATGATGTGCCTTGGTGTGTTCCTTCTTGGGTCCAACTTCTTTGGGACTCTCTGAGCTTCCTGGACTTCCTGAAGGTCTATTTCCTTTGCCAGAATGGGGGAGTTCTCCTTTATTATTTGTTTAAATAACTTTTCCACTTGTTGCTCTTCCTCTTCTCCTTCTGATACCCCTATAATTCAGATGTTGGAATGTTTAAATATGTTCTGAAGGTTCCTAAGCCTCTCCTCATTTTTTTGAATTCTTATTTCTTCATTCTTTTCTGATTATATGTTTTTTTCTTCCTTCTGGTTCACTCCATTGATGTGAGACCCAGCTTTCATTCCATCACTATTGGTTCCCTGTGCGTTTCTCTTCATTTCACTTATTGTAGCCTGATTTTTTTCATCTAATTTGCGACCAAAATCAACCAATTCTGTGAGGATCCTGATCACCAGCGCTTTGAACTGTGCATCTGATAGGTTGGCTATGTCTCGGTCACTTAAAATTACTGATTCTGGGGCAATCATTTGTTCTATTTGAGCCATCTTTTTTTTTTCCTTTTGGTCTAGTCATGCCTGTTACGTATGAGGGGCAGAGCCTTAGGTGTTCACCAAGGCGGGGCACCCCAGTCGCTGGGTTGTGACACTGTATGTGGGGACGGGGTCCAAGAGGGAACAATGGCGCTTGCTCTGCTTTCTGTCGGACCTCAGTCCCTTCCGCCGCTTCCCCCAAGCAAACTGGGCCCCTCTGGTGCCAATTTCCATGTGAGTGGGCTTGTGCACCCCATGAGACTTTCCAATGATCTCTCCTGTGAGGCTTGGAGTCTCTCCCTGTGCCTCAACTCCTGCAGATGTTTTCAATCAGTGCCCCAAGGCTCTGGACTTCCGGCCAAGATGGAGGCATAGGTAGACACACTGTGCCTCTTCATACAACCAAGATAGGAACAACAACAATTTAGAAACAGAATAACAACCAGAACTGACAGAAAATTTAACTATATCGAAGTCGAACAACTAAGGAGTCAAAATAGACACATTCATCCAGACCAGTAGGAGGGGCGGAGCCAGGCAGCTGGGCATGGGTGGCGGCGCAGAGAGCAGAGAGCATTGGGACCAGGCACATAAGGCATCCGGGGCGCACAAGACAGCAGCGGGCAGACCCTGGGCAAGCAAGTGGCAGCTGGCAGACCTAGCAAGACAGTGATTGTGAAGCAAGGCACTGCGCGCAACCCAGGATTCCAGCGCTGGGAAATAGAGCCTTGGGGCACTGATTGGATCATATTGAGCAAGCGCAAAAGAGCCACAAGGCGTGAGAGACAATCCCCCAGACCAGCTGTCTTCACTATTCTGGTTTCTAAGGGTTGCATGAGGCCCCTACATGCAGGAGCTGCGTTCACTAACCCACTGCTGTTTCACTTCAAGCTCCACTTCTCCAGGAAAATGAGCTAGCTAGCTCCAAGAGTGAAGAGTTCAACTCAGTGAACTTAGGAACACCATTTTAATGTGTCAATATATAATTAGGAGAATAACAGTATTTACTTCATCAGGTTATTAAAAGTATAAAATGATCCAATATTTGCAAAATGCTCAAAATACTGCTTATTGTATGGTAAGTGCTAATGTGCTTGCTAAATAGTGTAAGTAAACACACATGAAATAAAAATGTAGTAATAGTCTGTTTGCTTTGGGAATGAAATGAAGTATTGTCTATGGTACTTTCACTGTTTCTTCCTGTGGATCCACCAGGTACCTCTCAGGATGCCCTCACACCACTAGACTCTGTTTAGGCTCTGTTTAATCAAGGCACCTACATCTTCCTGGCTCCCATTTTGATCTAACGCTGTAGTCGCCAAAATGGAATCTTTGTACTTTAGGAAGTGTGCAAGACAATACACTAAGCTGAGTAAAGAAAATATTAGAACTTCTCTTGTTATTTTCTATCTAAAAATAAAATAATAATATTATAACTATTGATTAAAATCACAATGATAAATTATGATTTAATATATATTACACAAATTGACAGGGATATCTCAGTGTAAATTTTAAACAAGTATATTTATTGGGACAGACAAAATGTTTTACTGAAAAACCTTCTGAGAGTACAGGCCATTTATATCTTCTGCCCTGTGTCAGGACTGATGAAAGAATGTGTATGCACATTTTTGCTTACAGATCACAAAATGTAGTACAAACTTTCTTAATGTGAAGTTTGGGGGTCCCTGGAGGATTCATGGATGGAATTCAGAAGGAGTGTGAGCCCCTTAAGATAGCATAAAGCATTTTATATGACTATGCATTTTACTGGACTTTCGTATAATTTTGAAAAAGCCAGTGACTCCTCCAAAATTAGTGAGTTGAAGGAGATTTTTCCAAGTTTGAGAAGTTTATTTTAAGGCATGTATTTGAACACCTCCTTTCAACAAGCACAATTTAATTGTAGAATGAATTGTTTCTAAAGAATTAAAGTGCTCCAGAGAAAGGACGTCAGCATGATGGCAGTGTAAGAGGTCCTCCTTTTTCCCTCCCTTCTCAAACAACTAATTAGGTATCTGTCAATAAACACAAGTGAGAGATGTGGGATCCATCACCTTATACTGAAGTGGATGGAGTCTCACCCCATGTACATCCTGTAATTGGCAGGCAGACCTCCATACAGTCTACAGAACCAGTGGAGCCAGCTCCTTTTCCCAAGTCCTTTGTCATGGTTTGGGAGAAACTGGGGAAGTTGATGTGGACAGATACCCATGGACAAAAAAGGATTTAGAAATCCAGCCTTCCCAAGGGGAGATTCTAACATGCCATTAGAGGAAAGGTTTAAAAAAAACTGATGCTGTGAAGAGGATAAAAGGAACTTTACCAACAGTACGCCAAAATGACACAGAGTGGGGCTAAACTATCTGGAAGCCATCTCTGCCATGGGGTGAAAGGAGAGTGTGAGGGAGTGCCCAGCTACCCCCATCTGGGATGTAGCTGAAAAACCCTATTTCTCTCTAGCAGCACCCAGAGTACTGAGATGGGATCACCTTGACTAGGAGGAGGGAGGAGATCAGGAAAGAGGCAGATGAAAAATATAAAGGGTATTAAAGTGATGCAGTTCATGCTCAATGCATTCAGGAAGTCATGAGCCTCTGGAAGAACCTCATCCAAGGATGTCCCCACTAGGTCCACAGGCATCCCCCCGCCCGCCTCCACAAAGCCCCATGTTCTAATCCCATACCTTCCTCCACCCTGCAGCTGGCTTTTTGTGTTCACTTAGGAGGGCAGCAGTAAGAGCCAATCTTACAAATCAAGTGTTATCTGAAAAACAAGAGAATCTATAGACAAGTGAGAAACCACCAATTTGAGCTGTGGTACCACCTTCTGGAAAACAAAAGAGAGATTTCTAGCAATAGGTTTGCTGAGTTATAAGAACTAGAGAAGACATAAAAGCTTAAGAAATATTCCAAGAGAAGGAGCAGGAAGTGTGGAGCAGGATATAACAGGACTAACGAACAGAGTACCCCAGGTGAAGGCAACTAGTAAAATTTGAGGAGGTATCTGCTAAATCAGATGTGAAAATAGCAATGCAAAAAATACAAGGAACAGGAAGAATCAAGAAAACAAGTGAACACTAAAAGATAATAACCATCTAATAACTGAGCTCAAAGGCACAGAATTTTGTAATCTAACTGATAAAGAATCCAAAAAGCTGTTTTGAGGAAATTCAATGAGCTACAAGAAAAGTCAGTAAGACAATTCAATGAAATCAGAAAAGAAAATCATGAACAAAGTGAGAAATTTAAAAAAAATAGAAATCATAAAAAATTAAACAAAAAATCTAAAGCTGATGAATTCAATGAACGAAAAGAAAAATGCAGTAGAGAGCATCTACAACAGAGTAGATGAAAAAGTCAGAATGAATGATCTGGAGAACAAGAACTTTGAAATAACCAAATCAGAGGAGACAAATAAAAAAAAGAATAAATAAAGCCTACATAATCTATGGATTCCATCAAATGTGCAAATATTAGAATAACCAGGTTTTTAGAAGGAGAAGAGAAATAGAAGGGGACAGAATGTTTATTCAAAGAAATAATAGCTGAGACCTTCCCAAACTTCAAAGCCTGGGAGCATCTAAGTTTACAAAACTAATGGATCACCCTATCACCTTATGCAAAATTACCTCCTTCAAGACACATTATAATGAAACTGTCAAAAATCAAAGACAAGGTGAGAATCCTAAAGCAGCTGAAGGAAAAAATATTGCAACCTACATAGGAATACCATTAGCTATTAGTGATTTTCTCTTTGCATTTCACCTTAGGAAGAATTATTGATGTATCTTCAAGCTTAACCATTCTTCCCTGGGCCACGTCCAGTCTACTCAGAGGCATTTTTTATTTATATTACTGTGTTTTTGGTTTCTAGCATTTCCTTTTGATTCTTTCTCAGAGTTCATCTCTCTACTTACATTTTCCATCTGTTATTGCACTGTCCACTTCTACTATTAGAGCCTGTAGCATGTTAATTATAGTTACTTTAAATTCTCTGTATGACAGTTCTAAAATATGTGTCATTTTGAGTTTGGTTCTGATGCCTGTTTTGTCTTTTCAAAGTTTTTTCTTTCTTTTTATATTGCTTTGTGATTTTGTTATTGTTGTTGAAACCAAACACAGTATGTTGGGTAAATCTGTATTGTCAGGTTTTATGTTAACTTGGCTAGGAGTTGGGCTGTGTTTAATGTTTGCTGTGTCTGTAAATATCAGAGTCTTCAACATTCTACAGAGTCCCTGTTTTGTCTCCCTTGGTGTGTTTGGGTTTCCCTTAGGACTACTTTTTAACTAAAGCCTGTGCCTTGCAGCTCTTTCAGAAATAAGCCAGTTATTACTTTGGAACCTTACTGATGTGGCTGTAAAGAATGGGGAAGAACAAATGCTCTATAATATTATTATTAAATCTCAGGCTTTCAGTGGGCCTGTGTCTCTGAACACAAGTGTTTCATAACTTTTATGTGTCTACTAGTCATTGAGTCAGGAAGGCTAGGGGATGCTGGAGTTGGGTAATTGCCCTTGATAAAGTCTTCCCCCTGTGCAATAGGCCTTTGTTACAGAGAATGCTTTGGATGTATTTCAAAATTGTGACTTTCCTCCTCTCTTTGCCAGAAACATGAAGGGATTTTCTTTGCTCTTCACCAGGAGAATATATTAGGGCTCCTGGAAATAAAGTCCTGAAAGTGTGGCAGTCCCCCAAAGTTGTGGTCCCCCGTTTATCACTCTGGTGCTAGTCCACACTCAGCCTGAAGCAATTTGTCAAAATTATCATTTAAGTGTTTCTACCAGTTGTGGCTCTAGTGGCTTCTGCTTCAGTTAAGCTGATCTTAGCTGTGACTCTTTGTATTCACCTGTTTCTCTAGAGTTCAAAGTGGTAATTTACCCTACAATTGCAATTCTGTAATAGGTCCAAGGAAAGCCATTGATTTTCCAGATTGCTCAGCTTGTTTCTTGCTATAAGGTTGGAAGTGAGGACTTACAAGTTCTTTACTTATCAGAGGTAAAGATGGAAGTCAAACATGGGCTTTGCAAACCCCTGCTGGCCTGAAAACCTGCTCTGCTGTCAGAATGTCTTCAGTGGTATCTGCCTGCTCTTGCTGCTTCCCTGTGAGCCACAACCAGTCACAGCTTGGTCCTGGGATCATGTGACTGCAGAATGGCAAAGAAAGGCACTTAGAGAGGTTGTGCATTGTACTCACCTACCCCACCCCGAATTAGCCTGAAGAGAACTCCTCCACAAGGGGTTAGAGTTTCTAATTCCAACTCAGTGAGCAGAGCTTGTCCTGGGTGCAATAGTGAGAATAAGTGGGCATTTACACCCATCATTTTTGGTGGCAGAATGCAAGATGCTTACTGGTCTCAGACTACTGGGGTTCCCTCACTTTACATTACTGCACAGTCCAGTTCAAATATTTGGGGTTTAGATTTCTGTTAGCATGGTTTTAAAAAGCCTGGAAGAACTCTCCAAGTAGAAAAAGTTAAAATAATATCAAACATGTTTTAAACTGAAAGGTCACAAGCAAGGGGCATTTTAGAAAATATAAGACTGAGATCTTGGGTATCAAGACAATGACAATCTCATCAGCTACCTGAGGCATAAATATCAGGAATCTTAATAGAACCTAATTATGAGTTAAGAGAACAAAAATATTGAAGTGTATACAGGGTTGCATTAAGTGAATGAATAACTCAGAGAGTAATAGAAGAATTTAGAGGAAGAGTAATTGCTTCAGTCTGGGGGTGGTCAGTAACATTAAATAATCTTCCAACATCTTTTTAAGTCTCACTGCTAGCTTCTAGAAGAATACCAAGAATGAAAGAGAATTTCAGTGGATAAGGGTGAGAGGTAACCCAGCATTTATTATTCTTTATGTTCTCAAAGCATTTCAGACAAAATGGATATGTCAGCTCCATAATTGAGTCCAGGTCTCTATCTACTAGGAGGGTGAGCTATGTGATGGAACCATTCATTCTGTTCAGGTCCAGGCAGCCAGTGACAGGGGCAGTACGTTTTGTTCCCTGACTGCTGACCAGCCACATAACTCATTACAGAATTCAGAAGTCTTGTGGTTTTATCTATAAGGTTGTGTGTTGGAGGTGTCCACAGTTCTTATAAACTTATTTTCATTTGTGTGCTAAGTAAATTGATTCAGGGAACCATCTGGCAGAATCTGTTATAGAAATCTTGGTCTATTTTACCACTGAAGAAACGTCACCACACTAAAGTCTTTGATAAGACCCAGAGCTTTTGCTTTATTACTTAATCTTTAAAAAACTAAGTGACCATACATTTTATTGCTATCATTGCAAGGTTGTATTTGGCCCTTTGCAGATACATGAATACTTCTGGCTCTGGTGTTGGGGGAGGATCTCATTATCTTTACCCTTGTTAAAGATGAGATTTAAACTTCTGATAGACCTGGGGAAAATTTATTGCTTTGATCTCTCAAGATCCAGCCTAAATATCACTCCATACGTGAAATGCTCTTTTGACTCCTGTAACATTTTTCATATTCTCCTATTGAATCATACCTACTTCATTGTAACTGGTTTATAGGAATAAATGCCAAACTCCCCAGTTAGACAGTAAACACATTGAGATACAGGATGATACTATTTCTCATTGCACTTCCATTCCTAGCACTGTGTCTGGGAAACAGGAAGCACTCAGTCAATGCTGAATGAGGACTCTTGAATGTGTCACTTCTAATTATTTAAGTTGAACACATAGTTATTTAGCCTTCCTACACCTTAACCACACGTATGACTGCAGTTAGCACAGAAGTGGGATATACAGAACTGGGAGTGGGCTAGCTGAGGGTGGCCAGTGGTGGCAGACAGTGTGGATGGCCTTGAACCCACTCCATGAGGTCACATGGGAGTCCGAAAAGCTGGGGTGATTATTTCTGAGCCATGTATTGATTCTTGATTTTATAGTTCCTTTTCTAACCTTCTGACTTTCCAAATTTTTCCGTAGGAACTATCTTCCACTTTTGTGATTGAACAAGGACTGGACATATGCATATTTTCATATAAAACAAAATAATATTTCTAAGGAACAAGGCTTATATTATTGTTACCACTGTAGAGCCCTGCCTGCCTCCATCATATTTTTTCTTCTCTCTTAAACTTGTGTAGATGCCGTAACCAAAATAAGGGTGCAATTTCCTAAGGTGACTATTTTGAATCGTCAACACTCGTGTTTCATTGCCGTGTTTCTTTGTCTCTTCATTTTGGCAGCCTCCCTGTGTTTGTTTCTATGTATTAGGTAGAGCTGCTGTGACTGTGTTGATTGTGTGGCTAATATAGTAGGTGTCCTGTAGGGTCCAGAGGCACAGTCTCCTCTATCAGCCAAGTTGGGCTTGAGGTATGCCCTCTGTATGGACTGAGTATACACCCTCCTCCTGTAGTTGAGCCTTGGTTGCTATTAGCAGATCAGTGCAAGGGATTTACCCAGGCTAGTCATCTTCAAGGAGTGGCTGTAGCTACTGACCACCAACATTCACCCTCTGTGGAAGATCAGCTATACAGGGGTAGTGGTGCTCCTGTGTGGTCTGTATCTGTCCACTGGATGAGCTGGCCGTGGGGTTTCCTAGGTGGTGCAGGCCAAGCTCAGCTCCCACCTGTGTTTTGCCCTGGGGCACCCTGCCTGAGCTATAAAGCAATCTGAAATGGCTGCTGCTTGTGCTGAGCTTGGAGATTTCCAGGGGAAGACAAGCTGTGAATGCAGGCTGGCTGCTGCTAGCGCTGGGCCTGGGGCCCACTGAGGCCAGCTGTTGCTTTTTTGAGAGGATTTAGGAGGTTGTGAATCATGAGCCAAGACCAGCCATTCATATGGAAAAGCATTTTGGGTGGTCCATAAGTTGGGTGGGGCAGAGTCTCTGGGGGTCTCCAAGATACATGAAACAGGGTTAGCCCGGTTAATGGAGTTTCAGATATGGCACTATCTTGCCAGCTCTGTGGCTCTGTGAGGGGAAAGTTTAGAAAAGGAACAATGTCCTCTGCTCACCTCGATGCCAGACACCTCATTTTTTCCCAGTATGCCACCAGTGCCTTTCAAGCTGCTACCCCGGTGCTGGGGATCAGAGGGAGTGAGTCCGAGTAGGTGAAATCCTGTGTGGGTTCTTTAAGAAGAACTGCTTGGGGCTCCAGAAGTTTTTTCTACCAACTCAGTCCCTGCTGGTTTTTGCAGACAGTGGGGACTTATCTCCCTGGCAGTAGAACCCTGGGCTGGGGGTGCCTGGTGTGGGGCTGGGACTCCTCACTCCCAAGATATTCCTCCTGAGTTTTTTCCACCACACGTGGGTGTGTGACCAGCCCGTTCCATATCTGCACCCTTCTTACCCGTCTAGATGGATGTGGTTTCTTTAATTCTGTAGTTGTCAGGCTTCAACTAGGTTTCTGATGGTTCTGAGTGATGGTTAGTTGTAATTTTGAGATGGTTGTGTAAGGAGGTGGGCCAGGTCTGCTCATGCCACCATCTTGACCAGAAGTCAATTGTAAAGAATTTAGATAAATGGTTAAAGTTGGTGGTTAACCATTGGAAAATAGTAATGAATGTAAATAATACTGCCTTTTGGGGAGAAGGGAGAAGATACTGCATTTGTTAAACCTTCAATCTTACAGTTATACACACACACAAATTAAAAGGTTTTCATATTGTATACTAATCTGGTAAATATTAAATTACTATATACTTCCATAGTATGACTTTATGGTGTTATTAGCTACTTGTTCATTCAGTTGCCTAGAAACAACAGGCTTATTTTAGTTTACAATTGTAGCTTTGGCCACTCTGAGCATATTATTTTCAAAGTTGTGATTACCTATGAAAGTTATTGCCTAATGCCAAATGTATTTGTAGAAAATTCTTTTTTTGTAATTTCCCAGTTGCTGATCAAGATCAGATTCTAAACACGATTTAGTCTTTCTACCCATCCTTTCAAGTCCCCAGGAGCATGTGGTTCCAGTAACTGGCTCTCTCCCAATGTAATTTAATTTTATCTTCTATTTAGAATCGTCTTTCTCTCTTGGCATTTGAGTCTGGTGGTGCTGATGCATTTAAATAAAGTCTTCCAAAGGTGAAAAAAATATATCATTTTATAATAACTGTCTATATTCTAATCTTCCACAAAGAGGCTAAAATATTTAAATACTACTGACATTTTTAAAAGGATTTCCAAACTCATTGAATTAATCGTGTGATGCAAGTTACAAGTACAAATTTTCTGGAGCTATGTCAGGACTAACAAACTAGAGAGAAAATGATCAATTATCCACTGAAACCCATGAGTGTGCTGACTAAGAAAAATGTCAGTCTCAAAATCTTTTCATCACTCCTCACCTATTAATGCTTACCGATCATTTATCTGCCGTTTCTAATATCATATGAGCCAATCTTTTCTTGAAATTTTTCTGTAAAATGTGCTTTCTCATAAACCATACCACCTCTTTTTGTGGCAATTTTTGAAGAACTCATTTACTATGTTGGTGTTCAAGGGACATTTGCTGAAAATGGGGTAATCTCTGAATTTCATGTAAATCAGGCCAGTATCTCATGCACTGAAAACATTTAGAAGTGAAGTGAACTTCCTTCATAAATAGCTTGAGATGTAAATGAAGCAAGAAAGCTCTGTATGCTTTAAGCACACATAATTTCAAGGATTTTGCACTATCTAGTATGGTACAACTTTCAGGGGGTGTGGCTGGGAAATTTTTGTGATGGGGGAGTAAAGAACATTTTCTTCCCTACCAAGCTTTTCTCCATGCTACCTAAGAGAGGGGCAGTTGCAGAAAGAATCACGGAAGGACAGAACTATAAATCTTAAAAAATTATCTAGCACAAGCACCTGTAAACGAGGAAATTGAGACCCAGACAAGTTGATAATCTATACAGCAGCTTGGGGAAGGACCAAGAGGACCACTGGGACTTTAAGGGAAATCTACAGCAGCTTTAATCTTTGGTGCAGGTAAACCTGAACCCAAGTTGACGGTAAAAAATGAAGTTGACAGAAAAGTTTCTATCTCGAAGATAATGGACCGGAAGAATCCTGGCATCTTTCAAGTCAAGATTAAAAAGAAAAGAGGAAAGTCAAGGAGAGATGAGTAAGGATGACAATAGTTCTGAAACATGGAAGATATCTAATTGTGCCCTGGAATTGAGGGCACAATTTAAATTTGCTTTAAATGGGAATGTCAAGTAACATTTTATAAAACAAGTCCTTATTGCACATGTAATATTTGTTAGAGAAAACCATTTTGTCACATATGAACTCGAACATCAATTAAGAACTAAAGACTAGAGTCCTGGATGGATTGTTCAGGTGGTTGAAGTGTCATCCTGTGCACCAAAAAGATGTGGGTTTGATCGCCACTCAGGGCACATGCCCAGGTTGCAGCTTTGAGCCCCAGTTGGGGCACACATGGGAGGCGACTGACCATTGTTCCCTGTCACACTCACATCTCTCTCTCTCTCTCCTGGAATTTAATTTTAAAATCAGTTTTCCTTTTAATTGTGTAATATTATATCACCTAGAAGCAATATATCCCAAAAGCAGGAAATAAATCTCCCTTGGGAAGCTTGATTTGCAAAATTAAATAACAAAATGATATTGCCCAAAGCTCTTGGTATGTAAATTGTTGTGGATTATTACACATTGTCTTAAATTGTCATATGTGTACAAATGTTGTCTCCCAACAAGTTCTAGTTTCATAAGCATTAGAGCTATGTCCCAAACCACCTATTAAGCCCTGTTTATTTGCATACAATACATAACAATCTTAATGACATGATAGTTAGTTAATAAATATTAGATAAAACTGAATTAATTAAACTCAATGTTCTATTATTGATAAATAACAGCAGGTTTGGAAAGATATAATTTTAACTTAGAAAAAAATCACATATATATATGATTAGAGAGAGAGAGAGAGAAAGAGAGATTGATTCCCCCTCTCTATCACTTCCCATCCCTCCCTGGACCCCACCCTTAGTGCAGTGCTATGGTATCAGTTTTACCTCTAGAATTTATTGATTGAGAAAATGTTATGAATGTGTGCAGAAAACTGTTGCTGAGACACAATTGCCACCACACTCCCCTCCTCTCCCTGTCCACAGTTGGGTGTCATGCACACCCACTGAAAACTGCTGGAATAATTTTAGGAGCATATTTTGAGGATGTCAATAAAAGATAATAAATTAAGATTTCCAAGGTATCTTTGAACTATGTTTGGAAAATATTTGGAAACCTGTAGAAGCATGTGAACAGCATATGTGATGAGGGCATAAATTATCACAAGAATAGAAAACTTAAAGAGAATAGTAGAAATTGGTGTGAGTTTTGCCAACTTGTAACAGTTTTCCAGGACTACCAGGAGAAACAGCCGTCTGCTGGGACACAGGTGTTCAGTCTTTGTTGAGGTTTTCGGTGTCTCCCCATGCACCCTTGCCTAGTTTACCTTCCCCCGACAATTCCTCGTGTTCACAATACGGATAGCTCTTTTTTCTCTACTTAAATATTACACACATTATACAAAAACTCACAGTTTACATTACTATTTGGAAAAAAATAAAACTTGCCTGAAATCCCACTATGCTGAGGTGGATTATACCATTGTATTCAGGTGTTTATTGACCTTTTGGATTTGCTCTTTGGTGAACTATTTATTCACAGCCTTTGCCCACATTATGGTCTTTTCTCTACCAGACCGTAAACACTCTTTGTGTGGTACTAATACAAACGGTTTTTGTCAACTGCTTTGCAAATGTTTTTGTAGTTTTGTTATATCAAAGCTTTTATTTTTGTAGCATTTATATATTTTGTTTGTTTGGTAGTTTGCTATATGCAGGCTTCTATGTATATAGAGTCTAATGTGTCTGTTCTTTCTTTTTCAGTTTCTGGGTCTTCTGTGCAGAGAGATGGGCTTTCTAGAACATTGTGGAGCAGGAGACATCTGATGGGTGTATTATTTGCTGTAAGAACTAGAAGAATATAAGTTTGTCAAGTTTCCCAAGTGCATTAATGTCTGCCGTTCCTGAGTGTTGATGCAAACCTATAAAATTATAAGGATGGCACAAAATTCTGGCTGTTTCTCTCCTGGCAAGATCCCACCCCCACTGAATGTGTCACCAGCAGTTGCACACCCCACAGGCACTCCAGGGGAAACCAGCAAAGGCATGACCATGCGTGTTTGTTCTGTAAATGCACCTCATGGCTGTTCTTTTTGGGGATTTGTCTAACTAGATCAGAATCTATCTGCCCACCATCTTCCTCTCCACTTGGACATCTCATAGGCATCTTACACTTAAGATGCTCCAGAGCAAACTTATGATTTCCATATCCTCCTAAACTTGTCCCACTCTCCAGTCTTCTTTTTCTCAATAATTGACAATTTTATTCATTTTGTTCTTCAGATCAAAAGCCTTGAAGCCATCCTTTACTCTTATCTCATACCTCACAGCTGAAGCATCGGCAAACCTTGTCCGCCCTTCCATCAAAACAAATTCCAACCCTTATCTCTTCTCACCTTGCCATTTGCTACCACCCACGTGGTGAAACTGGCTATAATTCTTAAAGGACGATGTAGTCCTTTGCTCTTAACTGTCATGAGATACCTCACACAAAGATGTGTGCAGACACACGCACATACATGCACACACTCTAATATTGATATTATGTTGGAAATAATCAGAGATGATCTTTTCAAAATCAAATTTTTTCCACAACTATTAGGTATTACTAAGAAGGAGCTAGCAGAGGATGAAACACATACCCAATAAGGCAATATCCTTTTGCTTTCAGTTGCTGTTTCAACATTTCCATGTTGAAAATGTGTGGGAAAAACAAGTTGTCCATTTTAAAATGACTCTTCCCTGGAAATAACAAGAACATACCACTTGATGTGAATTTGTACATCATTTATTTAGGTTTGTACATCATTTATTGATCCTTATACTTATTTTGAAATATTAAAGAAGGAGCATTCAGATGGCATTTCTCTTTTTCTATACATGTGGTATATATGTGAGAGCACATGTCACATATAATATGTAATACCATATACTACTAAAATAAAAATAGTATCTAAAATATATGATTTTTACCTATGATTTTGGTGACATTTACTAGCTTCATGAATGGCCATAAACAACATAACAGTCTAAAACAGTTGGATCCTGTGAAGTATCTTTTAGATGTATTGTTTAAGGCAGCTATTCTTTCTATGTATAACATTTTTGTGGACTATATGCTTTTTGATTAATCCACTAAAATTATTTCCTTTTTATTTTTCTATATGATAATGAAGTAGTACATCGAGAGAAGACAGATATGACCGATAACTAAGAAGTTACCTAACTTAAGAAAACAGTATGCCCAGAGCTCACAACAGCGCTCCCAGCAAGGTCTAGGAGTGAGGGCCTGGCCCAGGAGCCCCCTTGTAAAGAACGCATCCGATGAGGCCCTTCTGAGAAGGACGCCACATTTCAGTGAACATTTGTATGAAAGGGTGCCAGTGATTCTCAATTAACCAGGAAAATATCTCATAATAATGCACTCTGATATCCAAGCACACTATTTTCATTAGTTTATGAAGTAAAAAACACTTTCCTAAACACTCCAAATATAATTATTCTCCTTCATTTATTTGAATGGTAAATGACATTATATAAAAATCATAAAATGAAAATAGCAGCCCTTTTCTTTTATGTGCATTTCTACCTAAATGCAATCCACCTCAGTGCCTGCGTTCACCATGATATGTTTGTTCGGTCTCAGTGTATAGACCATACTGTACGCTTTAACACTATAATTCTGTAAGCATTTTTTTCCATTTCAATTCTTTTTTATGAACTTATGAATATATTTTCAAGAAGAAAAAAAGAATGTCAAAGACGTTTTTGTTTGTTTGTGCCATTCACTTACTACTTGATTCCTCGTAACTAAGCCTTAAAAGAGTTTGTTTTCCTATTGAAAACCTCACACTTCTGTGAGTCTTCACTGTAACAGTAAACAGGGATAGAATGTACCAAGTAACCTAGCAACCATCCAAATTCTATCCGCCTTCATGGCCTGTGCTCTGATTCTACAGGAAAGAACCATTCAGTCCAGGAATAGACAAGAGAGCTGAAACCTTTGTGACAGAGCTGGAGAAGTAGCAGTGAGCAAAGCATTATGCAACAACAGGGTTTTGCTTTTTACAATTGCCCCCCCTTTTTTTCTCTTTTTTTTTTAATAAGTAAAAGGGCCACAATTTGGGTTCAAGGAACTGGAAGAAGAGAGTAGCCATTTACTGAAGGGGGAGCAAATTTAGAGAGTAGAGAAAATTAGTTCAGTTTCTGACATTTTCACTTTGACACATTAACAGGTGTTTCCTCTGAGAGGAAGACTGTAGTTGGCAGATGATTACCAGGCAAGGAGATGAGAGACGTGGAAGAGAAAGAGGCACAATGTCTGAGCTGGAAGGTATGCCAGTATTTCGAGCTCTAATGAGGATGAACTGGCTAAGGAGACTGGAAAGGTCCATGATAGGCAGAGACATGCTAAAATCCAAGTAAATCAAGCGTAAAAAGGAGAGAGTGATCAACTGTGCCAAGTCCTGCTAATGATAAGGCAAGATGACAACAGAATAATTGGCTCTGGCAACATGGAAGTCTCTGAGGACATTGATAGGAGTTCATTCAGACCAGTGGTGGGGCGAAAAGCATGATGGGACTTCGTTCCAGGGAAACTAGAAAAGGAAGAGATCCCTCCAGCTGCTTCCCTCAGTGGTAGGAAGAGTAGTCAACATAATGGAGTTTCTCAATCTTGCACTGACTTTAACTCTGTGATTGGAGGCAAAACATTCAAAATTAAAATACTAAACTATATGACTTTTATCTTCAAAATATTTTAAATTAAAACACTAAACACATGACTTTTGTCTCCCTTTAGAACATTTTTCTACTTTAGAATCCCTTGATTTAAATAAGCTTTTCCAAGATTGACTTTATTTTCTTAATGATTTCTATATGAAAATCTCTCTTCTTTGTTCCATTCTCTTTCTCTTTCTCTCCAAATATAAGAGAACAACTACAATTAGTAAGTCTATCAGGAAAGATGAGCTAATATAATTAACTAAAAGGTTTCATAAAATGGAAAATTTAAAACGTTTTAAATGAGAAATAAACATGCAATCTCTATTCAGACTATTTCCTATAATATTGTTAAGATAACTTGCTCTCATTGCATTTAACATTATTTAACATTGTTATTCTTATTACTCTGTTTTTTTCTTTTTAATTTTCTCCAGATATAGAGGCCGATTTTTTTACAATCAAACACCTACCTACTTTATAAGACTGCTTTAACATCCTCTACTTAATAATTTTATATTCATGAAGTACTTTGAGCTCCTCAGAAAATAAGTTAAAAATGAACAAAGAACTAGATATTTCTTGAGTTTGTTCCAAGAGAGTGGAACTTTTTATTTGCTTGAGGGATAAATATGAAATATAGATAACCTCAAATTAAGACATGTTCTAGTATTAGCTTTTATGTCCCTCTTTCACTGAAAAAAATCCATGGAAATTCTTTGTAGGAGCTCGGTTCTTAAAATCATGCCAAAATATAGGGTCATGGTGGAATCTTTTTCAGGTGGGTCCCCCATGCATCCTCTGAGGAGTCAGGAGGTTGGGAAAGAGGCTGCCCCTCGGTCTCACAGCAACTGCCATCTGAGCAACAAACCATTGTCTCACAAGGCTGCAATCCCATCAGGCTCCAGCAGGAGGAGCCACTGAAAAAGCTGAGTCAGAAGCCCAGATGATGGGCTGAAACTCGTGCCCCATCAGCCTCAGAGTTTAGGAGTCAGAGACCCATCTGGGCATAACATTTGGTGCTCCTTCAAACCAATGCTTTGTAATATATGTTTGGCTTTCATTACACAAAATAAGATCATTGTCATTCCTTAAGTGCCCTTAGAAATTTAGCTCTGGTCACAAACTTAACACTCCATTGTGCAAAATAGAAACCTGAAATTATGGCCTTATACTACTTTGGGAATAATGGTCATATATCATGACTTAAATATGCCTCTATTTTGACTGAAGCATGCTTCTCCCATTTCCTTTTATTTTAAAAATTAATAGACTTTATTTCTTACATTTCAGGCTTACTAAAATACTAAGGAGAAGGTACAAAGAATTTCCATATACCCTTCTCTGTTCCTCACTTCCCACAATTTCTCCTATTGTTAACATCTTGCACTGATGTAGTACATTTGTTATAATTGATGAATCAATATTAATACAATGTTATTAACTAAGGTTCACAATTTATTACAGTTTATTCACTCTTGGTGTTGTGCAATTCTATGGGTTTTGACAAATGCATAATGTTACGAGTCCATCGTTGTAGTATTATACAGAATGGTTTTACAATCTTAAAGATAAATGTCCCCTTTTTTAGAAGTAGTTTATCCAAGTGTTCCTTACAAAAAGTATCCATCTAATCCCCTATCAGTGATGTGTTGTTACCTGGGAGGAGTTTTAACATCCCTTTCAGAGGACCTGCTGACTGGTTGGTCATAATAAGAAGATGCTCACTCTGGGGATGGTAAAATTGCCCATTTCCACTCAATCCTACTGAGATTGAATTTCAAGAATTATGGCTAGTGAGGGAGAAGGTGACTGAATATATCTAGTGTTCATACCCAATGTCAAACAGGAGCAAGCATGATGAAGTACAATGCCTAGTGAAGAGTTTGCAGCATGCTAAATGCAGAGAAACACTGAACAGAAGACAGGAAAAGATACTATACCATCATTAAGGCAAGGTTAAATTAAAAATTAATCCTGCTTTCTTTTTTCCTAAGTTCTCTTAAAGGAGAGTGAGTCTCTTCCTGAAGCAAGTTCAAGTTTTCTTTCTTTGTAGAAAGACTACAAAGTCTTTCCAATCATTTGCTATAATTGTATTCAGGACAATTGTATTCAGGAGTTAGCTTGTTGTAAGATGTGTTGGTCAAAGATACTTGAAACACAGCCTTGACTGGTGTGGCTCAGTTGGTTGGGTGTTATCTTGCAAAACAAAAGGTGGCTGATCGATTCCTGATCAAAGCACATGCTTGGGTTGTGGGTTTGATCCCTAGTCAGGGTGTATACAAAAGGCAACCAATCGACATTTCTCTCCCACATTGATGTTTCTCTCACTTTCTTTCTCACTCCCTTTCCCTCTCTCTAAAAATAAATTTAAAAAATCTTTTTTAAAAATAAAGATACTAGAAAAGCAGATCTGTAGTTCAAAGAGCAAAAAGAGTTCCCCAAATTACTCAACCCTATGCTTATAGGAAAATAGAGGGAAAAAAGAGTAAGCTGAAATATTTGAGTTGGGAAAGATCAATAAAACTCCAGCTTTTCAGATAAATGTAAAAGTAATAGCATGGAGGAGAGACAGTGCAATGAAGTGGGAAAAGAGGACATTTAGAAGCAGAGTTAAATTCAAATCTACCCCCAGCCATTTAGTAGCTTTGTGGTCTTGGCTAGCTTATTAAATTTTAGGACCACCAAATTTCTTCATCTATAAAATGAAGAAACAATTTTGTCAATTAAGTTAGACCAACCTTATAGAAGACTTGATTCCCAGTAGCTAAGGACAAAAATTTGAATCACTATTTTCTGTACTATATAGACCACTAAGAAAGTTTACATTTTTTAATTGCAGTTCTTTTCTTTCTACAGAGAAGTTTTATTACTGCTGCTCATCTATTTCATAGAACAATATGCTTTGTGTTGACTGACTGCATTGTAGTTTAATGAAAAATGTCTTCACCTTTTTAATTTGATTGAATTATTCTATCACTATGAACAGGCAGTATCTGGAGAAACAACCATTTGTGTCCCATTAGCGGAAATGAGTTTCACATCAAAAACTTAAATTATCTGTTGGACTTATTTTCAATAACAGGCTTTTTAAAAACTGATGATAGGACTTGTGTTCAAGATAGTGGCATAGGCAGACATGGCTTGCCTCCTCCTACAACCACATCAAAATTACAACTAAAATATAGAACACCATCACTCAGAACCATCAGAAAATAAGTTGAATGGAAGTCTGACAACTACGGAATTAAAGAAACCACATCTATCCCAACTGAGCCAGCAAGCTGATGCCACATCTGAGACTCCATCAACCTGGCTAACACTATTGGCCCCTCACTGAAGATTCCTTGACTCCATGCCACAGTGAGTCCTGGGCCTCACTGGGCCTCAGGCCTCACTCCTGGGCCTCAGTGAGTCCCAGGCTCAGCACTAGCAGCAGCCAGCCTAGACTCACAACTTGCCTTCCCCTAGGAATCTCCAAGCTCAGCACAAGCAGCAGCCATCTCAGATTGCTTTATAGCTCAGGCAGGGTGTCCAAGGGCAAAACACAGGTGTGGGCTGACCTTAACCTCCACCACCTGGGAAATGGAGGGTGGATGTTGGTGGTCAGTAGCCACAGGTAGTCCCTGTAGCTGACTGGCCTGGGTAAATCCATCCCATTGATCTGCCAACAGCAGCCAACCCTCAACTACAAGAGGAGAGTGTACTCAGCCCACATGAAGGCATACCTCCAGTACGCAGGTTGGGTGATAGAGAAGTCTGTGCCACTGGACCCTGCAGGACACCCACTACATTAGGCCACACTACCAAGATGGAAAGTCAAAGCAGCTCTACCTAATACACAGAAACAAACACAGGAAAGCTGCTGAAACAAAAAGATAAAGAAACATGGCCCAAATGAAACAACAGATCAAAACTCCAAGGAAAGAGCTAAATAAAATGGAGATAAGTAATCTATCAGATGCAGAGTTCAAAACATGGGTTATAAAGATGATCGAGGAGCTTAGTGAGGACTTCAACAGCTTAAAAGGATCCAATCAGAACCCAAGGATCAGTTTGAAATAAAGAATAATATATAGGGAAACAGCATTAAAGTGGATGAAGCCAAGAATCTAATCAATGAGTTGGAACATAAGGAAGAAGAAAAACAAACAAACAAAAAACAACCAATCAGAACAACAAGAAGAAAAAAACAATTCCAAAAATTGAGGATAGTATAAGCCACTGGGACAAGTTCAAGAGGTCAAACATTTGCATCATAGGGGTTCCAGAAGGAGAAGAGAAAGAACAAGAAATTAGAAATCTACTTGAAAGAATAATGAAAGAAAACTTTCCCAATCTGGCAAAGGAAATAGACATGCAAGTCCAGGACACCCAGAGAGTCCCAAAGAAGTTGGATTCAAGAAGAAACACACCAAGACACATCATAATTATGTTACCCAAGATTAAAGATATGGAGAGAATCTTAAAAGCAGCAAGAGAAAAGAAGTTAGTTACCTATCAGGGAGTTCCCATAAGACTGTCAGCTGATTTCTCAAAGGAAACTTTGCAGGCTAGAAGGGATTGGCGAGAAATATTCAGAGTTATGAAAAACAGGGACCTACAGCCAAGATTGCTCTACCAAGCAAAGCTATCATTTAGAATTGAAGGACAGATAAAGAGCTTCTCTGACAAAAAAAAAAAAACCCTGAAAGTTCATCATCACCAAACCATTATTATATGAAATGTTAAAAGGACTTAATTAAGAAAAAGAAGATCAAAACTATGAAGAATAAAATGGCAACATATACATATCTATCAACAATTGAATTTAAAAATCAAACTAAGCAAACAAGAACAGAGACAGAATCATGAATATGGAGAGCATTTGATGGTTGCCAGATGGGAGGAGGGCAGAGAAGAATGGGTAAAGAGGTGAGGGGATTATTAGAAGTGCAAGTAGGTAGTCACAGAATAGCCATGCAGATGTAAAGTACAGTATAGGAGTAATGGAGGAACCAAAGAACTTATATATATGACCTATGGACATGAACAATGGTGTGGGGATTGGCTGAGGATGCAGGGGTGGAGAGGGGCAAAGTGGGAAAAATCAGGACAAGTGTAATAGCATAATCAATAAAATATAATTTAAAATAAATAAATAAAACTGATGATAGCATGAGGAGAGTAAATTTTCTAAGCCAACAAGATGGTAGATTTAGAACATGGATGATTATCCTCTCAGAGAAAGAAAAAGCAAGTAGCAAAGTCCCATTTTAACCAGCTTATTTTTCCACAGTAGAGAGGGTGGGAGCACAGCCTTAGACAGATGCAGTGCTAAAGGGAAACGTACTACATAGCAATGAGGTCTACCCAGGGACAGAACAGCATGGACACAATCTTCACACAGCCATTTCTTTCTTTATTATTAGTTTTCAGCCCCTTCATCCTCACATTTCTCACATTAACTTTAATTTCTCACATTAACAATGAAGTTTAGAAAAAGATTAGGAAATCCAAGAGAATCTTCAGGAAAAAACACAACTTTTTCCTCTTGTAGCAGCAAATGCTTTATATAAAACAGTCAAAGACATTTAAGGAGAACATTTAGATATATTAAATGCAAGATCAAAACAGAAACATTAATTTTCAATAATTTCTCTGACTCTAACCAAACGCGGTTTAACATTATTTCAAATTCTGTTGGTGTCATTAATTTGCTACTTATGAACTCAAATCAAACGTTTTTCTGTAGGTAGACAAAAGACTAAATGCAAATTATCCCCTCACCAGAGTCTACCTGCAGAGATAGCCAATAATTATTTGGGATTTTTCTCATGGTCTTCCTTGTTTTTTATACCTTTAATACATATTAACCAAAAACAATGAAGAGAAATACGATAACTGAAGATACAGTACAACTAAATGAGACATCACAGCCAAGTGTCTGGACCAAATGCTACTATTCTTTAATTCAATTGTGGTGACTGAGAGACAAAGAAAGGTTGGAACTAGGTAAGAAGAAGAAAGAGGAGGGACATGAGCAAGCACCTATTCAAGGCCACAGAAGATACCATTTTTGTTTCTTCCTAACTTTTGCTAAAAATTCAACCCTTGCTTCAGTTTTGGCACTTGAAAACAGACATTGCATCATTCACAATAAATAAATCATAATCTAGCACCTATTACATGCCAACACCATTGAGGGTACTAAGGATACAGCAGTGACCAAGACAGAAAAGGAGTCGTCCACTCCAATGGAACTTGGAGAACAGTATCAACGCATAAACCTAAAGCCTGTTTCAGGGAATGGAATGTTCTCAGCAGAAAGATAAAAAAGTGAAGGGCACGAAGTGATAGAATGTGCTAGTTTAGCTGAGGTGATAGGGAATGCTGTCTGAGGAGGAGACCTTTGCAAGTCGCCTGAATGAAGTGAAGATATGGGCCACATGCATATCTGAGGGAAGACTACACAGGATAGAGGGAACAGCAAGGATCAAGATGTTGAGGTGGGAACCTGCTTGGGCTATCCTCCAACCATCTGAAAGGCCAATGTGGATTAGCCAGAGTGAATAAGGGGAAGAGTGACAAAAGGTATTATGACACATAGTCTGATTCTACTCTAAGACGGGAAGCCTTGGAACACAAACAGACAGGGACTTGCACTGGTTTTGAGTTACAAAGAATAGTCTAGCTGTCATGTGGAGAATGGGCTGTGGGAAGTTAGAGGAAAGCTGGGAAAGGAGGCAGAGACTTCTACAATGGTCCAGAAAACACATGTTGATGGCTGGGACACGGTGATCACAGTCAAGGTGGTTAGAAAGGTCAGACCAAGGCGAGGGATCATGATAAGGGTCAAGAAAAACTCCAATTTTTAGACCAGAAGAATTTTTAAAAAATGGATTTGATACTTACTGAAATGAAATTGAGGGGAAGGAAGACATTTCGATGTTAGAGAATAGAGACTTTAGTTTGGGACTTGTCACACTGGATTATCTTATTAGACAGCCAAATGGAGTGTCAAGCAGTAACTCAGATATAAAAGTTAGGTGTTTAAGAAAGTGGTTAGATTTCAATATTTACATTTTGGGGACATTAGCATATTGGCAGAATTTGAAGCCATGTGACTATCTGTGGTCACCCAGGAAGTGAGTAGAAACAAGAATAGCCATCAGCATGAAGAATTAGCCTTACAAAAAAAGCCTTTTTTTCCTGTCTCCAATGCAAAGACCTTTAAAGAAACATCCCTAGAGAAATGACTACAGTGTTAGAAATCCAGTAGTCAATAGCATGCCTGCGTAAATGGCAGTCATTCTTTAGAGGAGAAATGGTACTGTGATAATTTAATAACCAAAGTCCCTCTGGTCTTCAAAGCATACACTGCAGCAGAAACTGCTCTGAATGGAGTGGTCAGAATCCAGTCACTTCCATTCCCAGAGTCTCAGTTTCCTTATTTGTAAATCCAGTGGTTGGATACACTTTGAGTTTCCTTCACATATCAAAAGTTGACTCTCACATTTTATTATTTACTTATTATATTTTATGATCAGAGAGACAGACAGACAGAGAGACAGTTTTTGGAAGCAAAGTTTGGTCCAACCAATGCTGTTCAAAATTCATCAATATAAGGCCACTTGTTAGCCTTATATGCACACTGAAAACTATATTTTCTTCTTTCATTGGCTGATTTGGGGGGCATTAATGCTATCAGGGATAATCCAGTTTATTGATAAACTTGAATTTATTGAACTGGAGCTGCACGTGCAGAATTTCAGAAATTCTACTGTCAATTACGATGTGCTGCTTTCCTCTACGATTTAACAAGTGCCTGTTTTCTATAGGTTCTGACTTGTACAATATGTACTATACCATCTCTCATTTCATCAAACACTGTAAACACAGAATTAAGTATGCTGCCCAAAGGCAATGCTAAACACTGTAGGATCCGTACTGAGCCAACAAGACAAGTTAGAGCATCGTATAATAATTCTGCATCCTAGCCCTTCCCCAAGTGTTAATACCAAGGTTTCCTGGGGCCATAGGGAGTAAATGTCAGGACTTAGTCGAGTAAATGAAATTATAATGACAAATTTTAAACTCCTAAACCACAATGTATTGATTTTTTTAAAAAAAACCTTACGTTTTACAAAGCATATTTAAGGATAAATGCATTAAAGGCAGTTTGTTTGAAGAATTCCCAAACCAGCTAGAATATTTATGTAAAAATTAGGGTTGTTTTTCTTTTCTTTCTTTCTTTTTATTTTTTTACTTAGCCCTATCCAAGGCTATTTGATGCTCACCCCACACACATATCTTCACAGTTATGCAGTACATCTAACTAAGATCATAACCTAAATATACAACAAGAAATAAATGGGAAAAAAAGATGGTACTTTTATACAATGGAATAATAGACAGTCACTAAATATCAAACTTTGGAGAGTATTTTATGGTATAGGGAAACACTTCTGAAAATATTAAGGGAAAGGGAATGAATGAAAACAATGTGATTTTATCCTTTTTACTAAGAAACATATTTCAAATTAGTAATAATTTTAAAAGGCCAAAAGGAAATGTTGATTCTCTACATGATGGAATTACAAATTATTTTTACCTTATTTTTATTTGTTTTAATAAACACATATTATTTTTATTAATAAAAATATTATTTTGAATGAATTAGAAATGTGAAAACAAATATTAAAATTATGTTGTCAATGATGCTATGGTGGTAACAGAATCTCATTTGCCTTATCAGTATTGGCATCATTCTATGATCATCTTTGTACCTGACATTCAGGAGCTCTTTAGTTGTAGGGGTATCTTACGTTTATTTCCAAAGAATTCTGACTTGGATAGGGTCAACTGTCTTTTTACATAGGTCTAAATAAAACATAACAGTATTAAAGAAAAACTATTCAATGACACTTGTGGCAGAAAATAAGGCAGATTTTATTCAAGGGGACACATTGCAATTGCTATAAGGACCACAGTAATGGGGTCTTGTAGTGTGTGGAAAGATTGAACTCAACCCAAATACAGCCCGGCCAAGTGGGAATTTACAGCTGAGGAGCAGGGTGGGGGTCAGTAGATGAAAAATTACTCAGAGGAAACATCAGGGTAGAAGAGATTCTGGCTAAACCGACCTGGCAGGCCAGAGTGATCAGACATCACATGGGGGATGATGGAGAAATGAAGAGCCTTATTAGGTATCAAGGGTGACCAGAGATAGAGGATGCCAGATTCAAGCTACACCAATGAAGCAAGGTTCTCACTAAAACTTGGCAATGCAGAGATGAGCAGAGAAGTCTAAAAGTTCAGGCCTATTTGAAAATTTTAGGGTCACCTGATTTTGGTCAAGAGAGAATCTTTGTAAACCCAAATTGGAAAAGCCCATCGAATTTAAATGGCATGAATTCCAGAACCCAATTTATATATCAAAGTTTTGTTTTATATTCATTCAGGGACTAATTTGAACCAAGTGATTTTTGTAGCTAGGTTATATGGATTAGACACCTGGTTTGATACAACCCATGAGTGAAGCCTGCTCTTCAGGAGTCTCAGAATGAGGAATGGATGTGTAGATAAAAATTTCCCATAATGCAGATTTCACATTAATTCATAAAATATAATATGCAGCATGTGTCAATGTAATATATTTATATATAAGCATAAATATTGTTATATGATTGTTAATTGAGGCAGAGATTGACCTTAGGCTGCATTACCTCTGATTTTACCTTTAAGAGACAGAATAATTTCTGTGCCTGGTTATGCCCAGGAGAAATCAAATCTACACATTGAGAAGTAAACAATCCAAATACAGTAAAAGGAAGTAGGGAAGGGATAACACAGAGTGTTTTAAATGCTGAAAAGTGAAACAGGGTTTTAGAAGCCAACATTTATAAACCTCCAATTTTCTTTTTCTGGTTTAATTTTGAAAGATTTTGACACTAAACGAACAAATTTATTTTCTTCAAGTATTTACTTAATTACAGTCTTAAAGTAGCTGTTTTATGACGGTAGTCTTCTTTTTACATTTTAGGTCCCCAGAGGGCAAGAGCTTTGTCTGCCTTATTTGAGTCTATAGCATCTGAAATAATGTCACTTGATTGTAATTATAAAGATGACAAGGATCATGATAAGCCTGCTGCCGCTTTTCAGAAAATGCTCAAGAGAATCTGTCCCAAAAGCTTCAAACAGTTTTGCTGAGGCAACATATTGTTAGCTCAAGGTAACTGCAGCCACTTTTTAGAAAGGCTCCAAAAAATAATAAAAGTACAGACAAAAGCAGTAGGTAACATATTCACTCCAGGTGGCTTTTCAGCGACACATTAGTTCTTGAACATGAATATATAATAAATAAAGTTGAATTCATCCCAATCTATCATAGAACTTCTTTGACAACATAGAAGTCAGCCAAATAAATCAGAATAATAAGATTTTGACAAAACAAGACATTTATCTGTTCCCAGAGAAACATATTGGTCACACAACTTATAAATTGCCAATAGAGGTTCTCCATCCATCACCAAGATTCCTATCTAATGACAGGGAAATAATTACCATACCTCTACCATGTCATGCAATCTTTTGATGTGTCGGGAAGTGAAGCAATGTGTAAATTCAGCCCTGGGTGTGTGGACAACACCTGTGGGGAGGGTCCATTTTCTTTTTCAACTAACAGCATCAGAAGTCTCTCTTGAATAGGCATGGCACGTTTGCCTGCAGTTGTTGTATGGCTTCAGGAAAAGCCCTATGGAAGGGGAGAGTTTCAGTCTTGGACCATCCTACCATCTGTAACAACTCTTTCCCCACTGACACATCTGAAAATAAATGTGCTTCTTAATATTTTTCTTAAAAAAAACTGAATTAGGTGGTCCAGATTTAGTTCCAACTCACTGGGTCTCTTCAGCTTAAAAATGGAATTTTTTCTAACCTGAAACCTATTGGCACCTATGAACTTTGAATTTGTGTATTTGAACAAATGAGTTGGGAAGCTGTTCCCAAAGTTTACGTATACATTTTGACACAGATAATCAGTATGAACTGAAAGAGTGAAAATCAACTCATTGAAAGAGAAACAAGGAACCCTGCCATTAATCAGGCAGGAAGGACTGACACATAAAGCAATCTGTGTAATAACAGGAACATTATTTCTCACCAGGCCATGAAGCAACTGGAAATTGCCATAACCACCATTTTCTCGAGTAATTATTGCTTTGAACCAATGACACTTTGCTGTAACATATCTACTGCCAGGCATATCCAATGGCTAAACCCCCCTACCCTCATAACAATTCATTTAACCTAACCCACCTCAGAAACAGCAAGGAATCCAGCACTGATCCCCACTGGCTTCCATCAGACCCTCCTCAGGACCCTTCAGTGAGAACCCAAACCTTGCAAAAGATACCTTCTCCTGCCAACCAGCATTTCCAGGCTCTTTCGCAGGACCCATCCTCTCTGTGTACCAATCAACATGTGTGGTTTTGTCAGACTATGGGTTTATCCCATAGTGATCTGTAACTCATTAGGCTTTCACAAGCTAGAGGTTTTACTAAGACTGTCTGAGCCCTTCAATGCCATGGCCCAAGACCTGTTTGGGATGCCGTGAATCTCATCTGCTCCAGGTTTTCCTGTCCCAAAGTCAATGAGTTTTGCACTAAACTGGGGGGCCCAGGGATCTCATGATTATTTTGGCCCTTCTGTGTCAAGTTTATTATCTTCCTCCTAGGATTTGGAGGTTATAAATCTGACTTTGTTAGACTACAAATTTGTTCTTGGTGGTCTAGAAATATATTTTTTTTTTCTTTCAAAAAATAATGAATTAAGAGGTCTAGATTCAGTTCCAACTCACTGGGTCTCTTCAGCTTAAAAATGGAGTTTATATCTATATAAATATATATATTTTATATATATGCAAACTCTTGAAATTAAGGTATATTGACAGTATAGATTTATACATTTAACTTTCTATTTTAATTTTAGTTATTCACTAGTTTGTACTAACTTTTAATATAATGGATATACTTATTTTGATGTTTTTACTACTACAGTGAACTCCCGATAATCACAAATAAGCTAGGTAAGAGAATATACATGTATATAGGAATAAATATAAATAGAAAAGAAGAAGTAGAGAATTTATGTGGTAGGTATATGTACCCTTCTTGGAAAATTCCTTTTTGGAGAATATATCTCTTCCTGAGAATTCTTGAACACCTTAATAAAAATAATTTTGCTCCTTTATGATTATATGAGTGGATTCATCATTTCCATTTATTCACCGGATAACTTCCCTTTCTTTAAAACAATCAGACAAGAACAGAGAAGATGGGCTGGTGAGCAGAATTTTTTTTCCTCTCAAACCACAATTACCTAAGATCAGAACCCTCGATAATTTGGGTTGCTATTTTAGGATCCATTTTCACTCTACAACTAGCTGAAGCATGAAATGAACTAAAAAACTGAATTGAATGTAACTTAACTGAACTGATGAAAAATTGTGACTTCCAGTATACGCTATGCCTTAAGGACAGAACGGAAGCCTCACTCATCTTCCTCCCCCAGGTGCCAGCACGACGACCAAGCCACACAGACCCTCAGTGCCTGACTGTTGCATTTCACTAATAGCCATCTATTTCTCTCCACATAATCCCATGCTTTTACCAAGGCAGAAAATACCCTGAATTACATTTAGAGATATCCTTGAAGCTAACCACCAAACAACATAACTTCACTCAAACATATTCTTTGTGCCGTCAGATGTGAGAAAACCATATTTAGAAAACTATCCAGAGAGGAGATGAACTTGAATTTCCAACACCAATTTTTCCCTGACTTACATGGTTTTTCTGTGCTCATCTCATTGCCCATTTGTTCTATTCCCATCCCCATCATTTTTCTAGGATTTATTGAATGTTTACTACGTGCTAGTCAACACACCAAGCACCTTCCACGTGTAACACATGCAGTCTTCAAGCAGCCCTTCCTCATTCACACCAGCTTACAGAGGCGGAAACAGACTTGCCTAAGGCCACCGCACTAGTCAGTTTTGAAGTATGTCCTACTCAAGCCTAATCTTTAATTCTCTAAATCCACACCATTTTACCGTGTGATGGTGAAATCTGGGGTAGAGGTAAAGCTATTAGTAAACAAACTAGCTACAGATTTACAAGAGACTGAACAGTAATTCTCAAGGAATACACCAGCACTCAATTAGCACTATTTCTGTCACCTCCTCTGTTTTTGCTGTATCTCGCTGAGTAAAAGCTCTCCCAGCACCAACTCCTTCCTTACCCTCCTTCCATCTACCCTTCTCTTTCATCTTGCTCCACCCAGCACAGGACTGACTTAAAATTATATGGGCAAAACAACTTCATAATTCAAGATAAGAGAAGAGTTGGTACATTAGATATTCTATAACAAGATTTAAAGTTCAGTAATATCTCAAATCAAAATGGGGTAAGGGAGAGAGCCTCAGTGTTGCTTGTACCAGGAATACTTCAAGTATCTGAGAAGACAGATGCTTATCAGTAACTTCCCTCCAGGTGCCTTGATAAACTTAGGCCTGATACATACAAATAAGCTAATAAATATATTGAACATTTTTTTAAAACAGTATAAACAACTACATATAAAGTTACATCTGAGTTTTATGACATTTAAGGGGTTCTTTTTTTTTTTTCTTTCTCGGTTGCTATTAACTGAGCAGGTTTCTATTTGTAAATCATCAGATAATGAATTTATATTTAGGAACAGAAAATCATTTTACTTGGTAAGTAGGCAGGTGTTGGTGTCCCAAAATACCAAATGCCAGACACAGATGCTGAACACTCAGTTTCAGGGCAGGATCCACCATGTGAAGATGCTCTGAGAACACAAGGCTTTCTGAAGATTCAGTTTTCAAAATAAGCGTTACCATTTCTCTATAGCAGATCAGCAAATCCTCCTTTCATTATAAATCTCTTCTGTTGGGAAACAATTCACTTGCTTGAATTCTAGGTAGCATGTTCACTTTTAATGTTCTTTTCTACAGAAATCCATTCAAAATAACTCCATAGTCTTGGCAGATTAGCTAACAGATGAATGTCAGACTTCCTAAAAAAGAAAATTCCTTGGGCAGATTTCTGACTGAACAGCATGTGCTTTGCTTTGTTTTGATTCTCTAATTCCACTTGGTTTTGTGGGGGGTGGTTTTGTTTTCATCAGCGATAAGTGCACACAGTTGAAAGAGTGAAACAGTTCTTTTAAACACATGGGGAAGAACAGGGCCCTGACACCATTGTCCAACTCGCACATGCGTCCCCCACTCTCTGGGGGCAACCAGTGTCAGTTTATAGCTTTTTTGTTACTTTCGTTCACAGTCATCTCCATAATTCCAAATAACTTATACTGCTCCTTTTGATGTTTCTGTTTTTAGTTTCCCTCCATGGAAGATGAAGATTCAGGTCCTTTTCACTTCCCTCAATCCAACCAACCTCTACTACCATCTCATACTAATATTTGTTAGATTATTATTCAATATTGACCTTATTTATGTAAATGCTGGACCATATGTTCATCTATAATAACTTTCTGGTTGTATAACAGTTTGTTTGTTTGTTTTTTACCTGGAGTTAATAATTGCCACATTTTCGTTTGCTTAATTCTGTGCATACTTATCCTTAATTCATCAACTGTCTAAATTCCTCTCAGAAGTTTCAAGCACTCAAGTACGTTTAATACACAGGAGACATTTCCTTCTGATCAATCCCAGTCTGGGTAGGTGTCCTCCAAGGCCATCTGCCCACCTGGCTCTTTCTTAACCACTAACTGAAGGTTGGATTCCTGTGCCTGAATCCTGTGCCTTCCTCATTGTTAGTTTAGTTCACTTTTTGATGAAGCATATTACTAATATCATCCTAAAAATGTATGAGGGAAGCAAATTTTACAAAGACTTGGTCTGAAAATATTTTTGTTCTCTATTGTAAATCATTTCCTCTCAGAATACATAAGATAATACTGATGACTTCTTACTTCCAATATTGTTTTTGAGAAGTCTAAACCCATTCTGATTCCTGTTCCCTTGTCTGAACCCCCCATCTGAAAGCCTTTGGGTACTTCTCTTTGCCCCAGTATTTGAAGTTCACAAGTGTTTGGTGTATTTCTGTGTTTATAGATGAATGCTGCATACTTCATGGGCCCTTTGCATCAGCAAACTCACATTCCACAATTCTGGCTGACTTCTTGAGTTTTTTGCTTTGATAATTTCTTCTCTTTCCTTGTCTTTTTATCTCTGTTATTCAGATGTGAAAATGTCTAGATCATTTTTTAATTTTTATTTTTATGTTTTCTCTTGTATCTCCTGTTGAATATTTCTTTTTATCATGTTCTTATATCTTGGAGTTTTTTGCTGTTGTTGGCTGATTGCTCTGTTTATACGGAATTTTCTTTTATTTCATAGATAAGATATCAGCTCTTGTCTTTCTGTCAATATCAGGGTGTTTTCTTTTTTCTCCCTGCACAAGTTGCTTTCCTGTCTATTTGTTTTGTTTACTTTCTTTCTTACTAGACACTTTTCTCAGATGAATCCTGATCTTTGTGGATACTAATACATGCAGCTCAGGGGAGGTCTGCATGGCGGCCTTACGAACTCAGAGACCTAAGTAACCACATAGGATGGTCTGAAATTAAAACTTGCTAACTAAAAGTAGTTCATGGTGGGTAGTCCTGTCCCAGTGTGGTAGTTTTCCCTAAAAAAAGGTCAATCTTTACTTAACTGAGCCTGTCTATAGTCCTTTTGCATCTGAGATAACACACTTTTGGAATATTTGAGTAATTAGTTTTTCCATATCCCTCAGGGCACAACCTCCCACAGAACCCCTCGTTGTTATTCTGTTCCCACACACACACCATCTCTATGTGCTGTAAATGTTCATTGTTAATTATCCTATACCCACTGATATAAAAGAAGTATTTTTCTCTCCAGTTTACTTTTTATCCAGTCCCAGAGATTTCCCCCACTTTGCCACCTCCCTAATCAAACACCAATGAATTTCATATAACCTTCTTTATACCTTCTCCTTTGATTGCAATGTATAAAATAAGGTACAAAACTGCCCTTTTCTGAAGCATTCCCTCAATCTGTTGAGATTTTGCTTTCCTACACTTGTTGGTAGTTTGGCTCAAATAACCTCATAAAAAGTCATACATATTTGGATATTTTTTATGATGACATCTTGTAGAGTTCACATTTAAAAAACAAAAGCTGATTGAAAGTCCATGCACACTGATGAGGCTTATGAACTGTGAACTGTGACCTTATTGTATCTGCTGGACCTTTTTGTTTAGAAACCTTGACAGCAGGGTTTTTTCCCATTGGCCTAGTCAGATTGCCCAGAGAAGTCTTTTCCAGTCTTCTACCTTGATGCTAAAAGCCTGACCCTCTGTTTGGGGAGCCGAAGAGAATAAGAATTCAGATGTCCCAAAATCAGTACATAAATTGTCACTTAATCTTTTTGTTTATAGAATGGTATCTTCACCTTCAGTTCTCAAAGGCTTCCAGACCCCAACCATCTGTTTTACCCAGGGCCCTAGCATAAAACTGATGTTAATTCAGATTAGGATAAATTTAAAATGATTTAATAAAGGTACAGGAAGTATATAAAGTGTGTAGAGAAACTGCCGAGGAGAGTGCTGATCCTCTTGTTATCAGCTGTAGGCCCAAGGGATTAGGGAAGGGGAAAGTTGCTAGAATTTAGAAGGAGAAAGTCCTGTAAAGAAGCCAACTTCTGAGAAACTATGACCTCCACTGGAGAAAGGAAGTCATCCCAAGGTGACCTCACAGGGAGGGCTTGGAAGATAAACGCCCTTACTTTCTTAACAACCTCATCTCCTGCCAGGGCTCTCCATGGCCAAACCCAATAACAAGTCACAAAATGTGGGGCCTGTTAATTTAACCCCTACAGGTCAGCCTCCTTGGGCAAAAGAAGGGAAGGAAGGCTGGGGAATGCATTCGGAGCTGCACATGAGAGACATCAAGCACATCTCTAAAGGAAAACCTCAATATTATGGTAGGGTGAGGCACACTGGTCATCTGGTCCCATGGAGGAGGGTAGAAATTCAAAGGATCTAATTGCTTCTTAAATTGACTTTTCACCAACCCTCCCATTTTTGGTCATATTTTTTTCTAGCTTTATGAAAGTACAAATGACAAATAAAAATTGTGTAGTACTTTTAAACTATACATGATAATTTGATATTATAGATACTGTGAAATGAATTACCAAAATCAATTTAATTAATACATCTGTCTCCTCACAATTTTTTGTATGTGGTGAGAACACTCAAGATCTACTCTCTTTGTAAATTTCAAGTATACAATATGGTATGATTAGCTATATTCACTGTACTGAACATTACGTCCTGAGAATTTATTCGTCTTATAACTAAAAATTTGCATTCTTTGACCAACATACACCCACATCCCCTTATACCCTAGTCCCAGGCAAGTACCATTCTACTCTCTGTTTCTATGAGTTTGGTGTTTTTATTTATTTTTTTAAGATTTTATTTTATTCCCTGGCTGGTGTAGCTCAGTGGATTGAGCGCGGGCTGCAAACCAGGCATCGCAGGTTTGATTCCCAGTCAGGGCACATGCCTAGGTTGCAGGCCATGTCCCCCAGCAACTGCACATTGATGTCTCTCTCTCTCTCTCTCTCTCTCTCCCCCTCCCTCCCTTCCATCTCTAAAAATAAATAAATAAAATCTTTAAAAAGAAAGATTTTATTTTATTTATTTTTTAGAGAGAGGGGAAGGAAGGCAGAAAGAAAGGGAAACATCAATATGTGGTTTCCTCTCACGTGCCTAACAAAAACCCAGGTATATGCCCTGACTGGGGATTGAACCAGCAACCCTTAGGTTTGCAGGCCAGCACTCAATCCACTGAGCCACACCAGCCAGGGCTGAGTTTGATGTTTTTCTATTCCAAGTGTAAATGAGGTCATACTTACCTCATTTGGCATAATATCTCCCAGATTCATTCATATGGTTACAAATGGCAGGATTTCCTTCTTTTTATGACTGAATAATATTCCATTCTATGTGTATACCACACTATCAGTTCTTCCACTGATGGACACTTAGTTCATTTCAGTAGCTTGGCTATTGTGAATAGTACTGCAATAAACATGGGGAGTGGGGTGTAGAAATCTCCTTGAGCTCCTGATTTCATTTACTCTAGATATTTTTCAGAAGTAAAATTGCTAGATCATATTGTAGTTCTTGTTTTAATTTTTTTGAGAAAATTTCATACTGCCTTCCATAATGGTTACACAATTCACATTCCAATCAACAATGCACAAGAGCATCCTTTTCTCCACACCATCCCCAACACTTGCTATCTCTCATCTTTTTCACATCCATCCTCACAGATATGAGGTGATATCTCATGGTGGCTTTGATTTGCATTTCCCTAATGATTAGTGTGATATTGAGCATCTTTTCATATACCTGTTTATCTTTTGAATGCCTTCTTTGAAAAAATGTTTATTTACTTCCTCTGTTGATTTTTTAATCAGATTGTTAATTTACTACTGAATTGTATGGCTTCCATATATATTTTGGATTTTAATTCCTTATCGGTATATGATTTGCAAATATTTCCTTCTATACATAGGTAGTCTTTTTTTTATTCCTTTGCTGTGCAGAAGCCTCATGGTTTAATGTAGTTCTACATGGTTATTATTCTTTTTGTTGCCTGTGCTATTGGTATCACATAAAAAAAAATTATTGCCAAGATCAGTGTCAAGGAGCTTTCTCCTTGTTTTATTCTAAGGGTTTTATAGTTTCAGGTCCTACATATAATCCTTTAATTCATTTCAAGTTAATATTTGTGTATGGTGTAAGATAAAGGTCCCAAGTAATTCTTTTATACCTGAATATGCATTTTTTACCACTAAAACCATTTATTTAAGAGATTATCCTTTACCCATTCTGTTTTCTTGGTTCTCTTACCAAATATTAGTTGAATACATATGTGTGTATTTATTTCTTGTATCTTTAATCTATTCCATTGGTCTGTGTGTCTGTTTCTGCTTTTGTTCTCCAATTTCACCAATATGTGCCTGTTTTTATACCAGTACCATACTGTTTTGATTACTACAGCTTTGTAATATAAAAGATCCAGCAAAAGTAATGCCTGCTTGAGTGTGGTTGGTAGGGTAATAATACAAGTGTAATAATTTATAGTTTTAATTTGAATAATTTACCTAAAATGTTATATGATGTGCTTGAGTGTAATATTATGTTACAGAATTACATGCTTATTATTTTATAATAAAAAGGGACATTATTTGTGCCAGTCCCTATACTTTCAAGTCAGGAAATGTAATGCTTTCAGTTTTATTTGTTTTTCTCAAGATTGCTTTAACTATTCAGGGTCTTTTATGATTCCATATAAACTTCAGGATTTTTTTTTCTATTTCTGTGAAAAATACCACTGGAATTTTGACAGGGATTGCACTGAATTTGTAGATCATGTTGAAGCATACAGATATTTTAACAATATTAATTATTCCAAGCCATGAACAAGAAATACTTCCATTTATCTTTCTTCTTTAATTTCTTTCATTAATGTGTTTTAACTTTCAGTGTGCAAGACTTTTATTTTTTTAAGATTTTATTTATTTTTAGAGAAAGGGGAAGGGAAGGAGAAAGAGAAGGAGAGAAACTTCAATGTGTGAAACATCTATCATTTGCCTCTCACATGCATCCCAACCCAGAACTGGGCCCACAATCCAGGCATGCGCTCTGACTGGGAATCTAACTGGCAAATTTTCGCTTTGCAAGGCAATGCTCAATCAACTGAGCCACACCAGTTAGGGCAATTTTTTTTTTAAATTCTCACCTGAAAACATGCTTAGAGAGTGGAAGAGAGGGAAAGAGAGGTGGAGAGAAAAGTTATACTGGGAAAGATATATTTGTATTCATTTACTCTTTTTTTACTAACCAATTAATAATTTGAAAAAGTCAAGTTTTAGCAAATGTTTATTCCAGCATTTGAAAATACCTATAACTGCAGCAACATTATCTAGCAAATATCTAGAGATAGCAAATAATGATAGAGATAGTAGTTCAATTAATATTTGCTTTAAAATCCAGTAGGGACTATAAACTTCAACCCACATTTATTAAATATTTCTCTTTTTATTAATTAGAAAGATAGAGGATTATAAAGTTAAATCAGGCTCATTGTTACTGTCTTCAAAAGTTATTGACAACTACCACATACTCATTTTATACTCAACTTCATTAGACTTTTTAGTACATGGTCTTGTTTACAAGCCTACAGAATGAAAGCTTTGATCAAATTAGAGAATTTCTCATTGCTCTCAGCATGAGTGAATTGTTATTCTGTTTGTTCGTATGGAGGCTGTAGGGCTGATTCTGTTATCAAGTTACCTGTGTGGGTTCAGATGAGATCCCAGGGAGCTGTAGAGGCACCTGAGAAAGCTTGACCTTCAGCTACTGATGCCTGAAATGAAAAGAAATAACTCAACTGAGCTACCTAGATCATACCAGAAATAACCCAATCCCAGGCCCAGAACAATAACAAGATACCACTCAATACTTCATGTTCAATAGTCACACTTTGACTTTGGTTTGAGTCTCTCATGTTTCAATTTTTCCCCAGAGCAGTGATTTTGATATCACTCAAGGTCTTTTGTTTTTAGGGATAATTTTTTTTTGCTTTCCCAATCATTTATGCTTAAAATTATGCTCTTCCTACAAAATATGGAATATGAGATATAGAGGGTGGAGAAAAAGTAGTTTTACAGTTGTGAGTACATTAAACACAGTATATTCTTATATTATTATTTAGTAATTATAGTATCATGTTCCGAAACAACTGTAAACTTACTTTTGACCCACCCTGTATAGTAATACATTAAATACAGTCAGTTTTGCTATAATGTGACATATTTGTTAAAATCACAGATGCTATCTAAAATTGTGCAATTAACACCACAGGGCTTCTGGGAAAAAGGGGTTTGGGAACAATACTCAAAAACACTATCAGTGAAACCTCCAGCCAAGGTGGAGGCATAGGTAAATACACTTTGCCTCCTCACACAACCAAAAGGACAACAACAAATTTTAAAACATACAATTACCAGAACCGCGAGAACATGGAAATGTATGTAAGTCTGACAACCAAAGAGTTAAAGAAGAAACATTCATCCAGACCAGTAGGAGGGGCAGAGATGGGCAGCAGGGGCAGAGAGGACTCATGGCAAGCCAACAGCTGGCAGAGTGAGTGGTCCCATATCTGCATGTGGAAAAACCAGTAGGAACTACTAGGGAGCTAGACAGACTACACAACCCAGGCTTCCAGCACAGGGAAATAAAGGCTCAAACCTCTGACTGAAAAAACCTGTAGGGATTGCAGTGGCAAGAGAAAGTCCCAGCCTCAAAGGAGAGTTTGTTGGAGAGACCCACAGGGGGTCTTTAGAACATACATAAAACCACCCACCTGGGAATCAGCAACAGAAGGGACCAATTTGCATGTGGGTAGCAGAGGAAGTGACTGAAAGCCGGCCAAGAGCAGAGCAAATGGCACTGTTCCCTCTCAGACCCCCTCCCCCACATACAACACCACAATGAAGCAACATCAGTTGCTCTGCCCCAGTGAATACCTAAGACTCTGCCCCTTACTATGTAACAGATGTGCCAAGACAAAAAAAATATAGCCCAAATGAAAGAACATATCAAAGCTCCAGAAAAAATACTAGGTGATGAAGAGACAGCCAGCCTATCCAATGCAGAGTTCAAAACAGTGATAACCAGGATTCCCACAGAAATGGTTGAGTATGGTTGCAAAATTGAGGAAAAAGTGAAGGCTATGAGAGGTTAAATAAAGGAAAATGTACAGGGAACCAACAGTGGTGGGAAGGAAACCAGGACTCAAATCAAGGGTTTGGAGCAGAAGAAACAAACATTCAACCAGAACAGAAAGAAAAAATAAGAAATAAAAACAATGAGGAGAGGCTTAGGAACCTCTGGAACAACTTTAAACTTTCCAAACTCCAAATTGTAGAGGTGCCAGAAAAAGAAGAGGAAGAGCGAGAAATTGAAAACTTATTTAAAAACATAAGGAAGGAGAATGTCCCCAATATGGCACAGGAAATAGACTTCCAGAAAGTCCAGGAAGCTCAGAGAGTCCCAAAGAATTTGGACCCAAGGAAACACACACCAAGGCATATCATAATGACCTTAGCCAAGATTGAAGATAAGGAGAGAATCTTACAAGCAGCAAGAGGAAAGGAGAAAGTTAACTACAAAGGAGTTCCCATAAGACTATCAGCTGATTTTTCAAAAGAAACCTTGCAGGCAAGAAGGAACTGGAAAGAAGTGCTCCAAGTCACGAAAGGCAAGGACCAACATCCAATATTACTCTCTCCAGCAAAGCTACCATTTAGAATGGAAAGGCAGATAAAGTGCTTCCCAGATATGGTCAAGTTAAAGGAGTTCGTCATCACCAAGCCCTTACTATCTGAAATGTTAAATAGACTTATCTAAGAAAAAGAAGAAGATCAAATATACGAGCAGTAAAATGACAACAAACTCACAACTATGAACAACCGAACCCTAAAAATCAAAACAAAACCAAAAACAAACTAAGCAAACAACCAGACCAGGAACAGATTCATAGAAATAGAGATCAAGTGAAGGGTTATCAGTGGGGAGGGGGAGGGGAGAGAATGGGTTTAAAGGTACAGGGAATAAGAAGTATAAATGGTAGGTACAAAATAGCCAGGGGGAGGTTAAGAATAGTATGGGAAATGGAGAAGTCAAAGAACTTATATGTATGACCCATGGACATGAACCAAAGTGGGGGAATGATGGTGGGAGGAGGGAATAAAGGGGAGAAAAAAACAGGATAACTGTAATAGCATGATCAATAAAATACATTAAAATAAATAAATACATCTGTCTCAAAAAAACACTGTCAGCAACACATTTAAAAAGATAAAAACATAATGAAAACAGTGGCACAATTTAACATGTAAGTGCTTCAGAAATACAGAGGCACTACAATAAACAGTGTGCTTTACCTTTAAAAGACAGTTTACTTGAGAAAGTTAACATCACCAGCATAGCAGCTGCAATTGGAGAAAAGTTATAACACTAGGTGTGGATGAGTGGGACTTATAACACAGCATGAACTGAGGTCACCAGTAGATATTTGAGGTATGTACGTTTTCTGCATTTGTCCATGGCTTTGTTCAGCTAGTGCAATTATCTATTTTCATCTAGAGCTTTTTGTGGATGAAACTGCACAAGAAAACACAAACTTCTCTTGTTTCAGTTGTTCCCTAATATCATGCTCCATCCATTATCTCGGAACAAAGTAATGTTTCCAGAACAAGCATTAAAACAGAATAACCATAGTCTCCTCCAGCCTAAGCACTAGAGCCTCCTCGCTGTCCCTGTTTCCGTTTACCTCTGATTCTGCACACAAGCTGAAGACTCATTTGACTGTCAGTGAACCCTCCTCTTTAGATTTGGTGACAGAGAGAGAAGTGAGTACTCCACATTGAGCAAGAGGAGAGAAAATGCTAAGTATCATCTAATAATAATTTTGATCTGGTCACATTTTAAAAATAAAATGATCTCACTAGCCCCCAATTCTATTAAGGAAATAAATGTGTATTTTTTCTTTTTACCTCTAGTAAATTGCACAGTACTTGGCATAGAGTGGGTGCCCAGTGATGTCTGATGATTACGTGGATGTACATTCCAGAAGAATAACATTCATATCTAATGTCGTCTGATATCTTTAATATCTTGTTTCAGACTCTATAAATAGAAAAATAAGTTAAAAAGGGGCAAACTGATATAGAGTTGGCAGCAATGTCTTAGCACCAAAACACTAACCATGTATACATATGTATACAATGGGGGGACCCATGAAAAATTTATTTGAAAAAAATTGTGTATTTATTCATACATGTTTAAATTTCAGTCACCTTCAAAGTACTCTCCGTTTGATGCAATATACCTAGTGAGATATTTTTTCCACCACTCAAAACAATTTTTAAACCTACTGAATTTATTACATTTTAATGCTTCTGCCACTTTTTGTTTCACCTCTTCCACACTGCAAAACATTTCCCTTTGAGGAATTTTCTCATTAGGGAATCAAAACAAAAAAGTCACTCAGGGAGAGATCAAGTGAATAGGGAGGGTGGAGCATGGGGATAATGCCATTTTTGGTCAAAAAAACTGCTGAACACTCAGCAAGGTGTGGGCAGGTGTGCTTGTAAATCATCCATCATGAAATGAACGAGAAAGAGTCTTCAAAAAAATTCACTGAGGCTGAACGCAGCCTCTCACAAGACCAGCTGGTGCACTGATACACATGGGTTCCTGGAACACTCAGCTAGCAGGGGAAGCCTGCACTACAAGGGGCCTGCCTTCCAGAGGATGAATAATCTTCTGGTTTGGGGGGAGTCCTTTATATGTATCTACACATTTATAGATGATAGATAGATTAGATAGATAGATAGATAGATAGATCTATATTAAAAATCAGGAGCACAAGGATCTATTCTGTGATTTCCCAAGATGAAGGAGGGATAATCATGTAATCTAAAGACATATGGCAGTACTTAAGAAAGTGTGCTATGTAAATGACAGACTCTAAAATGTCAGGCTTATAGTGTCTGTTATTACTTTATTTCTGTGGCAGAATTTATTGCCTAAAGTCACCACCAAAATTTGCAAAAATTAAGTTCTTGCTTATACTGATTTGTGTTCCAAATCTTCACCAGATCCTTAAGAATCAAAGAAATACTTAGCTTCTTTGCAAGGATTTGAGAAGTACATGGCAACTTCTAAGCTGGAAATGAAAGCAACCTAGCTAAGCCAAGGAGATTTTCTGGAAAGAATTTTCTGTGGCATTCTTCTGAAGCACTAAATAAAAATTGCAAATTCAGATGTTTCCATCAAGAAGCACCTATTTAGAGTTTGATAACAAAGCTGCTGAATTGCCTGCAATACATAATTTTTTCTCAGTCTTCTCTATTTGATTTTAAAGATACTTCTAATGAGAAGATTATCAGATAATCAGCATATTTCTTACATGAAAACAAGCCATATTTAAAAATAGTAAATGGCCCATTTTTTCTGTTAGAAGGCCTATATGAAAGATCACCCAATGTAAATGAATACATTTGAAGAAATCTCTGGGTAAATATTTTGGAAAAAACAAAAATTTATTGAAACTTATTATTTCAAAGAAATATGTAATAAAATCAATAAAGTGGGAATCAAAATACATATCAGTCATTATTCAGCAATTATGAGACTTACATTGGTTAGTAAAGGCCATTGTTTATCAAAGAAATGATTACTCCTGGCTGGAATAGCTCAGTGGATTGAGAGTGGGCTGTGAACGAAAGGGTCGCCAGTTTGATTCCCAGTCAGGGCACATGCCTGGGTTGCAGCCAGGTCCCCAGTAGGGGGCACATGAAAGGCAACCACACATTGATGTTTCTCTCCCTCTCTTTCTCCTTCCTTTCCCCTCTTTCTAAAAATAAAATAAATAAAATCTTAAAAAAAAGAAATGATTAAATATAACCATTGACACTAAACTCTAGATTCTAATTAAGATAAAAACAATATATATACACTGTACCATTTCCCCAAAAGGTCAATTTGATTTCAGAGATCAAATGCTCAATGGAGAACAGGAAGTATAAGCAGGATGATTAAAACAGTTTATCTTGTCTCAGTAAATATTGGCACTATGGAAAAAGAAAATTAAGCCACCAACTGGAAGACATTCTAGTTATGATGTTCCACAAATGACAGGTATTTTGCTTTTGTTACTACCCAGCTTTTAAGCAAGACAGCATTTAATCATTTAACAGAAGAAACATAACATTCTTTTGATATGAGTATATATGGCATATATAATCTCTGACTTCCAAGAGTTTATAATCAAAATATGAAGAAATAAGTTCAACAATACAAGAGTTCAATATAAAACAACTGCTCAAGACACATCACAAAGCAATGCAGTTATTTACAAAGTGTATAATCACCATCTCTGCCTTCTTGTTTGGAAGATATATGTAATATCCTATTATTTTTACAGTTAATGCCAAGCACTACATTATTGTACTTGCACTACAATAAATATTAACTTATTACAATATAAGGTTCAGCACATATTGTTAAGTCAATAAAAGAAAGAAATCTTTTGTCTATGAATCATTAAAAATCCTACAAGGGATTCATATTTCTTTTGGCAAGATGAATTTTCAGAAGGCTTAATAGGAAACTACAAAATTGATTTTGAATAAAAGCAACTAATAATTTAATGAAGTAATTAAGTGTTAATCACTGAGAAAAGAAATGATTCAGCATTCCTCAGACTTGCCTAAAAATTTGGCTGGATATAGTCAACAAGGAAAATTAGTTACAACAGATACAGTCATTTGGGTTGATCCTCAGCCCCTACCTGCTTTTCTCCCAGCATCCCTCATTTTAAAGAATAGCCTTTCCTCCCCACAATATCCCCAATCTCTTCAAAACTTTCTTCCCTACGATTCCCCCAAAACTGCTGTCAAAAGTCATAAATGCCTCCTATGTTGCTACATTCAAAGATCAATTCTCAGTCATGGTACGTGACCTCCCAGCAGCCATTATCACAGTTGATCACTCCCTTCTGTTTAATACACTTAGTTCTTCCTACCTCAGTAGTTCCTTTGCTGGTTCTTTGTCTTTCCCCTATTTCTGAATGTTGGATTGTCCAAGGATTTCATCTTCATCTGCCTGTCTCTCTACTTTCTCTCACAAGATGACCTCATCCATTCCCTATGGTTCTAAACACCATGCTTATACACCCAACTAGGAATTAGATCTCCAGTTCAAAACTTTCTTTTGAATTCTAGAATTCAATACCCAACTATCAATCCGGTTTCTTTACTTGATGTTTACTAGGTATCTCAAACCTACAATGTTCAAAACTGAACTCCTGGCCTTCCCCACCTCACACTCATATCAGAGCTTTTATCATCTCAGTCAATGGCAAGTCCATCCTTCTAGAATTTCAGGCCAGAAAATCACTGTTTCCTACTCTGTCAGGAGATCAAGAAGGCTCTACTTCTAAGTATCTAGAATCTGGCCACTTGTTGCCACTTTCACTGCTATTTCTTTTATCCAAGCCACTATTAGCTCTCATCTGGATTATTATAATAGCCCCCAGTCAGGCTCCCCTGCTTTATCTTTGCTGCTCTAATCCATTCTTAGAGGAGTAGCCAGAATGACACTTCAGCATGAGTCAGAACATGTCACTTCTCTGCTCAAATGACTCTAAAGTGACTCCACATTTCATTCCAAATGAAAACCAAATCCCAAGGGCCTGAGGCACTATGCAGTCAGGCCATCTTGTGTTGTGTCTCATCGCACCCCCCACAATTCTCCACATGGTAGCCACACTGTCCTCTTTGCCCTCGTTCCAATTTCACCTTCTTGGTGAGGCCAGTGCTGATGACCTCATTCAATAAAGGAGCACGCTTAACCTTCTCTGTTGTTTTCTTCTTTCCACAACATTTATCACCTGCTAACATACTTTAAAGTGTATTTATTTATGTTCACTTTTATTGTCCTCTTTATTCAAGGAATCTCTAGCTTGCTCATTTGCATACCTAAGCACCCAATACTGAATTCTGTGCCTAGCACAAGTCTGCATTTAATTAATACTTGAGAAAAGAATCAATAATGGACTCAACCATTTCTCGGTGGTTCAAACCAAGTACTTTGGAATCCTCTTCAGTTCCTCACTGTGCATAATACCTACCCAATTCATCAGAACAATCTCATCATTCCTGGCTTAGAAATATATCTAGAATTAAGCCAGTGTTCACTCCACTGCCAGTGCTCTGATATGAGCCACCAACATCCAGGGTCTAAACTTCTCGGCTGCCTCGCTCCACCCTCGTTCTCCAGTACGATCCATCTTCCACAGCACAACCAGAAAGATTTGTAAAAACCTTAGTTACATCAGGCATCTCTTCTCAAACTCTTTCAGTGATTCCCATCACACTTAGAATAAAATCCAAATATGGACCCAGCATTATAGTGCTCTTCTTGATGTGGGACCTATCTAGCCTCTAAATTTATTTCTTTTCTCTCTGCATTTGCTCACTCTACTCCAACAACATTGGTTTTCCAGAGGCTACTCAAATAAGGCAGATTAAGTCCCGCATTAGAACTTTGTACTTGCCCTTCCTTTCGACTTTTCTTCTAGACGTCAGACTTCCTCCTTACCCACACCCACCTTTCACTCAGTTTCCCTTAAATGTTAGCAATTCAGAGTCTTCCCTGAACACTACATAAATGTCTCTTCATCCGCTTTCACTATTTCCCTGCTATCCTGCTTTATTTTTCTTCATAATGTGCATTATACATGGTGATAATCTTCTATATATTTGTTTATTGACTCCTCAAAAACATAATCCCCATAAATCAGGGAATTTGCTTTACCCACTGCTCAATCTCTGGTGCCTAGAACACATAGTAGGCACTCAACAAATTGAATGAATGACTGGATGAATTATCAAGACATTTACTTTAATCCTCAAACTGGATAAAATAAAAAAGGGAAATATACTCCAATCTACTAGCTTTTAATGTTAATACGTACTAAATTCCATTCAATAGATTGAGCTTTAGGCACCAGAGTAAAACATGAGGTCGCTCAGAACAATCCATATCATTACTTGGTTCCAAACTGTAGACAGACATAATTTGTTTTAGACATAAAAATGACTATTTCTTTTTATAAAGATCCCTGACTTCTTTCTAAAGGTAAAATTGGAATGGATTTTTACTCTCTTCTGTTCGGCTATTACCTCATGTAAAAATTCAACCCCACAAATGAATTGCTGAAGCAAGAATGAATAATCCCAGAACAAGGCTTTGCTTGAGATTAGAGCCACAAATCATAATTGTTTGGATACAATCCCATCAACCAGATGCTCAACCAAAAAAATTCTCTTTCAGGTTTCTCCCACTACAGATTTTTGCACCACAGGCAATGCTTTGCTGAGTATTTGTGGCTAAAGAAGACATACCCAACATTAAACACTTAGTAAGATTTTATCTATGAAACTTCAATGTGTTATTTCTGGTAATTTTATCATCCATCTACATAGGTCCTAGCCAGAAAAAAATAGTGATAAGGAGAGAAAAGCATGAGAAAAAATATGTACTGACACATCAGATGATTGCTGCTGTTGGTTTTATCTTGTTTTGGATTTGGGCTTTTACTGTGCTGTCATAAATGTTGATTTCTGATAAAGGTTCATCAAATGTTGACTTTCTTCCCTCAGGTTTTGTCTGAGTGCTAACCATGTGGAAATAATTACAATGTGCCATTATACATACATGAATTGTTTTATTAGTAGAGCACAGAAACATCTTTGAGAATTGGCTAAAATCTCAACAATGGTGTATGCAGTAATCCCTGAGCTATTTGCTAAATATTTGAGCAAACAGAGCATTGTTTATTTAGTTCTTGTTAGCTCCCCTTGTGCATTCTTGGAATGAGGTTGCAGGTTTTCTGTTTGATTTTAAGGGAGGCCACAACCAGAAAATCATAAGCGTGAACCTGAGAAGCTACACTATCATTCTGTGCAAAAAACAAAAACAAAAAGCAAACAAACAAAAACACCCCACGGTTTCTCTGATTCTTAACCTGTATCCAATGACTTCCCTAGCTCTGCTAGTATATCATGATGATCTTTGCTTTTGCCAGTTTACCCTTTAAATGTGGGAATTGAACAATTCTAACATCATTTGTTAACTGCCGAGGCAGTTGCCTGAGCTAGCCTGGGGATTTAAAAGACTTCAAGGTCATGTGTTCCAGAGTAAAATGATCTTCCCACAGCTGGGCCTAAGAGGTCCCAGGCTTGTTTTTGATTGCTCCCTTCTACATTTTCATCTGTAAACACCCACATCCCAGTTCAAAATGTCAGAGAGAAACGTTTTCTCCTGCAGTTCCTGTTTTGGTCCTCCTTAACACTACTCCAAAGGCAATCAGAGCTTTCAGTAGCAGGAAAATTAAGAGTGGATGAACCTAAGAGTTCTTCTAATCCATCTCCCTTCCTAAAGCAGGAGAATGCCTTAATGATCTTGAAACAATGACAGCTTGATACCAAAAGAGCTGATAGCAATTTAAGATAGTCTCACCCTGTGCTATACGACCTAATTGATTGTTTTACAGTCTGGGCTTCTCTCAAGACGTGTTCCTCAGGAAAAATGCCACAAGACATTCCATGGGAAAAAATGCTTGAACCAGATTTAACAGCAATATTCTGGTATATTGTCTTAACTTGTTATTATCATTTAAATTTAAGACTATTCAGAAGGACAATTGCATTTGCAAAACAGGCTGCTGTTGTCAGTGGTTGGGGCAAGGGTATTTATGTAGTGACAAGTCATATCTTTTGCAAGTGTATCCTTGAGTAGTATTTAGTGTACAATAAACAGTCTTTGGAGCTGGAGCAGCAGGGAAGATACGGATGGTTTATGGATTAGGGTCTTTGCTACTAAGTTTTCCAACTTATTTCTCAAAAAACAGAGAGAGAAAGTGAAAGTGTATACCCATATTTATAACACTAGTGGTTTATTTGCAACTATTTTATTTTTAATAATTTAATGTCTCATAATTATAAACAGAGAGATGCATGAATAAATGGGAAAAATTAAGTTAGATACCAAGTTACTTTTTTAATTTTAGAACTTCATTTGAATGGGGACCAGTTAGTAGTGTTTTGAGAGTAAAATGTGGGAAGAGAAAGCTAAATAACTTGTTTGGTCACAACCTGAGGATATTTCAAATAATAATAATACATAACAAATGCCTCCTGGGATCTTAGAAATCACAATACGTCTGATTCTAATTTATTTAAACTTTGATTCTCCTACTTCCTCTGGGTCTAACACTCAGAACTACATTAACTCGCCAAGATCTATCCTTTTCCTTCCTTGTGTCACCTCCCTATGAACATTAGGGACTTAGGGTTCTATATTCCGGAATGATTAAAACTAAAAGCTCTGTAAACTTCATTTTCACTGGGAGCCCCGCACCATATAAAGCCTAAATAAAATCTGAAAGGGGCTTTCTTCTACTTCTGAAAGATGAGGACCTTTCGCCCGGCTGCCTTAGAAGGGTTTAAAGTCTGGTAACTTTCTTAGACCACAGTGCAGGCTCTCCTGGATCAGTTTTTCCTGAAAAGATGATGTTGCCTTTTAAAACTTGCAGATTCAAGTCTTCTTTAATGTAAGGAAAGTTCTCCTAAATCATAGTTTAAAATATTTGATTAAAAAACTCTCTTTTCACTCTGCTCTGCTCTGCTATACTGTATGTTACATTTACATTATAACTCCCTGGCAGGCTATAACATTTGGGAATGCCTATTTGGCATAAGGCTTTGTCCTAGCTATTTGACATGTTATTATACAAACATTTTTACAAACCCATGCGACAGGCATTACTATTTCCATTTACAGCTGACGAGCAAGGGTCAGAGCTAGTAGATGTCAGAGCTGGATTAGAACCGTGTATTTTTCCGCACATCATCATTGTGAACAAAGGTGAACATAAACAAATTCCACAATAACAGAGAAGGAATATGCATACATCCACTTTTAGATGTTCAACTTTCTGAACACAAGGCAATGTGAAAAAGTTTTAAAGTGGCCAATCTAGGCGGGGTTTTTCTTTTTTAATGTTGCCATTTGGTTATTTCCTTACTTATTGACACGACTATTACAGTGTCTGTTTAAGGTAGAAATTTTATTTCAGAGAGGAAGAATGGTGTAAAAAACAATAATTTCTTAACAATAGATTTAGATGTCTCTGGTAAGTCACAGGTACAAGTAACAGAGTGTCATGTAAACACATGATAATAATTATGTTATATGTAGCTTTGACAGTATATCCAGCTGTGAAAATTTTTGTTGTTCTGAGGTTTTCCCTCTTGGATAGGTAAGTCCAAAGAAGCGTTTAGACATATAAAGTGTTTTACATTCGACCTGTGTCTCAACAAAAAGTTATGTTTCTATTGTCAAGCTGCTTTTAAGTATATTTATGAGTCTATGAGCTAGGGAGACGTTCCATGTGATATTACTGGTGATGTTTCTTTCTCTTCCACCACAAGATAAATACTCAGCACACCAAATCCACAGCTGCCCACTAGAGAACTCAGATACAGTAGAAAGAGGTATTGTCCTTGCAAAATGAGGGTATGCAATCTTTTCCAAAGGGAGAAACTTTGTCAGTAGCACTGCAGAGAAACTTCTGGAAGCCCATGGAGGTGATATTGTCAACTCTGTAAAGAGAGATAATATTTCTCCAATATCACCACTGACCACTTAGCTAAATGTCTTCTTATACTAGATAAGAACTGAATTAAATTTAAACTTTGATTATGGAAGTAACTGAAGAATCATCCTACTCTTTCACATATTGAAACATATGGACTTTTCAATCATGAAATGATTTTAATGTGATTTTCATGAATCACCTCTAATTTTATATTCTACTTCAAGAAGTCCCATTGAATAATCTATATAGGTGGTTGGCAAATTCAGAAAATATCTTAAAAAATGAATCCCAGTAGTTTGAGAAAGCTTCTCCCAACCCCTTAAGATCTCTCCGGATCCACTTCTGTCCTTTTGATTTCCCTGTTGTGACTGTGGAATCCACATGGCCCCCTCACATTCCTGGTGAAGGATGTCTAACAAACTCTTATAACTGAATACCAGCAGTTGCTTCTTGATAATGTTTTCATTTGCATCGTTCCAGGGAAGCTAGTGAAACTCCTCATTCCTCTTGTTCAAAGTAAACGCAAGGCTGAAAGAAATCCTGATTTTAGGGCAGACAGCAGTGCTTCTGTGAGAGCCCGCCCATGGAGATCAGGAAGCAGCCTCCCTCAGCCTTGGTCAGCTCCTTTCCCCTTCGGCCAGAGAACGTCCCTGCTTTCCCCAGAGAGCAAGCGTCACTTCCATCAGGAAATGTGAATATAGAAGTTAATACTGGAATTTCCCTTCAGCCAATCAATACCAATGGCCAAGAGTTAGTAAAACTCACTATTTAAATGGATAAATGTGGGTTTTCAAGCAAAACCAAAAACATCATTCTACCTTGGTAGAGCTAGTTCTTTTTTCCTTGATCCTCCAAACCCTCTCCAATGTGAGGAGCCTGCTACATAAGGATGAATGTTAGAGTGATACATTTGGTTGCAAATTCTTCCAGAAAATAACAGATAAATGTGTCCTCAGGACAAAGTAGGAAAGGGAAAAGGGTTCAAAGTTGCCCTAAACACCAGTGAACAAATCTTAGTTGCATGCCTCCCACACCAACCCACCACTTTACCCCATGCTTTCGCAGGGGCTATGAGGGACTGGGCAGGGGAGTTATTAGTTGTCTGAATGGAATTGGGAATGAATGAACTAAAGTGAAAGGGGCTTGTGTGCTGACATATTAAAAGTTCCTGACAAAAATATGATTTTAAATATGATTTAAACGTGATTTAAAATATTAGGGGATATAAAAGTATAAAGGCAAATACTTCATTATCTGTCTTGAACATTAAACTGTCACAGTATAATAATATTTAATGGGTGTGTTATTCCAGCAACAGACATCTGTTAAAAGTGAACTTTTAAAATGTTACCTAGATTTCCAAAATTGATGAAGAGTAGCTTCTGAAATCCAAATCGGCTCCCTACTTAATATTTGACCTTTGGCCCATTAAATAACATCTGAGTCTCAGTTTCCTCATTTGTAAAATGGAAATAAGAATAGTGTCTATATCAGAGCACTGTTTTGTGTATTTTATGAAATAATCTGAGAAAAAACTGTAACGGAGTGCCTGCCACAAAATAAATTCTCAGAAATATTAACTCTGAGTGAGGAAGGCAAGAGTGGGCAAATAAAAGAGCCTGGGGGTGGGAAGAATGAGAAGAAGAGTCCAGTTTTATAAAGGTGAACATCAAATATTTAAAATATGGATCAAAATCAACTCAGGAGGGACAGAATACAATTCTTAAAAGGACACCCCAAAGAAGTATAAACCAAAAATATGTTGAGAAAATGTGTCAAGATGACAAATTTATGCACTAGAATTATATAATAGGCTATCAGAGAAAAACCGAAATGCTTTGAGGCCTGTTCGTGTTTATTTCAAGAGAATGGGAAGGGAGAAAAATACGACCTTCTCGAAAACTCATTTCCAGCACTACTGTTGGAGACGAGGGCTCACTCTGTGCACAACAGGAACTTCTTTTGTCCACTGATGAGAATTAGCATGGGGCAGAGAGTTTCGGTGGAAAAAAGTTGCTATTTCAGGACAATCCTGAGCCCAGTCACCTATTCATTAAATTAACAACAACTTATTGAGGGCTGTGCGTGCGCAGGCACCGTGCGAGGCACAGGGATTAAGGAAGGGAAACACTGGGAAGGAAAGCAAAGGTGGCGCAGTCGTTCCCACACGTTGGCTGTAGAGCCAACGCAGTGGACGTGGGAGCGGGGATATCACTTAGAGATCCTCATTTCAATTCCTTTGCATATCAAACCAGAAGTGGGATTACTGGATCACAGGGTAGTTCTATTTTTAATTTTTTGAGGCTCTTTTGTACTGCTTTCCATAGTGGCTGCACCAATTTACATTCCCACCAATGGCGTTAAAACTTTTAATTTCTCCACATCCTCATCAACACAAGTTTTCTTTTCCTAAATAATAGCCTTCCTAACAGGGGTAAGGTGACAGTTCATTGCGTTTTTGGTTTGCATTTCCCAGATGTCTAGTGATGTTGAGTATCTTTTCATATACCGGTTGGCCATTTGCCTTCCTTCTTTGGAGAAATATCTGTTCGACATCTAGAAATAGAGAGTAAAATGGTGGTTGTCAGGGGGTGGGAGGCAGGGGACATGAGGAGATGCTGTTCAAGGGGAATACAGTTCCAGATAAGAAAGAAAACAAGTTCTCAAGATCTGTGACATGATACTGTACCTATAGTTAATAACACTGTGTTGTGTACTGAAAAATGTGTTAAGAGTGTAAATGTCATGTGAAGTGAGAAAAATGAAAATAATAAATAATGAAAATAAATAAAATTGTGGTGAAAGTTAACAAAAAGAAAAAGCAAACAGTTCCCTCACATGCCAGTGGAAGGAGTCTGATTGTTAATCAAATAGTAATCCACATGGTTGTTTATTACAGCCTGGAGCACAGTACTATGAAGGAAAGGAAAGAAATGTGGCCCTAAGAGATTATAGAAAAAAAACAAAAATTCTTGAGGGCAGGGTGTATGTGATATATGGAGAAAAAATTTTGTACTGAAATCTGAAGAATGAATAGTAATCAACTATTTATAGTTATAGAATAATTAACTAGGTAAGGAGGTTGACTAGGGGTGAAGAGGTGTCTCCAGCCTTAGAAAACAGCATGTGCAGGAGCCCTGTGGCAGGAGAGAGCATGGTTTAGCTGAAAGGCCAATGTGGCTAGACAGCAGGAAGGGGTGGGATGGGAAGAAAACCCATAAAGAGTGACACCCTCTGCTTTCTGCTTTAAATCAATGTGAAGTAAATAACACTCTCAGCTGAAGACTCAATTATGACTCTTTGTCCTAGTGTCTGATGAAATTGTGGATGCCGAATTTTGGGAGGCAAGCCTGTAGTTGGTTTCTTTTGATAATCATGAAACAGCAATGCCTGTAAAGTAAGAGACATAAAATTATCAAAATGTTTTATTCTATCATCCCTTTATTCCTTACCAATGTCAGTGCTGAGAAATATCCTGGCAACACCCATGTGGCTTCTACACTCTGTCGTCAGCTTTATAGCCCATAGCTCCAGAGCAGGTACAGTTCACTCTGAGGCCAAGGTAACCTATAGATGGCATGGTTTCTACAGGAGGGACATTTAAAAGGGATTTTACTTATTCATTCATTTGTTCATTCATTCATTCATAGATCTTATGGTTCTCCTCATTCATTATGAATGGCAAGCTATCTCCAGGAAGTAACTTAAGGACAATACAGACCAGACTCACAGCTGTTAATCTTACCCACTTCCCACAAGAAGCCACGTGGTGACACTGAGATGACCCTGGTCCATAAGGGGGACTTCCCTAAATGAATCCACTAGCCAGGCTGTTAAAGCACTCCAGGTGAGAGATGATAAGGGACTGAAAAGGCATAAATAAGAAGATAATAATTAGAGGCGTAAAAGAGAACAGACACCAAAAGTGTACATGGTCACATGGTCAGGATTTGTGTGCGAGAAGGGGGAGAGAAAGCTGATGGTTCTGAGATGCTTTCATAAAAAGACAGAATAAGCATTGGATGGTTGTCAGAGGGGTTACAGGTCAAGGAGTTTGTAGTTGTTGCTGATTTCAGGTATCTTAGGTAAGAGGCTAAAATGGAAAAGCTGAATAGGAATTGAGGTTCAAAATTTCAATTCAGTGACTCTGTGAACTAAGTAAAATCACTTCATTTCTTGAGAACTGGTCCATTTTTAAGTTTCTGGAATGGAATAGATGTCTGCACAGTCTTCTCCTACAAAGGCTCGATGGTCATTTCAGGAGAGCCTCAGGAAGCCATCCGTCGTCTTGGGAAGAAAGACCCTTTTTTCCATCCTTTAAAAATAAACATTTCCACCCAGGCATAGCCATGAGAGTGGATACGGCTCAGGATTCACTCCACGGGCCAGCCCAAGGCTCCAGAAAAGCCAGTTCTGAAAGATAATAATGTACAAATAACTGTTCTAAGGTGTGGGGCGGAGGGGGGGATGCAATTTTCTCCTCTTAGGAGTAGGCATATTTTGCCTACTCATTCTTCTTTTCTAATCAAGGGTTCCATTACATTTCATCAATTCGCGAACTAACTGCAGTTAAAATGTGCCTGCCAGTGCTCCAGCTTACTACGTCTGCGATTCATCTCGCGTTTGCTGACCTCTGGCCAAGCTCTGCGGGGACTTGGTTTTCTCTTCGACCCGTTGCCTTAACAGAGGGCTCACCTTAGCACAGAGGACGTCCTTGCTCTGGGAGTTTTCTATTTACTTTTGACCTTAACAGCATTTGTTTAAGGCCAGGCCCCATTCTTTCAGGATTCCTTGTCCCCTTCTTCTCATTATGCTCTCAAGGCTACGCATTGGTCACAAGCAGACCCTTTGTCCCAACCGTTATTTATTTAGAGAGCTTGAAGATTTAAATAAATGATCTAGATAAAGGGTCTGGAAGAATATCATCTGTTTGTTGCCCAAAGATAAGTATGACTTACGTCAGACTTTACATGATGGCGGGTCAAAATTACAAATGCACCATCTTAGAAGAGTTTGAAGATAATTTTTGAAAAAGAAAGAAATAGAGCCCTGGCAAACTGACTCCGAGCTGGAGACTTGCATGCCCCTGGCTTACCGGGGAGGTGCTCTCAGAGGCGACTCTGCCAAGGGAGTGAAGACAGCAGCGCCAGGCGGAGGAAGAGGCTGAGCTGTAAGGCGGTGGTGACACAGCAGACAGTCAGGCCCTCGGTGAGCCAGCGGAAGGATCTCCTGAATTGAGGTTGGGGTCTGGGTCTTTGTGACTAAGTATGAGCCACCCCTATGAATGGGGACCTGGTGAGGGGCTCCGTTCTGAGCTGTCGTCAGCCACCGCTCAGGGCAGCTGGGGCAGAGTTCCTCCATCCCAAAGGATCAGGCAATGCACGCATTCTGCTTCTCAGCCCTCTGGTCTAGGAAACCACACAGAAGAGTTCCATGCAAAGCAGAGTCAGGTGCAGTTGCTCTGGTCATATGGGTAAGTGGGCCGCAGAATCCTACCTCACCTCGCCTTTCCTTTCTTCACTTTCTTTCCCCAGGGCAGCTCTAGGAGTGCATGTTCATTTTAAAGTCTCAGAATTTCGTGCTTAATCCTCGAGTATCCTCATCTCAGATTTGAGGTGAGTCTGAGATGAGAAGCCCCTTTGGGGAGACTAGGGAGACCACTCCCCACCTTCGATCCTGCTCCCGCTCACTTCCTGCTTCAGCTCTCAAAACCTCACCGCCACCACTCGGGTCTTGGGGTGGGGGCAGTGCGGGAAAGGAGGGGGAGCCACAGGACCTCAGGGGAACCAGTGAATAGTTCGCATCACCTCTAAAGAGAATATTCTATAGTGGGAATGAAATGATCTGAAAATCATGATCAAGGATTCTTTCACTGAAAGGGATTCATCCCTGTGGAGCTTCATCCAGTTTTCTTTCTCAAAGGAATATCCCCTGCATACTTGGCTTCCTCTTTGAAGAACAATGTAATTATAGGAAAGAACAGAGAACACCATGCAAATTAAAATGTCGAGTTCTTCGTCCTTATAGAAAACTTGATTCTGAATTGAACAGCATCCAGATGCCCTTTAGTTCACCTTTCAATGTAAGATATTTTAGAACTGGAAACTTTCAAATGAGGCATGCTAGCTGACTGAACCTCTTCTTTCACTTAACCATTTACCTCCCTTGCCTCATGCTAAGGAGCATATTAAATTGTCTTCATACCTGTTTATTTTTGTCCAAAGCTGCCTTTCTTTTAGCACCTCCACTGAGTTTCTTTGATATTTTTGTTCAAATGGAGAGTAATATATTTGAGTCACTGCTATGACATTAAAAAAAAAAAAGCTACCATCTGCTCAGAATGATCCGTACATTGCATCCATCATTTAGAAGCTCTTTCCCCCAAACGGAGTTGAATTTGTATTCATGATGCTTTTCTTTTTCCCTGACTATCCTCTCACCTCTCCCTACCCTTCTCCCTCACCTGCTCAACCACACATATTCAAATCACTGAGGGCAATTCTAGGAGCAGGATGCACCCTTCCTTCTGCGGCAATGGAACATGTTTTCGCTCATTATCCATAACAGTACATTTGGCAGGATGCCTATTTATTCACTCTGCTTACTCAGCTAAAGCACATTGTCTGGAAAGATTTCAACTGTCAAATTCAAGAAAGTGATTTTAGGAGGGTGTTTGAAAATGGAGACACCTTTATTGACACATGCTATGAATCCCTGTTAATGTTGTTTCCAAGAAACTTGTGCCAGGTTATCTCTTTCATCAGGTGCCAAAAAAGAGAGAAAGGATGACACACAGCACAAAAGCATCCCATCAGCCCAAGAAGCTGACATGCCCAGTAGGAACAATAGAAAAGTTGCCATCTTGTCTGTAAGATATAATAACCTTTACTTTCTGTAAAATACACTCTTCTCAGTTGTGTATTTATGAGAAGTAGAGAAAGATCGCTTGTGTTTCTTAGGTTTATATATTAAAACTTCTGGAAAATAGAGTACAGGGCACTTTATTATTTAATGAGGCATATTTTTTATTCCTATAGCACAGGCCCCCTTTCCCTTTATAATATAGGCATCCGCTATGGCCATTTTTCTCTGCAGAAGCCTAAGCCCCACCGCTGCTCCTGCTGTTCACCTGGGGGGGTCCTCTATGCCTATTCTTTAGGAGAGACTCAGCAGACACCATAGTCAACAGCCCCACCCTCTACCTTCCTCAGCTGAAACTTGTGAAGCTATTATGATCACAATTATCCAATGAAAAACCAAAGTGGCAGCTACATGCCACAGCAGAATTAAACATTTTTCCATGTGCACATGATGGATCCCTTTCCCACAAAAGCTAACACTTGGATCTCATCAGTAAACCACTTGTAGTCAAGACATTCAAGCTCAGGTTCATAGAGACTGGAAGTTCAGCTCCTGGAATTGACAGGGATAAATTTGTCAGCTGTAGAATCATATGAATAAACAGGATCTATTACTTCAGGAAATATTTTTATTTTCTTTAAAAAAAATGTTCTTTATTTTTAATTTTAATTTAATTTTATTTTATTGTTGCCTTTAGGAAGAAAATTAACTGGAAATTTGACCCAGACATAAAATTAAAGTTGAAAGTTTATTAAGGATTTGCTCTTCCCTTTCTCATACATGCAACTGCTGTTTCTACCATGATCTGAAAGACAGAGTCTTTAGTCATAGCTGTCTGTCTAGTCTAATTTGTAGAGCTTAACTAGGAGAAGAGAAACTTCTCTTTATATCCCATCAGCCACATAATCGAATTAACTTTAGGAATTTCGTGGAGAAGTTCATAGACCACTGACACCTAGAAGCACTTGCAGAGACATCCACTCTAACAGTCACCAGGTCCAGCTAAAGGAAACAGAGAGGGATTCTTTTTGTGCTTTCAAAGAGACAATAGTTGATGCTATTTACCTACACTAGAAGTCAGGAGATAAGGCAGTCTCTATAAAATGCATTATCATAAGCACAGATTGAGTGGTGTTTGTAAACACCCATTTTGAAAATGATCAACAATGAAAAATTTTTAAAACTAAAAGGGAACATCAAGCCCCTTCTCCCCATCCCCATTGTTTTTTATGAATGAAGCTGCTGAGGGCTACAGGTGTTAAAGAGAGAACATCTACTTCTTCCTAGGATAATCTCAACAGACCCCACAGTCAAAGGTGCTTCCTCTATTTACTTCAGCTGAAACATGCAGCACCACTAAAACCAGAGACAGAATCATCTAGTGAAGAACCAAAGCAGCAGCTGTTCATGACGAAATGAAAGTTTCCACCAGTCTTCTCCCTCAGCACTCAATTAGTTTCTGTATCGTGTAGCTCCCTTAAGAAAGAAGAGCATTCATGTCTCATCAAATAATATCATAAAATATCCTGCTTTATAAATGAAGAATAATGTGGAAGATAGAGTTCATTTAAATCACCAACAAGATGTTACTTACTTGGAGATCTGAGCTGGTCAGAGAATTCTCCTACCCTGTGGTCTGATGGGATCATTTCTCTCACAACAGGGACTGAATATCAATTTAGAAGGAAGAATCAGAAAGCCAGATCTGTGCTGTTTTTTTTCTAAATGGAGACAATAGCAAAATGCATGCTCATTTTTAAGACACATTAACTGAATATACAAGGTCTGTCCCCCAAAGTCAAGCCATTGTTAATATAACAAGAATGGTTTGCCTGACACCCATGTAACCTGGCAGCCAAGGAGAGAGGACTGGAATGTGCATGTGTGAACAATGACAACTTCACTGCACTAGTCAGTGGGGGCAGTAGATGCTGCTGAGTACGTATGTGTACTGTGGCCATCACATTCAAAATACCTGAGTGAGTAGAGTAATGACTCTGCATCAAATTTTACATTAAGTTTGAAAATTCCTCCACAGAAACTATTCTTATGATACAGAAGGCCACAGCTGTAGGCAGCTGGTGATTGGCAGCTTCATCATGACATTGCCCCGACTCATTCACCCCATCTCATGCGGAATTTTTTGGCAAAACATCAAAGCATCCAGGTGATTCAGTCCCTCTACAGCCCAGATTTGGTGCCCTGCGCCTTCTGGCTTTTCCCAAAACTAAAATCACCTTTGAAATGGAATAGATTTCAGACCATCAGTATGATTCAGGAAAATACAATGGGACAGCTGATGGCAATTGGGGGAACTGTGTGAGGTCCCAAGGTGCTGCTTTGAAGGGAACTGAGGCGTCATTGTCCCATGTACAATGTTTCTTGTATCTTGTATCTTGTTCAATAAATGTCTCTATTTTTCATATTACAAGGCTGAATACCTTCTGGACAGACCACATATATCTTATATTTATTATATAGTTAAATAGCCATGGTAATTTTCATGTCTTTTGACAATTTTCTTTTGCCTTACAGGTTAGGTTGTTCAACTATTTGCCATATCTAGGTTATTTAGAATATGAGTTTTCCTAACAAGGAGAGAGATTGAAATCAGCTCTTGAATTTAGTAAGCTCACTTTAATATGAATGGAATCCTGAAATCAGTACTTTAGGTGCAGAAATACTGTCTTGCTTGTGTGACCTTTTAGACACAATTATTGAAGGATGAATACTTCTTACTTAGTAAAAATAGTAAAAGACAAACTTCCACTTGTCTCATGCAAAAAATAAATACAAAAATACAATATATTAAGGGATCCAGGGACCACTGGCACCTAAAATTGCCAAGACCCAGAAAAAATGTAATAATGTAAATTCCAAAATTGGGCTCAAAGGTGCAGGGTACCCACATTCCTGACAAGTAGTGTTGGGAGCTGATAGCTACTCCTGGTCAATATCTCTTTTGGTTTTTACCTCACTTTTTTGAAGTTACAAAAACACAAGTTTGCCCTGGTTGGTGTGTTTCAGTGGATTGGGTGCTGGCCTGTGACCAAAAGGTTGCTGGTTCAATTCCCAGCAGGGCAAGTGCCTGGGTTACGGGCCAGATCCTGTTGGGGGTATAAGAGAGGCAGCCGATCCATGTATCTCTGACACACTGATGCTTCTCTCCCTCTCTCCCTTTCTTGCTCTCTCTCTAAAAATAAATAACTAAAATATTTTTTAAAAAAAGACTAGGCTATTTGTACATGTGCAAAGAAAAACTATAAGGAGAAACGATAAAAAAACTGAAATTTACAGCCTAAAAGAGACAGTTTAGAGAAAATTTAACTTTTGTATATAAAGAGTTAACCAGCCTACTCAATGCCAAAAACAGACATTTCCTCAAAAGACAGATAAGAAATCTCCAAAACATAATATAAAGAAAAATAAATTTAAAACAGATGTCATAAAATCACCCCCCTTACTTTAAAAAAATAATCATAGAAAAATCATGAACTTGTGTACACAATAGTTTATCAGAAAAAGAGAATAAAACATAAACACTGGGAGATCTTTCAAAAAACAATTACTGTAACAAGTCCTGAGGGAATCAGAATATTAAAAAAGATAAACTTTAATAGATTGAATGGGTTTCAATTATTCCCTAAGATTTTTTATTTTCCCAAAGCTTAGAAGTACAGTAGAAAATAATAAATTAGAAAGGCCCAGGCATGCCAAGTTTTTTCCCTATAAACTTGATTTCGACTGCAGAACCAAAGTTCAGATCCATACATTTTTAAATGTTTCAAAGAGTGAGACCATTTTTTTCTCTTCAGGAAAATCCAGTGGCCTTGGCTCTTGTCTACCTTCTACTCCTAACTTTTTAATATTGGTTTCATAACATAAGATATCTGGGAAGTTTCCAGGGAAAAAAATCAGTAAATGTGCAGATCTTCACTCTGAGCCAAGAAAATGTATCATCCTTGCACCAAATTTCCAAGCGGTGTGTTTTGACAGCAGTATTTTGCCTCTGAACATTTAAGTGATTGAAGCAAAAATTTACCAGGTTACATTTTATTCATCACATGAAAACACTCTTAGCTAAAAAGATCTTTGTCTTCATTTTGATACAGTTTGGTAACTTTAAAATTATATTTAATGACTGAATAGAAGGATAGATAGATAAATTAGCAATAAATCAAATAGGATAATGGCAAAATGTAGGCTATAGAAACATGAGTGTTAGCTATAACACTCAATTTTACTATGTATTTGAAAATTTTTATAATTGAATGCTGAGGGAAAAAGATCAGTGAAAAAGGAATGACCTTTCTGAACACCACCACCATCAACAAAAGGTTTATTCTACCACCTGCAAGTGAAAGCAAACAGCAAAGGACTTTCGAATGGGTCTGTGATGGGTTATTAGCTCACATCATATAGACCCAGAGGATTGGGTGCAAATTGAAGAGGCATTTGGCAGCTATTTCAGGGCAGCAAAAGTACTAAATGTTTGTAAGAATTGAATATTGTCCATTCAAAAGTACATAGCTTAACCAACCTGCAAAGCCTGTACCTGAGAGACTGATTAGGCACTCAGAAGACCTCATGACATCACAGGCAGAAACAGCAGACAGATTTCCTCTATAAATTAGGACCACAGGAGACTGGGACTTTCCTCATCTCCCCAGGTGCCACCGTCCCCAGCCCTGGTTCTCCTGTCTTTACCCAGAATTGGTAAAGTCTAACAGTTGAAAGCAAGTGGCAAGGGTCACAGGTTTTAGCAGACAACGGGAAAAGGCCCAAGACTCGTGGGAGCCCAGGACGGATGCATCTGCAGGTAGGGAGCACGGGGCCCTGGGTGTGCTTAGGTACCCCGACTGCCCGAGGCCCAGGTGGGCCAGGAGGAGCAGTGCCTTGTGTCTTTTGGGCTTAGCACTGGCTTTCAGCCTCATATCGTGTCATTTAGCCATCTGGGGGACATAGGACGTTTTAGGTATGATTTTTCATATAGAAAAAGGCTGAGTCTCATAGTCATGGACAGTTCCAGAACAGCAGTTATCATTTTTGGTTTGTTTTTAAATCTTAGAAACACTTTACATTTTAAAAAATTATTTCACTTTAGCATAATACCTCAAGATTGATCCATGTTGCCACAAAGGCAACATTTCATCTTTTTTTTAGTGACTAATATTTTATTTTATATGCATATATACATATATAAAATAGAATATATATATCATATCTTTATTCATTCATCTGTTGATGGATACTAGGGTTGTTACTGCATCTTGACTGTTGTAAATAATGCTGCCATTAATCAATCTTACCTCAAAAAAATAAAAAAATAATTTAAAAATCAGAAAGTATTTGTAATAAATAAATAAATAAAAATTATTGAAAAATTCCAAGGTGCCATTGTTTATGAGGGTCACTTATTAATATTTATATATTACAAATTGAAATGGAGAATTTTGAAATACTTATTCACTTATTTTAAAAATTATAATGAATCATTACACATGACTGTAAATAACATTTTTAATGCACAGCTCTACTGCTAATTACTTCTGGAAGTGCAAAAATGTCAATTCCTTAGTCTAACCATGAAAACAGTTTTGCACCCATGCGAGGGTCTGGCACTGCCCACCCCTGGAAGGCCCTAGAGCACACTTCAGAGCCGCTGCTCCAGAGGCAGTGGCTGACACTTTGAAGGTTCTTAGTAATCACTGTCATTGTAGGCATTGCTTCCGGACTGGCAATGGTAATGAGTACACACAGAGACACACACAAACAAAGTTTGAAATAGTGATGAGTTTCAAGGAGAGGTGAGTGACCTACTTACTTTATATATGCAACTAAAATGTTTAATATAAGTTTTAAATTGTGGGCAAATTATTCTCAAGATTTGAATTCTTTAAGGGCTTTTCTTCTTCCCCTCTGAGGCTTTAAAATTGATTTTTAAACAATTTAGCAGTCTAGACACACAGTTGCAAATGAATTCCTTAGGCTCCTATACCCAATTTGTGGACAATATAACGACTGAACCCAGCACAGGTCATGGGAAGCTGGAAAGTGGGTCTTTCCTATTCAGTGGACATCTAAGCATGTCCTGTCTCTCTGCTCAGTTCTCACTGAGCCTGCACTAGCTCCCCAGACATTCCAGGAACCTGACTACTGAAACTTTGCTCATGCCCTGTCTCTACAAAGCAAACTCTGACTCACTCTAAAGGCAAACCAAAATTGCATTTGACAATCTTTTAGTACTTGTCACCTAATAACTCAGAAATTCTAAGCCCTATCCTTAAGAAAGAACAAACTGAACATGGGGAGGATGTAAATCTCCCAGGAGTTCATACAATGAATTGGCCTAGACACGAATAACGCTAAGGTCATCTTTGAACATCACCCATACACCAATTAACTGTCTCCTGTGCTTCTGTAAGCAAAGTAGACTATAGCCCTGACTCAATAAGTCAAATACATTGGTCTGTCATATTAAAACTAAAGGGCACTTATGTAATGCTTCTTGGTTTGTACTTCTCTAAAATAATGCAGAGTTCTATAACAATGAACACGATTTGTGTTAAAATCTGAACTACAGGTTATTCAAGGGCAAAAGCTGTGTCTATATTTCTTTGGCCATTTCTCTTTGGATTTACACAGTGCTCTCTCACATGAGTGACTCCTTAAAAGTTAAAGAATCACTCTGTTTTTCTTCTACTTAATTTCAGCACTAATTGTTTCATCTATTCATTCAGCCAACAAATATTTATTAGACATCTGTCACATGCATTAGATGTTGAGGAGACAGGGTCTCCATACCTTTCTTATAAGCTATTCACACCTGTGGGGAGTTCCAGAAACCTGTGCAATTCAACACTCTTGCATTGCTTAAACCCAAATCCTCAAAGCCTTGCCACCACCACCTTCTAAAAGACCCTCAGGAAGAGCCCCGTCTGGTGCCCTAACTGGCACAGACGCCCACACTGTTCTATCACCCACAGCTGCCACCCCTCTCCATTTCCTGAAGCCTTGCCCTGAAGGTTCCCTGAAGCTCTCTCTAGTGGAAACTCTTATTTCTTCTACCTCTATAGGATCTCTCAGCCTGGAGGTGTGGTGTGTGTCCTTGTTCATCATTGCTTCTTCCAGACTTTTGTCCCTTTCTCCTCTCTAAAGCCCCGTCACTTTGAAGTTCATGTCATCAGAGCCTCAACAAGTATTTGTTGAGCATGTACCATGTATCAGACACTGTCCTGGGCATCAGTGATTTAGCAGTGAAACTAGAGTAAGATGGTTCTTGTGTCTGGAGTCTAGTAAAGAAAAGACATACAAAATAAAGTGAAGTATTTAGTGTGTTAGATGGTGATAGTTCCTATTGAGAGAAATAAAGCAGGAAATAGGGAAAATAACATGTTAGGATGAATGGGGAAACTCATTTTTACAGGATGGTTAAGAATAAGCTTACTGAGAAGATGAAATATGAGCAAAGACCCCAATGAGGCAAAGGAGGAAACAACCCTACTATGGAAAAGACTAGCATTCCACACAGAGGGAATGGAAAGGGCAAAGTCTCAAGAAGCGGCAAAGACACCAGAACGTGTATCTGCTCACCTTCTTGTTACAGTCATCTGACATCTCTTGGTCACACATTTGTTCTTTAAAGGCCCCACGCCTGGCTCATTGTTACTGTCTTCAATGTTGTCATAATGGTTGTTGATTTTAATATCCTTGTTGGTGCTCCTTCAGTACCCTCTCCACTCTAATAATGCCTCATGATGTCTTCAGCCTTATTCATATGTTTATTCCCATGGTCACACCCTAGATTTGTCATTCCCAGTAACCCAAGTCTTCTAATACTTCAACTTGAGGAATCTCATTTTCTAATGGCACATTTTTTTTTTAGTTTAGTCCCTCTAAATTTCCAGCTTCAACAAATTCTTCAATCCCAACAGGTTACACAACCCACGAACACTTCTGCCATTTCACTGCCTCCCAATCTCCTCTTGTCCTCATTATCCCCCTCATCCAGCCTAACACCTAGGGTCTCCTATTAGTAGTATAATCTTTGTATATATCCTCAGTGGCTTTGTTCCTCTTTACCTCCATTTTACTTGCTCAGTAAGAATCTGATCTCATTTAAATCTTATTCTCTGACTACTCCCTGCGTTTCAGCTTTCAACATTTAGGTTACTTCTGGTTTGGTTTGTGGCTATTAAGAGTAAAGCATATTCACCCAGATTTCACCTTTTCTCATATCATTTCTCCTACCATAGGATGTGCCTAATCTTTTTTCTCTCTTATGCAGAAATCTAATTACATAAGTATTGGCTAAAGCTCAGACATCCGAGAGCTCTTATTCTTCTGTTTGTAAAGCTATTTCCAACTAGCCACATATTTTAATAAAAATTTTATACTCACTACTAGGATTAGAACATAGCTGTAAATTCTCTTAGAAGTCTGGGCTCACTACCAGGATTAGAACATAGCTGCAAATTCTCTTAGAATTCTGGGCTACCACCACACTTTCTGGCACTAAATGATAAAATAAATATATGGGCAAGGACAAAGGAACACACAGTAAGATAAGGAAGAGCTCACTAAGTAATACAAATCACCACCTGGTGTGCCGTGACTGGAGCAGCCCCAGCTATATCGTAAGACTGTGGGGCAAATCCCCATATGCACTTTGGGGTAACACAGTGCTAAGAATACTAGACCATGCCTGGCACCCAAACTCTGAAGCTCTTGTCTCTCTCAGTTCCCCACTTGATCTTCATTTGAGGGTCTAGCCTTCTACATCCTGGTGTTCGCATGAGCCTGACGTAAAACAGAAAGGATAGATTTAAACATACTCAATACAACATATATCCAGTTGGTATCAATCCCCTTGACTTAAAAAAGAAAAAAATAAATAAAGCAGAAATGAGCGTTCTTATAGAAGTCTTTTTCTGCACATATATTTTCATTTCTCTTGGGAAATTACCTAGAAGGAGAATCGATTGGTAATTGGGTAGATGCTTACTTAACTTCATGAGAAACTGTCAAACTATTTCTGAAGTTGTACCATTTTAGAATCTCCCAACAATGTATGAGTATTCCATTTGATTAACATGAACTCCCACATTTTAACTGGAAGTGTGAACCAATACTTCTTAATGACTGATTAAAATTCAGTGTAGGGAAGATGCTGCACAATTTAGTCCTCATGGGCTCGTAAAATTACCAAGTGTTCTCCAGTGACAATAGCTACTTCCCCAAAGGGAGGAAGAATGACATATGTACTCTTTTATGAAAAACAAAAAGAAATAAATGCTGCCTTACATTCTAGGAATTGAAAAATAGCTCCGTTGCTGCTGCTGACACTGGAAATTCCATACCATCTGTCTAACATAGAGACCTCTATTGTCATGTATTAAAATAGCATTTACTATAAATGGAGTTGGTTACAGGCAGTAAATGTTTGTAATCAAACTTTCACAAAGAATTCTTGGTCAGTGAACTGAAAATTAAAAACAGACATGTAATGGATGGGACAGGCTTTAAAGTTTCATGACCCATCTTGGTCAAAGCTCTTCTTTCTTAGTTTGCATTAGCATCATAGATTTTAATATAAATGTAGTACCGTTACCAATATATCAATGGGTTTTACAATAGTTCTGAGTACTTTATGGTTTAGAAATAATCTACCAAGAGAGTGTCACCTGTAGTAATTTACCACTGCTACAACAAAATATCCCCCCACCTAATTGGATAGAGTTACAAAGAACTGGATTTCTCTGAGTATCAGACACTAGGTTGGGACACATAAACAGTTTAAAGCATCATGAGCCAGAGTGTCTGCCTCCTTGTTCTGAAGTGTCCAGGGCCAATCAAGCAGGTAGTCTCACTCAGCAAGGAACAAAGAATTTGTTTTATTATTGTTCTAGATGAAGACTTTTTCCCATTACACCAATGTGTATTTTATGAATTATTCTGACATTTTTTTATGAATTTGTTCGAGGAAATTTACAGTTTTATCGGGAAATATTTTTTTTAATTCTAAGAATAATGATGTAGCAATTAATGACAGACACATTTATCATTCCTAAAATTTTAAAAGGCAACTCTTAGTCTGTGGTCCAAAAAAGATTATAAATATATATTTTAAAATCTATCTCTTAGTTTTTATTGTGTATCGAATTGCAGTTCTTTATCCTAATTGCCCATCATCCACATTGCACCCCTATACAAGCATGTACCCCCCTTTTCTCAGCACCCTGACATGGCAGATATAGCTTGATTAATATTGACACCAATACCCTAGATAAGAAATCCCTGAATTTGAAAAGTCATGTCATTTCCCTTAGTTTCTTTGACCATACACTTTGCTCCTTCTTAAGAATACAGAGTAACAGAGAAGTAGCATGAATATTAATGAATTAGTCTGGATTTTTCCTTAACAAAGCTCAACATACATCTCAGTAAAAGTTGTTGCCCAGAAAGGTGTCATAAGGAGACTTTGCTTCTACCATTAAAAGATTTTGGGAATTTCCTATTGGGAACAGTTTTGAAAGTCTCCAATGCCACATTCTTTTCAACAGCAACAATGATGGAGTACAATTTCCCATGAGTAGTCAATTGGATTTTTGAAAACTTACATGGCAGAAAAATGACATTTGTCGAGGAAAATACCTAGATAGAATATCTGGGTGGAAAGCAGGTTGGTGCTATATGGCCTGCAGCAGTGAAGTTACATGTGTTTCTCAATATGATGGAATCGACAGCAAAATTCCACCTTATTGTGAACAATGCACTTGGATACTTTCTATTTGATTCCACTTCATTTTTTAATTTAATCTTTATTGTAAAAATAGAACAATACAATCTACAACATTTTCTTAAAATGCTTGCTTCAACTTATGCAGTGGAGTACTCAACCCACTGTCACAACCTGCAACTTGAAAAGTACTAGTCTAGGAAGAATCGGTAAAACACATAAAAGCTCATCTACTCTGAATAAAAACTTAACATAAATTTGGAGGTGAAAGAGAGGAGTGAGGAAAATCAGGGAAAAGACAGAAGAGTGTGGTGAGAGGTTGGAAGCTGGAAAAACTGGCCAGGGAGGAATTCTCAGTAACAAAATGCATGAAGACTTCCAAGATGAGAATTATTTTTCTATCTTAAAATGCTTAGCACAGTAACATAAAGTAATTAGCCACTCTCATTGCTATAAAACATCATAAAATTATGCTGCCTTTTACAGTTTTTATTTGTTGTATTTCAGAGAGACAAACAAGAGCAGTGTATGTATAAGGCAGAAAGAAAGAGAATGAAAAACATGGCAAGATCATCCAGAGACTAAATTACTTCAGTGAAATACAGCTCAGAGCCTATACAACCGATAAAACACAACTTCTCTCCTCTCCTGCCAAAAAGAAAAAAGAAAGAAAAGAAAAAGAAAAGAAAGAAAAAAAGAAAAATAAAAGAAAAAAGAAACTCAGAGATTTTTCAAGGACACTAGATGTTTTAGGACTTGTGGATTAGAAACAAGTCCTTTTCACCTGAGTTCCACAGGCTAGGATGATTGCAGATAGTATCTAGGTGGCACACCTACAATTTTACTTAGAGCTAAGGCAATTGATTGAGGTAAGTTGTCAAGCTGGGTTTTTCTGTTTGGAGGAAAATGTTCTGCAGAAAGCACACTGTTGGGCTTTGTTACAGGGAAAGCATCAAATACAGGGACTTAGGTCATTCTCTTTGCTTTGCGTTAATACTTCAGAACCTGATGTCCAGTCTGCCCTGGGAAGACAAATTCTGCAGAGACAAGATTAAGGCTCAGAGAAACACATCAACTTTTTGTATTCACTTGTTTTAACATATGTACTTTCTTAGGAGTCAGATGTTTTGACTTTGATATTTGGTTTCTTATTCAGAACAAAAAGAATCTGTCATATCAATATTTATTCTTGCCTTCTCTGGGCCTTGTGCTTGTTTAACCCATTTAGTCATCTATTTCCTAAATTGATCTTGATCAAAGTGGGTCAGAGATCAGTAGGCTTTGATCTACCAGCTGGTATATCTGAAACTTCTCTCATTGCTAATAAATCCAGCATCCAGAAGGCTCGGGTGAGCCCAGGTCATCTGCCTGCCCATTGCCCACTGGCCATCAGGTAACTTCTGCTCTTTGTTCAAGTCTATCTGACAAGAGTTCTTCCTAAATTCTTAGAGGACTGTATTCCAGACTCCAGTAAACTTGATTTTGACCCTGGTCCCCTGCCTAGCCACTGAATTCTCTCATTTATACCCCCAGTACTACAGGTAGAAATCCTAATAAATTGTTTGGCTCTCACCCCCAAATATACACTGACTGATACTCTTTCTAAGACCATGGAACACCAGCTGCCATATCCCATGCCAAAATCATATCTTCCTAGACACCAGCATTGTTCCAGATCCAGTCTGTATGCAGTTACTTTAACTATTAGAGAATTCCAACTCTCTGACCTCTGGCAAGCTGCTTCATGCCTCACCATACGTGTCTGCCCTTCACCTGTGAAACCCCACACTCATCAGAAGCTCATGCTCTTGCCTTGACTTTGCCAATGCTCACTCTACCTTGTTACAGGTGTTACTCAAAGATATTTTAAACATACTTGAATGTGTATTCTTTGCTCTAAAAATGATTATTTTTTATGCTGACATGAAATAATACATGTAAACAAACATAGCATAAGATAGCTAACACTGCAAATCAAAGCATGTGCTGCCTGTCTCATGATGTGTATGCCTCTGGTCGCAGGAATCACTTACATCTTTCTCTATTTGTACCCTGGATGAGGTCTGTCCAGAAAGTATCTGGCCATGTGCTATGAAAAATAGAGACGTTTATTGAACAAGATACAAGAAACATCGTACATAGGACAATGACACCACAAAAGCAGCACCTTGAGACCTCACACAGTTCTCAAAGCTGCCCGATTATATTTTTGTGAATCTCATCCATGCTCTGAAATCTCTTCCCTTTCAAAGGTGATTTTAGTTTTGGGAAAAGCCAGAAGTCATAGGGTAATGCCAAATCTGGGCTGCAGGGGGGCTGAATCACCTACATAATTTGATGTTTTGCCAAAAAACTGCAGGAGATGTGATGCATGAGTGGGTATGTTGTCATGATGAAGCTGCCAATCACCAGTTGCTTGTAGCTGTGTCCTTCTGAATCATCTGAATAGTTTCTGAGGAAGAATGCCCAGGCTTACTGCAAAATTTGATGCAGATTTGTTGCTCTACTCGCTCAGTCATTTTGCATACTATGCCCACACAGTACACATGCTCACTCAATGGCATCCTCCACCCCCAATGACTACTACAGTGAAGTCATCATTGTTCACACATGCACATTCCAGTCCGCTTTCCTTGGCTGCCAGGTTACATAGATGTCACGCAAACCATTCTTTTTATATGGCTTGAGTTTTTCCAGACAGACCTTGTATATTTTTTTAAAATTCAAGTATATTTATTAACTTTGATCTAAGAAATTTAGCTGCTTCTACTACTCCTAGAGATTATTGGTAATACAATACAATAGGACATGACCATTGTCCTCCACCGAGTTATCAATTCACAGAGACTCAGAGCCATGGTTGATAGAGTAAATGCTTCAGAATCACAGAGCTTTCTGTATTTCAGACCCCACAAATCAGCTGGCATCAAGGTACCCTTTTCCTTCACAGAAGTTCCTTACCACTTAAGGCAATAATTCTTTTTAACTTGAATGAAGTCTAAATTTTTTTAATTCAATAAGGCAAAGTAATATCATTAACATTTTAAAATTTCTTCTTTACATGGTTAAGAAACGTAAACAGCATATGTGGTGGTAAAATGTATACTTCTTCCCAAAATTAAGCAGATGCATTACTGTTAATCTCACTTTAACTTTCTTCCAGAGCAGCATAACAGTTCTCAGACGTATTTTTGTGGGAGTGACTGCTATGCTCCCACAGATGCTGAGTCTACACTCACTGCACCAGATTTTTTTTTTCTGGTGGCAGCAATCGAGGCAGCAAAGAATTACTCTAAAAATGATAGGTAGCAGACTCATTTTTGAGAATGTTGACTGCGATTCACCCATCAAAGCCACTCTACTTTCCTGATATGTGTGTATGCTATCGACGATGTCATGAGAATATTAGTCTCAGTAATAGTTAAAAGTACTTCGGAATTTCAAGAAAAGGTTACAGAAGCTTATGTGACTATACTTTGACTTTCGGGAAATCTAGAAAATTCTAAATGAATCATGGGTTGAGAGTTAGTTTTTTCCCTTCATAACTTTCATCTTAGAGGAAATTTGGCAACTCAGGAAACCCTGACCTGAAAGAAGAAAGAACAGGAGTGACATACACAAGAAACTTTGCCCCCCCTTCTTGTAAAAGAGTCTAGATTAAGAATCCTTCATTGTACTGGCACAGAGAAAGGAAGATGGTACAAAGGAGTGAGTGCTCTTTTTTCTGGTCAAATAAAAAAATACCAAGATGCAAGTTGAAATCACTGTACAGAGGGATGTTTCAAATGTCATGGCTGGCTGCTCAGAAACCTCCCTTGAGGCTACATTCTCCCTGATGAATTCACTAAGCTCCAAAGTCTGGTCTCAGGCTTGCAGATTAAGAAACCTGATTTTACTGGGTCCATTGAAAGTATCTCTGTCACCCCTCAGAGGCAAACCTGCCTTAATCAAGTTCATGGAGACCTAGTGCCTGTTTATTATTATATGATGAGAAGCAGGCATATGGGGAGCCAAGTTATTAGAGGGTTTGTGGATAACACGGAAGCAGAACACAAGAGTGGAGTGATCTTAAAATGAATTTTCCGATGATAGGTGCTTCCAGCCCCCTCACAGGCCACGGGCATAGCTCTGCCAGTGAAACCATAATGTCAGTTTATTGTACTGAAGTCTCCTCTTCCCTGATTACATTCGGATGCCACAGCAATGATTTGAGGGGAACTTCCTTTTGTGTCTGTGTTCATTACTGACCAACCCCTTTGGCTCAGTAATTTAGGGATAATATCTCATCTTCGGTTTGTTCACAACCACAGTAATAAGCCCACCCACTGTGTTCAACTCCCAAGTCCTTGAGATGGTTGCATGTATGCCCTTGTGTGCAGAGGGCTTCCTTGCTGTGGTTCCCATGTAGTCACAGCAGGAGTTATTTCAATTATTAAGCCTAGTGATAATTATTGAGCACCTACCATGTGCCTGAAACTCTGCTTGATAGGATGATGTGTACAGGAGTGACAGGAGGTGCTCCCCAGCCCCAGATGGCTTTGTTTGCTTTGGGAGGACACACCACCATATGCAAAATATTTCTAAACTATAAATGTCAGTATGAAACCATAAATGCAAGAGAAGTTTTCAATATGAAAGAATTACTGTCAAGCTAAAATAGGAGCAGCTTTCTGGAGAAAGTAGAACAGAGCTAGATTTTGAAAAGTGAGTGGAAAAAGTAATTAGTTATAGTCTAGTCTACAAAAGTAACATAAGCAAAGAAAATAATATGGAAATTAGTACAAAAGTCTGGAAAGTGCTGGAACATAGCAGGTACTCAAAAATATGTCATTGAATAACTAAATGTAGTTTTGAGCGTACAGTCGGACCACCACAAGAAATTACTGAGGTTCATTTAGTAATACAGAAAAGAGCAGACTCGGACTGGAAAGCCAGGAAGAGTAACATACACTTGATATCTTATTGCACATGCAAGAAACACTGTACATTCACCTAAAAAAAATAACTTCTCAAGTTCCTTTTCTTTTTTTCAATAAAAGAGCAAGCATTTTCATTGTGGCATAATTCCATCTGCGAAAAGTTCTACTCAAAACACACTGTGCTTAGTATGATATTTACAGACAAATTGAAGGCAATGATCCAAGCAGAGAGTTTTCTGTAATAACCATTCACCTTTAGCATTATGTACAATTCTTTTTTTAATCCTCATCTGAGGATATGTTTATTAATTTTAGAGAGAGAAGACGGGAGAGGGAGGGAGGAAGGGAGGGGGAGAGAGAAACATCTGTCCGTTGTCTCCCACGTGTGCCCCGACTGGGGATCAAACAAGCAGTCCAGGTGTGTGCCCTGACCAGGGATTGAACCTGCAACATTTTGGTGTATGGGACAACACTCCAACCAACTGAGTCACACTGCCAGGGCAGCATTCTATACAATTCTTTTAAAATTGCAAAGCTTTTCCCAACTTTAAATCTATGAGGCAGGGGAAAGATTCATTTATTCTCATTTTTTTCTACCTTTCTTTTTCTTTCTGTATTTCATATTTATTTATGCATTCAACAAATATTTAGTACTTGTTATTTATCAGGCATGTGTAAGAACAGAGTATGTGCTGATAAAGAAAACTGACATGATGCCTCCCTAATGGAGGAAAAAGATAGGAAGAGGTAACAAGAACTACATGTGCTTTGTGGGCATACATGGGAGTCTAGGGTTCCAGGCAAAGGAGAAGTGTGTGGGAAGGCCCCCCTCAAAGGAGAGTAGTTTGCCTAGAATGTGTTGAGTTGGAGAACAGGAGGAAATGGGAAAACATAAGCTCATGAAGCAGAACCTTGACAGATTTATGCTTTTAAAGATTGCCCTGGTTTCCAAGTGGAATCTAGGTTAGAAGGATGTAGAGAAAAACCATAGGAGTACAAGGCAGAGGTAGCACAGTAGCCCTGGTGGGAGCTGATGGCGGCTTAGCCAGGGGCCAGTAGTTAGAAATCAGTGAATTTTAGACACATTTGGGAGGTTGAAAACACAAAACTTACTTATGAATTGGAGGTCAGGAAGGAGAGAAAAGAAAAACAAGAATGTCTGCAGCTCTCTCTCCACCCCTCCTTCCCATGCATATATTTCATATCTCTTAATAAAAAAAATTTTATAGTACATAATTCATGGTACCATTTTACTGCCTTAGGTTAAAGGGAAATTTAACAGTAAATAATAAACCCCACACAAATAAGCATTTTGATTTTCGACAGTGCTATTAAATAAGTAGGAGAAATATCTGATACATAATTCTCAGATGACACTTTTAATTGGTTAAGAAAGAGAAGTACAAGATAACAGAACAGCATCCATGATGTGTCATCAAACAAGAAACCATTATCTTTCATAAGAAATCTGCTACAGAGACTGCAATTAAAGTTACAACCTCAATCCACTGGTGATTTAATTAACATGAAAGAAACTTAATTATATGAACAAAGGTAATGTCAAGGAAAGCTCCACACCTACACTCCAGATAAAGTGAAAGTTTGGTCACTATATCCCACAATGGCAATTAAAAGTGAACCCAAGAAAATAGGGAAGGGGGAACACGAGTCCCTGATTGTCACAGTGAGGGAAATCCTGGCACAGTCTCTGTCCCCAAGCTACAGGGCATTGCGCCAAGTTTTCGGTTCCAACTTTGAATACACGGACTTATTTATTAGTAGACACATAGCAGAATTCTTAAAAAGTATTCTCATCCTGTCTGGGTAGCTCAGCTGTTTGGAGCATTGTCCCATACAACAAAAGGTTGCGGGTTCCATCCCTGCTCAGAGCACGTATCTAAGTTGTGGGTTTGATTCCTGTTGGGGTGTGTGTGGAAGGCAACCAATTGATATCTATCTCTTTCCACCCCCCTCTAAAATCAATATACATATCCTCAAATGAGTATTTTAAAAAAAAAAAGGAAAAAAATGCACTCAAAACCACCTTTAAAAATAGGCTTCTCCCCCTTGTTGACTGAAGCGAGCTGGAAAACTAAGTCTGCAGGTGCCTTCGTCTCCAGCCCCCATCCTCCTGCAGTCAGCGCCACAAGGGCTTGCTCGGTTTCAAGTCTGATCCTTAGAAGTGACTTAAAAGAAGTAATCATGCATGGCAGAGTTGTCTGTTTCAAGAAGAACACATAGCTCTATAACATCCTATATTCTAAACCATAGTGCTGGCCGAAATAGGTGCTGATCCAAGCACAAAAATCCTCCTCATGCTTAAAGCTCTGGAGTAAGTTGGTTCACAAATGTTTAGCAATGAGTCAAACTCTTTTCTTTTTATGGTTTTTATGCAGCTCTTCTCTTACTTGTAGCTTCCATTACAGGGTGGCTACCTTTAAACGGTCACTTAGTCACAAAACAAATATATCTGAAAAATCTATCTTCTGTTCAGGAACCATATTTGCCTGGGAGAAAAATGTCCAAAAGTCAGAATGTCTGAAAAGCACCTCTCAGGCCACGTCTACATAAAGCAAACAGAGAAACCGGTACTTTCATCCAATTCAATATCCAACCAATGGTGGGAGCTGTGTCTTGGTCTTCTGGTTTAAACTGGCTCCATATCCAGGCATACAGCAGGAAGAGGACTGTTAGGGGTTGAACCACATGCCCCCCAAATTACATGTTGAAGTCCTATCCTTCAGTACCTCAGATGTCAGCTTATTTGGAAATAGAGTCACTGCAGATGTCATTAGTAAGATAAGGTCAGAGTGGAGTGGGATGGGCCCCTAATCCAACGCAATAGGTGTACTTATAAAGACACTCACACAGGGTAGATGCCACGTGAAGACATGAGGTAAGGCAAGAAATGACTAGAAGCGATGATGGAGGCCTGGAACAGACCCTTCCCTAGCGGGAGGGAGTGTGAGGTGCCTTGTTACAGCAGACCTAGGACCTTGCAAGTATCCTATCACCTACCTTGTTTATGAACCACTGTGTTCATCATTGAAAGATCCCTGCCCTTCAATGCTATTCTTTTTTCTTACTCACCAAAATATTGCCCAGCTCAGAAGTACCTCCTTGCTTAGTCCAGGGATTCTCCATCCTGATGGCATGGTAGAAATTTCCAGGGAATTCCCAAGTTCAGCTCACCATTGAGCTGAAACCACCATTGAGACCACCATTGATACCACCATTGATCTTTCCATAGGCCTGAACACACAGCTGCATGAGCATGCAGGCAGAGTTCAGGTGGGAGATCACCTGGACAAAACCACTGACACAGAGACAGACCCCAGACTTCCATAGTATAAAGGAGTAGAACTAATGCAGTAACTTGCATGAAGCTTCTGCAGTAAGATTTGCAGATTAACCTAAGTTACGTTCACCTTAGGATTCAGGAATAACTAGAAAATTAGTGAGACAGGATATTCAGAAGATCGTTTACAAGACGAATGAAGGGATTTCCTGGAGTTAACGGGGAGAAGAGAGAATCACAGTGGGAGAGAGTTAAGGCATATATATGTTTGGTAACAGAAGAGTGGCCTGGCATTGAAAAACAGAACCATCACGAGCACAGTAGAAGCCTATCATGACTACATGGATTCATGGGCAACAGTATGAAACCCAGGAATAAACATTACAGGGTCTCTGGTGCTGAGAGTTCAAGGCCCAACAGCACTGGCACCAGCTCTCCCTGACAACGGATGTGGCGAGCCTCGCTGAAGGAGAAGCTGCCTATAAAGGACCCCTCAGTCAGCAACACCACCACGCATAATGAGAAAATCCCAGATGAGGGGCCAAGCCATTATGATACAGGACAAGAAGAATTGCGTTCAGAGCACACATGAAACATCTTCTAGAAACTAAAAACTTCTCTGGAAGAATTCAAGGAGGGGCTATGGGCAGGGCACAGATATGGGGGAGGAGCCAGAGAAATGCACCTACTTATGATTCTTTTTGTCTTCCTGATTTCATCCCCAAAAAAAGAACGGCCTGAGAAAAAGGGATGCAGCTTTCTCCTTCAGTGTAGCTGACATTAATGGTTATATAAATGAGCACAGCATCAGCTACAATAACTCAGATTGAAGTAGGAGTACTGGTTATAGCTCTGGTTATTGGAGACACTTTAACTAGGGAGTTCACACCCTTATTATTTAAAAATCAATTTCATGAATGACTGCCTATTTGCTAACACTCTCACTTCATCAAGTGAAGGAAAGATATGAATATATGATTGATATGCTTCAACAGTCTTGAAAACTCAGTTCGAACTACTGTAAAAAAGACTGGCATAGAAGAGGGAGGTTAAGTAGGGCGGCTCAGCGAGGAGAGAGAGTGCAATGCCATGAAGAATGTAGACAAATGTGAAGAAAATTTAGTAAAAAAAGGAAACCCTCAGCCATTTAAAAATGTCTAAAAACCGTATGATATCATACTTCCAGCTTTGCTAACAGAGGAAGAGGCTTGTCTTTCTAACAAGAAGTACCCTAGTTACGCTTCTAGGAATACTGAATCTCACAGAAAGTTGTCCAAAATAATTATTTTCAAAAATACTGAAAGACACTAAAACTCTTGAATTCCATGTAGTCCCTTCCTCTCATCAAGACGCTAAGCTTATAATTCCCTTGCAAACCCCCTGAGCCCCCAAAGATCAAAAAGCCTGACCACAGTAGTGGCTAGCCTTCTCCCTTCACTAAAGGAATGCTCTTTCCCTAGAACCAAGAATTCTGACGTTTCTCCATATTTCCCGTCATAAATTCTGTCACCAACTTGTACAGATGCACTACTTATGAGGCTAAATATTGAACTGTCAGCCTAAGGTCTTCTGATTGAAAAATGGGTGTGTATTTATTGTTTCTGACCCACTGGATTTGGACACAGCTCCCCTGTGAGCAAATGCAGGACTCCTCGTCCAACTGGGGTTTTACAGTGGCCTAAGCGTGTGGGACCCAGTCAGGGCCCCAGGAATGAGGGTCGAGGAGAAGGAAATTCCATGAAAAGTGTGTCGGGATTTTCCCAGCTGCATGTGTGGTGTGGGTGGAAAGGGAGCATACTGAACACTTGAAACGTTGTTCTGTGGAGAATGAGAATGCCGGGGACTAGGTTAGGATGGAAACTTGCCGCCAACCAATCAGAGTATCAGTCCGAGAGAAGAAATACGAGAAGGAATGTGTTGACAAATGCGCCGTTATATTCAGTCTCCCGTAAACAGAAAGAAAGAGAGGAAGGAAGGAAGAGAGGGAGGGAGGGAAGGAGAGAAAAAGAAAGAGAAATAAAAACAAAGATGCTTACTGTATCTTTCTCTACCAGCTTAGAAGCTTTGTGTTACATTTTACTTTCTGTAGTTGGTATTATTAATACATAGGCATATGGGGAGGGGAATCAACGACAAATACCACCTCCTCCATGCCATCCTATTTTCTCTGTTGGGATTCTCAGACATTTAGAGAAGAAAACAGTCAATCTCTGGGGATGTGAGGCTGCTCACTTAGAATAGGTGTGGCATGAGATAAAGCAGTCAGTGGCCTCACCCAGAGAGGACAGTGCAGTGTCACATGGGGACTGTCATACAGTTACTTCCTGCACTCCAGAAAACAATTTCAGCTTGATGACAAAGTTCAAGTTACTCTTCCCACAAAAAAAAAAAGTTAAGAACTCAGTTCCCATCATGGTAAAGTGGGTGGGTCACAGATGCCCTTGAGCAAGAGACACTGAGAAACAGAAAGGCTGCAATACCAGCCCCTCAGGAGCTGCACCAATTCTTGGGTGATACGTAACAGTGGTGTCTGTTTTTGCAGGATGCTGGATGGAGAATAAACTATTTGGAAAGCAGTTGCTAAAACTCTTCATTAATGGTTGGACTTTTTTCTTTGCTTAAGTTCAGACTGATGCTTCTAAATTTCTTTAAAGCTTAACGATAGTTGTTTTTCTATCTCTGCATATGTACACCAGTCAGTTTTGATAAACAATGACATAAAGAGCCTGGAGTAGGACTCCCCAGACAGAATCAGCAGCACATGAATAATATAAGATGAAACAAGAGAATCCCCCAGCCCTGCCTGGCTAAGGATGCCAGCAACTTCTACTGAAGGAGAATTAAAAGGTGAGAAGTTCATATCAGAACATTATTATGTATTATGTCTGGTTCACAGCATAATTGTACTTCAGTTCACTGTATTGTGAATGATTATTCTCATTCCATAAGTTAATTCTGTTTCAAATAAATTTACTGGAAACTTTCCATCGACCAGAAAGTGTGCTAGATAGGCCCTGGAGATACAAAAAATATGAGTTCAATCATTCTCAAAATCCTTTTATCTTTTTGTAATTGCTAGTTAAATCCCCCTCCAAATATTGCCATAACAAGCCCAGGGGGAGCCCAAAGGACCAGACATGATTCCGGTGGCCAGAGAGTGTGTAAAATAGGTCAGCATGCCAGCTGAAGCATTCCACCTTAAATCTTTTATCCAACTGGGGGTGACATGATTAAAATGCATTTGCTTTTTTCCTGATTAGATGTTTTCATAAACTACTTTTCTGGTTGTTTTTAGAAATTATTTGGTATTATATAATCCATTTAAATATCATTTTAAAAGTTCAAAGGAACTTTTAAAACCAGACATCTAAAGTACATTTTGGACCCCCTAAACTTTTAAGGTGAATGTTTTTCAATTGTGCTTATTACTGCCTATTTCTCTACTAAAAATGGAGCAGCTATGGTTAACCTAATGTGTAAGTGATCTGACGACCTGGAAATCTGGGGTTTCTAATACCTTGCTTTCATCTCTGAGCAAAACTATGAGTTTCCATTAAAATGAAAATCAAACTTAAATAGCTTGGACACATTCAAGCTGTGAACATCAACCATATGTGCAAAATTGGGCAAGTTCAGTCTCTGTGGGATTTTGTGAGTGGGAGGAGGAAATGGATGATCAGATGACTAGACAGATGTTCAAAGAGATCCTGGCATGGCAAGAGGACCTGCATCCATTTCAGCTTCCTCAGAGACAAACAGAAAGAACCAACAGAAGCCTGAAGGGAAGGCAAAGGAAGCTAATTGCAGACCAGTTGATAAAGCAACTTAAAGATGCAAGATACAATTAATAGCAAACACATTTTCTTAGGAAAAAAATATTCACTGAACAGGAAAGTGAAATCATGGTGTTGATGCTTAATAAATGCATTAACTCTCATAAAGGGTTGAACCCACGGCAGTTTTTCAAATCTATGCATTGTACCTGATGAAGGGAAGGTAGGGGAGGGGAGGGGAGGGGAGGAAGGGAAGAGGAGGGGAGGGGAGGGAAACATTAAGTATCAACCTACATCATCTGAAGTAGCCTTTGCTCTGTCTTTGGTCTTCAGGGAAATGCTATGGGCAAGTTTTCTTCTGCTCTCAGTAACTCATGAAGACTTACATAGGAATAGATCTATGAAAAGAAGCTGAGAAAGACCATATGGAAACCTGAGCAGAAAGTGGAAAAAAATCCTAAAGAATCTTTGTTATGTGATGTTACTCTCTAAGGGACTCTCTTCAGTGAGTGTTCATACTCTGGGCATCTGAATCATGACTGTACAAGATCATTAGATTGCACAGTGGGTCCAACTGGACAGAAATGTGGCCACCATGATGCCTATTATAGCACCATTACAAACCTGCCCCAGTACCAACTGGTCAGAACAATGCCACGCTTGTGTTCTTGGGGTCCACACTCACAGCTCTTCAAAACCAATCAGCTTCTAACTTTTCTGAGGTACATGGTAAGAAATATGGATAGACAGGGAAGTATCACTTAAGCTGAACTCATACTCTCATCAGGCAGTGATGAGGACGAGCAGAAGAAGGTGTATTTTACCAAAGCCTGTAGTTGACTTCTTTACATAAGATGTCTTGCTTGGACCTCCATTCACTTGACCAGAACACCTCCTTTTGCTTTGACTTAGGAGTCTACTTCCAAAAATGTTTTGCCAAAGTAAATGCTTGCAAGCTGAACTGTCAACTAAAAAATAAAGGCAGAATTACTTAAGTTATTCCATCTCCCTGCTCCCCAAAGTGGGTGTGGATCTGTTTCTCATTTTCCTAACTAAGCTGTTAAGATTCTTCAAAAAGTTTTAGAGTTTCCATGCTGCTATTAATGCATCTAACTCTATTTCACATTTAAAAATAAATATAACAAATTCTGATGTTCACATAAAAACCTGCACACGAATATTTATAGAAGCTTTATTCATAATTGCCAAAACAAGGACTCTCTCAAATGTCCTTCATTTGCTGGCAGGTAAACAAACTGTGGGACAATGGAATACATACAATGGGACACATCTCAGCAGTAACCTTTTTATCACTGTGAAAACATGGATAAGCCGAAAATGCTAAGTGAAAGAAGCCAGACTCAAAGGCTATGCACCATATGATTTGATATACATGACATTTGGGGAAAATGCAAAATAGGGACAGAAAATACACCAGTGACTTCCAGAGGCTGGGGGAGTATTGACTACAAAGGAACAAAGGAATCTGAGGGAAAGTGGAACTCTTCTTTGTATTGATTACACACTGTACGTGTTTGTCAAAGGGTGAGATTTTATGCAACTCCATTTGATGGAGACTTAACCACAGAAATGTGTTTTCTCACAATTCTGGAGTCTAGAAGTCCAAGATCAAGGTGTTGGCAGGTTTGATATCTTCCAACTTCTCTTTCCTTGGCTTGCAGATGGCCACCTCCTCTCTATGCTCCCACATGAACACCCCTCTATGTTGTCTGCATCCCAGTCTCTCCTTATAAAGACACCAGTCATGCTGGATTAAAGCCCAGTCAAATAACCGTGTCTTACCTGAATTATCACTTTAAAAGCCCTATCTCCAAATAGGGTCACATTCTGTGACACTGAAGGAGAAGAGGATGGGGAGTGATTTTAATTCCGTGTAGTGGAAGATGCCAGGGATCCTGCTAAATACCCATAATTCCCAGGACAGCCCCACAACAACAACAAAAAATTATACAGCCCAGTATCTCCATGGTGCCAGGATTGAGAAACTCTGTCTTAAGTAATGCTGATATATAATGGCCATAATATTAACAGAAGACTATCCATACTTCAGGATCATATAAGAAAATAATTTGTTGTAATGAAATCAATTATCAACTTGGGACAGGACCTATGCAATCTCTTACCAATTTTTTCCCTAAACTTCTGCATTACAAAAGCCATAACTGTCATTTTAAAGAGCCCAAATGGCATTACATAACACATGTATTCCATTTGGTATTATCTCTCTTTCTCTTACTCTCACATTATGTCCACATCACAGGCTGGAGAGCAATGGGGGAAACTAGAACAAACAAAAGAGTATCACCTTCCTCACAGACCTACCGAGAATTTTTTTACCCGGGCAGACTGACTTCCACTGAGCAAACAGAAAGAATGTTGATTTTTTTTTTCTCTTCATTTCAATTAGCCAATAAAGAAGCTCATTAAACAAGTTTGTGGCCTGGTTAATGTTTGGTACTTCCTTAAAAGTTTCACCTCATAATGTGGGCTTAATGTAAACATGAAGCCAGCTTAATTAATCTTGACCATCAGAGCTGTAAAAATTCTTCCCAGCAGGATTTCCCATAAACTCTGGGGCATATGCAAAGCCTCTTTAACCACTTAACTACCTTCCTCCTGAACCAGAACCCCGTGACTTTCTAGTCATTTCCTCCTTCTTGTTAAAGAAGAGGAAAACAAGCATAGCAGATAATGAGTGAGGATAAATAGACAGATGACAGGATCATGCTCTGTTGTGTATTCTACAAAGATAATTCATCACTCAAAGTTTCAGCTCTTTTGGAGTGGAGCAGTCCATCTGCTTTCTGGCCTTAAGGCCCCAAAACATTTGAAAATATTTCTCCTCCAATTTTCTGTCAACTGAGATAAGCTTGGGTTGTGAATGTTGACAGTTTGCAGAGGGAAGACCAAGGCTTTTTCTGGGAAGGAGCCACATTTCTCAGCCTCCCTTCCTCTCTGGAAGTCATTTGGCTGGAGTATGCTGGCCTTCAGGGCAGAGGAACAGGACTACCTGGGGTTCTAGTTTGTTTGTTTTTTCAAAGAAGAAAGAAGAGGGAGCTATATGGGTTGTAGTCCCTAATTTTTAATCACTCTGTTTTTATTTTTTATTTATCTCTGTTGGGGTGAAAACTGGTTACTCCACATAGCATGCTGTGAGCATGAACATGAATAATAGAACAAAAAAACAGATGATTCTATCACAACAGACTACCAGTGCTCAAAGAAACTGAAATCCAACTGTTTATACAAAACAAGAAATTTACTTGCTAAATATGCTTAAAGATAAACCCAAAATTCCAAGATCAATCTACTAAAATGAAACAAATGAATAAGCATTTTTAGATGAAAAAACAAGTCTAAAATGTTCATTATTTCATTCATTCATTAATCTAAAACAATCCTGGAAAATCTGTTATCTGCAGAATGTTTTGATAAACTCTATACTGAACACGAAGATGAGGCTGTGTCCATGAGGAAGATACAGCGTGTTTGGAAAAGATACGTATACATATGTCATTGTAAGGCAGAAAGAAACGACAAGTGAAATAAAATCTTCAGCTCTTCTCATAACTTGCAGAATGAAGTTCGAACTCCATAGCTCTGGAGTTGAACCCTTTTCTGATTTGGCTCCTGGCTACATTTCCAAACTTGTTTCCTGACCCTTCTCTTTATGTCCTATTTAATTCCACCAAAATGAACTACCAACACCATGCTTTTGCCAATGACTTTTCTATTAGCCTGGAATATGCTTCCCATCTCCCTTTATATCTAATCAACCCTTGACCTTCAAAATTCAACCTAAAGCAGCACTCTCGTTGAGAACATTGTAGGACAACTCCCTTCTGTATGACCCTGAGGCCTGGCCTCTCTTGCACTCAGCACCACACACAGTAAACACTATCTTACTTGTCTCTGAAGCTAAGTTCTTGAGGGCCTGTGCAGTGAAATAACTTAGAAAGTAAGGAAATTAGAGATACTTCATATATTATTTAAGTTGTATCCAAAAGAAGGTAGGATTTGAACATTCAGAGGTCAGAAAAGCATATTCTGCCCAGATGGATGAAACAAAGATTAGAGCAAAGTTATGTATGAGACAGGTGCAAGTGCAGAGGAGGTCCTGTACTTACAAAGCCTCTATGAGGTGCAAGGGATGTACAAGTTGTCTTATCAATTTATCTCATTTAATCCTCACAGCAGCAGAGAGAAAATACCATGTCTGCGGCTGAATACCAGTACTCATGCAGTGGAATAATGGAAGTGTAGGTGGGAAAGGTCAATGAGCCTGAAGGGGTTGTTCTATGAAAATTATCAACCCTGGGAGGCACTTGGAAATATCCAGGAGTCAGAGTGACAGGGAGCTATTCATGCTAAACATCCTGAGATGTGCAGGGGAACCCCTCACGATGAAGGACCATCTTGTTGAGATGTCATTACGGACTAACTGAACATCCACAGAAGTCTTAAAAGCCAGGCTAGAGAGAGGGAACATTATCTGGCACCTGACGGGGAATGACTGAGGACTTTTTCATGAGGACATAGTTTCATGAGGTGTAAGTGGAGAACAAGACTCTGACTTCTAACACGCATCTCCATAAAGCGTTGCTCACGTCCCTGGGGTAACCCCCAAAGGAATGGCCGTGGAAACAAAATTACTCACTTGTCCTTCTCCAGTGCAGGTGGAGATCAAAGCATCCTGGCCAAGACTTCCTTTGGAAACTTGCACCATGATATCCCCCCTGCCCCAGACGTGCTGTGTGAGCAAATTGCAGCTCCACTGGAATCGTTCTTAAACCTCCTCAAGCTTTCCAGAGAGAGCAAGCTTGGTTTTGAAAGGAAAAAACAAAAATTGTTTTACTCTGAGTTGTGACTGAAATTAAAAGACATTTTTATTGCTTTTGGGAAAGACTTCAAATGAACAAGTTTTCAAAAAGAATGCGTCACTGAACAGATGTTAGAAGTTGAACCCCGTTCCAGAGGTGTTACGACAGTGATGGTTTGATTTTACCACCGGTCCTGAGTGGCCTTGCCAGGGGATGTGGTCATTAGCTTCCAAGCACAAAACACAACAACACTGCAGGCCTCTGATATAAGAAGAACTGGACCTAGGTGACATTTCTGAAGTAATTCTGAAGCAGTTTGGTAGGAGATACAGTCCTGAGTGCTTTGGGTCTAGACACTTAACAATGGGAACTTCAAAAGTAATGACTGTGTTCTCATAATTTAGGACTACAAAATGGGGCTGAACATGGGAATCAGGAAGATAGTTTAGTAATCTGACCACTTTGGTGGACAAATTTATACCTCTGAGTGGCCCTGATGGCCCATTTACAAAGATACTGTGAGGTAATATAAACCTCACACATCTGCACACTAAAGATAAAATACCCTACCTGGGGAACAGCAAATGGCAGGCACTACATTCCAGAATTTTACACCACAGACTACATTTTGCATTTTACCTTTGCCTAAGTGATGAGAGTCTGTCTGTTTTCAGCTCTTTTCCTTGGTCCTTTGCATTACCTGCCACTATGTATGTATTTATCTGGGTTTACAAAAGCACTCTGAAATAAAACTTATAAATGCCCCTCAGTCTCCACCTGAATCCTGTTCACGACAGCTGGCCAACCAGCTGCAAAATATCACAAGCTAATGACTTGAATTAGGGTGAACAGGGAGAGGATTATAGATGTGAAGTGCTATAGGTAAGAAGTCAGATTTCTTATGCATCTTTTTTTAAAGGCCTCTACATCTATTAGCAGAAGCTAATAGTACTGAATTTGTGGGATTCTCAGCGGGATACTTGGAGGAGTCCTTTCTTCATTCCAAAGTCCAGCATCAGAGAGTGGCAAGAAGGGGGAATGGAGAGTGACTTAATCGGATTACTTCATTACATTAAGATTAAGGTCGCCAGAAAAATACATTTACACTTGAATTTCAGATTTAGAGACAATAATGTTTTGGTAAGAAGGATGTCCAATGCAGCATTTTTCCAAGTATTACATGGAACACGCTTACACAGTAGTTCCCTTTCATCTGTGGTTTCGCTTTCCAGGGTCAATGGTGGTCCAAATATATGAAATGGACAATTTCAGAACTAAACAATCCATAAGTTCTAAAATGAGTGCTGCGGATGTGATGAAATCTCCGGCTCGGCTCTCCTGTTCCCTCTTGCCTGGGAGGGGAATCATCCCTTTGTCCCGAGTCTCCACGCTTCACGCACTCCCTACCCCATAGTCACTTAGTAGACCTCAGTTATCAGGGAGAGATGGAGAGAGGCAGAGACCATATTCACACGACTTTTATTACGGTACATTGTTATAACTGTTCTATGTTATTATTAGCTATTGTGGTTAGTGTCCTACTGTGCCTAATCTATAAATTAAACTCCATCGTAAGCATGTAGGAAGAAAACAGTATATTTAGGGTTCAGTACTATCCACTGTTTCAAGCATCCATTCAGGGTCTTGAAATGTATCCTCTGTAGATAAGGGGAGACTACCATACTCAAAAACCATTCATCATATGTCTGCAATTTAAATTTAACTGACTGCCCTGTATCTTTATTTGCTAAATCTGGCAACCCTAATTAAGATAAAAAATGGATGAGCAGAGATCCTTTCAATTCCCAAATTTCAATGTGTTGAGAGGAAGCAGTGATGCCATTATTAACGACAACAAAGGCACAACATTTTAAAATTTACATTTAGCTTTGAGGTCAATTTGGGTATTTATATTTGAACATGAATGCGCTCCGATGTCCTTGAAGTTCACATCACTAGAAACTGTCGCAAGGCCACTGAAGGAACCAAATGTTCCAATGCTTCCTCCAGACTCTCCTCTCTTCCCGGCTCAGTTATCTCGGCTACGAGTACAGGCTCCTTCTCAAACGGATGGAAAGCAGAAACCAAAGCAGCGCGTTGCATGTTCACCAGTCTTCCCAGAATTTACAACTGAATTAAGTTGTTACATTTTATGTAGCACTTTTTCCTTCTTACAGTCTCCACTCAAAGTCTCGTAAAAATAAATAAGTATATAGTGTATAGTCTGCCTTCGACCAGGACATGATGCAACAATTGTAGTATAAATTTGGAAGAAAAAAATAATAAATGCTATGCTATGGGTACACTGAAATGTCAATATCTTGTGCAAAGGAAGTGTTAGTGTGCATCTTCAGTGGTGTGCCAAGTAGCAGTGTGCCGCTGATTAAGAGCCCAGGTCAAAATCCTGTCACCTCCCAGAAACCCAAAGTGTGTCCTGTCTTGTTATATGCTGGCTGGATGACAAAGAAAAGCACGGGACAGCATGTGTGAAAATCTGCAAGCCTTGTTTTTTAACCGCCCTTGAAAATCCTGAAGATGAACATAAACATTGAAACAACACTACCTCATGAAACAAAGATCAGTGACGCAAAGGAAAAAGGGACTGCAATAAATCTGCCTCTCAAGGTTGGAAAGCCTGACGCATGTGAAATGCAAAATGGCATACATTGTTTAGATTTCTGTGGTGCTGCCTGACTTACACCCCTGACAAATAAACTCAATGACGTCGGCTAGGCAATGTGTTTACCAACCGTGTCTCGTCAAGATGTTGTGGAAACAAGCTACAGCTGTGGCCTGTGAGGAACCCGCACTGCAGTCCGGAGATTTCAGTGCAAAGTTATTTGGTGTGCAGATCTTGAATCAAAGAGCGTTCGTGAGGTGGGAAAATGTGCTAGAGAAGCCACACTTCTGGAAACAACGGAAGACCAAAATAAGTCTCCAAGTGTTATCTGATGGAACTATCACACTAAAAGATTCAGGAATCTTTGTCACATTCTCTGGCAGAGATGTGGCTGGGAAAACACTATGACTTCAAAAGTCCGAAGAACAGAGTAGATGTGAAAGTGAAATTATAATTACCAAAAGTTATATTTCTAGATGAGTGAGTGTAGCAATTACCACAGATTCTGAATTATCTGTAACACAAAACATAAGATACTCCTCCCTTTCCTTTTACCTCTTTCCTTTTGCAGAACCAAAATATTGCTATCCATAGGCTGTAAACATACATTTGAAGTGATTTGAAGAATCCAGTCAGAAAGCGTCAACCTGTGAATTGGATTTAGAAGACTGCTAATCTTAGCTTTGATCTGAAGAAATAAGGATAAATCAGTTCTCAAGATTAAACCTCAGGCTTTATCAGCAGGAGAATTTTGCTGATTTCCAATGTCCTCTGAGCAAATGGGGCAAAATGAGAAGTCTAAGATAAAGAGATTTAAAAGTGACTCTTTTGTAATTAAAAAAAATTAGTAAAATCCACAAATATATAGGAAATCATTGCAATTTACAAATGTTGGTATAATGGCACTGCGATAATGGTCCTGCTACCCAGAACAGCTCCCAAGGGGTCTAACACAACATATAAAATATATAGTCTCCTTTGTATCAAAACAATAAGTATTCTTTATTAAGGTAATGCTTTAAGTTAATTAACTTAACTTAATTAATTTAATTAATTTAATCTGGTATTTTAATATTGATTATCTTTTATGATTATGTTATAAAATATAGTATAAATATGTTATGTTAGTGTATATTATTGTATGATAAATATTATAAAATTGTTTTACCAAAACTATTTTACCATTAATTAATTAGATCCACTAACTCTTTAGTGCCCCATTGACAAGTGACAAAATTTGGATTTCAGGGGGAGCAAGGAGGATGTGTGGACCAAACAGGGCGTCAAAACCATGGGGAAAGGAAAGGGAGGGAGCTATAAGGTCTGGGGTGAGATCAGAGATAAGAAGAAACACATTCAAGTGCAGATGGAAAAGCTTCAACTAATTTCCTGCCAAATGGATCCTAGACACACTGGAGACTGGAGGCACGCCTGCCCAAGCTCAGCTCCTATGTGAAAATGTAACTCTACCTATGACACTTGGGAAAGAAAACTGGGGCATTCCATAGGCCTTGACAGTTAAGTGGCAGCAACCCAATGAGAATGGAGTGGCTAGTAAAATATAATTGTGATTTCGGGTAGAACAACTAAAATTCAGCATGCTTGTGCCATTCGTGAGGAGTATGAGTCTCTGACGTGTGTGCCAGTAAGAACTTTATAGTTTCCCACATCACTTTCCTTCTCCCCGGCTATTGCTGCCTTGAGATACAGAGACCCATCTAGCCATTCTTATTTACCACTTTCATAAATATTCACGAAGCACTTTACTGCAATCGTTTCAGGCTCCTGCACTGTGGGGGAGGTACAATTAAATTGCCCCGGCAATCCCCTTCCATAGGGAATGCTGCAATGTACATCTGTTTATACCCTGTATGTTTTGTAGTTGAGTTTCCATACCTGGAGTGTTTATATCTTGGCTCTAAAAGGAAATGCCACCTTCCCCTTGAGATGAGGATTCAGTACGGAGATAAAAGAAACTTTGCTTCATGCAGCAAGCTTGTCAATAAGCCACTGCCTCAGACAACAAACCACATTTCATTTTCCCCTTTCTGTCTTGTCTAGAATAGAGAAATGTCTAACTGACTTTTCTCTTCTCTTGCTAGCTACAAAATGAACTTTTACTCAAATACAGTTCTATATTGTCATTTGACTTAAACTTCCCAAGCTAAGGAACGATGCTAGACTTGCATCCATAAGGGCTAACATATTGGAAAGAACTTGACATCATAAGGAATTTTGTTTCCGTCAACAAGATTTTCATCAGCAAGGAGTATACAACTGCCAAGTGCTCTAAATCTATAATTCAGCTGCCTCCTTGTCTTTTCTTCTGTCTGAAACGTTCTTTTTGTCACTCAATGCTTTTTCTGATGTCTTGTAGCTGATTTGCTGTTGATTTGTTTGGGGGTGGGAAGTTCTCTCTCTCTGTCTCTCTCTTTCCCTTTCTCCTTCTCTTTCTTTTAAGAATTGCTTTCTGGCACTACATTGACTCTTCTCTGAGTTTATTGATTTTGCAGTGTGTATTACGATTGCCCATTGTATCTGGAACCTATTTTTCTTAGTACATAAATAGGATTTTCTCTCCATTGTACTCTATATTTTGCCTGTCCTCACTTCAGCTAATGCCATGTCAGCTTTGGTACTGCAGACAATGGAATACAAGTAAATGATTTTCACTCTGAACTGGGTGACTTAAAATTGGGGTCCTTTGCATTCCTTTTTATTCCATTTCTATGCTTCAGTAATCAAAGCTTTCCAGGTAGTTCAGCAAAGAAATATCACTTGCCACTATTATTTACCTTAGTTCTTACCTTGTGAAGAGTCCCCCCAAAAGCAAAATAATAAGTAAATAAAACTAAAATACTTAATTCTCAGGAAAGAGATGAGTGAAATAAAAAAAAATAGTGGTTTCCTTTCCTGTTTCTGCCTTTTAATGCTTTTCTAGCACCTTCTCACTTTTCATCATGGTGTGGCTCCTTGTTCTTGCTGTGCCGTCTCCACTTCCATCCACCCCAGCCCCAGCTGCTCACTTGGGAAGGTTCAGGTATATGAATTAATACTTCTGTGGCTTGAAATTATGGTGTCTTCTTTTTCTGAGGATTTCATTTTAATAGGGAATACTTCTTAATTCAAAGGAATGCACTTCTATGGGAAGAATTTCAAGTATTCCTGAGAAATAGAAAGGAAAGATATGTCAGGACAGAAGGAAGTTTTCTGGTGTCTTTCAAATTATACCAGACTTCATACTTCTTTAATCTATATTCTGCCTCTTTTAAAAGATCGATTTGTGGTACCTTTTAAAAATAAGACAAAAAATTAACATATAATCAAATTAGGGCTGAGGGTACAAACAACAATAAAAGGTAAGATACTCAGGGATACAATTAGCACCCGAAATATACATAAAATAACAACGTGAATGATTGCTAGCTCTGACCTTTCAAATGCAGTTCCAAGCATTTTAGAGACAAAAGCAAAGGGAAAATGTAACTAGTTACAAAGTCACAGCATTTATAAGGTTGACAATACTATTCAGAAGAAATGACACTCAGTAGTAACCAACTAGCTTTCGTGTGGGGTTAGTCTTATATAGAAGTTTTTGCAAGGAGTTGTAAGAAACTATCTTTAGCAGCTTATTTACAATAGCCCCGAACTGGAAGCAATCCAAGTGCCCATTAAATAAATAAACAACTATGGCATTGCATTCAGTGGAACAGTACTCAAGCAATGAAATGAAATGAAATACTGATAAACACAATAGTGTGGGTGAATTTTAAAATTATTATACTGAGTAAAAGAAGATAAGCACAAAAGCATACATGTTATAATTCCATTTATATAAAATTCTTGAAAATCCAAATTGATTTCCAGCAACAGAAAGCAGATCCGTGGCCGCCTGGGGAAGGGGGCACAGGAGAAGCGGGCTGCAGGGTCAGCAGGAAACTTTTGAGGGTGATGAAAATGTTCTGTTTCTTGATTGTGGCAGTGGTTTCCTGGCTGTGTATTTCTGTCAAGACTCATTAAATTGTACACTGTAAATGTTTTATTTAAAAAAAAACCCTTCAGAAACTTTAATTATAATAGCCCCAAACTGGAAATAACTCAATTTTCCATCAGCAGGTGAATGAATAAACAAGTTGTGATATGTCCATATACAGAATCCTACTCCACAACAACAAGGAATGGCCTGATGATATACACAACATGGATATACTTCAAATATTTACACTTGATACCTATAGACACCTGTCCAGACTGTGGGGAGTGGTCTGAGGTCTGCCAAAGGAGGGGCCACCAGTGGAGACAGAGCAAGGTAATGGAGATAGAATGGGCAGCCCCTCCCACACTGAGCCACCCTCCTCCAGTCTCTGAGGGTGTGGTGTGCAGCCAGACAATACCTTCACGAACCTCCCAGGGACATGGTGAGGCAGCACCAGGTCCCACGGGTGGACACACATTGCTTAGTAACTGAGTTCATGCCTTGCCAATGCTCTGCCCCCAGTGGGAGTGTCTTGCTCCTGGTTGCAGATCCCCCACCCCTACCTTCAGGGCCATCCTGGACACCACCTGAGAAGCCAGGTGGTGTTTCCAGGGTCCCTTTACTCTGTCAGTAGGCCTTGAGTATGGGCAACTACCTTCATGTGGGAACTAGGGCATGGAGGGTACAGAATTAGCAGAGCACCACAGGAGTCTCTGCCATTCCCAGGCATGACAGCAGCAGGAGGAAGCATTACACTGAGCATACACAAAGCTAGAAGATAATTGGATGGGGAGAAAGTCTTCTTATCCCCTTCCAGTACCTGATTGTGGGTGGGACCAAAAAAGGCAGGCACAAGCGCCCTGAAGTCAGAATGGTGGCAGGAGGAAGTGCAGGCTGGACTAACTAGACTAAATAGTCCTGTCAGTCTATTCTGGGGGAAAAAAGGGAAGTTAACTGAGCATTCTGGGAAAGCACCGGGTCTGTCCCACACCCAAAACTAATATAAACCCCAAGGAAGCAAGGGATGCTCTTTGACCCACCTGGCAGATGCATCAGCCAGTGCATTTGTGGGACCTTGTGACCCTAAAAGCCGCATGGCCCATAGCAGTGCCAGCCCCCCACACAGGTTCCAGAAAAGAGCCTGAAGCAGAACAGCAGCTGGGAGCAAGCTAAGCTACCTGGATGACCACTCAGAAGCCACCTGCGGCTCCCAAAGAAAGAGGCTTTTTATGGGAACAGGAACTCTGAACATTGCCTTTTATTTTGGTATGGCTGAGGATGGCTGGGCTTTCCCATGGTTTTTGTAGAGGGGATGGGCTTTGAGACAAGATCCTGCCATTCTCCCAGATTGTGCAACATCCGAATAAAAAATCTCTTTCCTTTCTTACCAGCTCCTACCTCTAGAGTTTGCATTTTGGCAGCTGAACCCCCACTTTGGTTCTGACTAAATGAAAACTAGTACATAGTAATAGGAAGCATATAATAATTATTTATGAGTAGGGATGGGATGGGATATAAAAAGTATTGGGGATTTGGGGTATGTTCATTATCTTGATTGTGATGATGGTTTCATATGTATAAACATAACCTAAAATGCACAAAATTCTTCACTTTTTAAATAAATGCAGTGTATTATATGTCAACTGTGTCTCAATTCAACTGTTTACAAATAGAGAAAAAAACTTTGCAATTGTCTCTCTTTTAGCATAATTCTGTCTCTGCTTGTGCATCATTATATGACAGTTGTCTTTTCTGTGCCTGTGTCTTCCATTGGCTGTGAGCTGCAGCAGGGGAGGTGCTATGGCGGAACAGGTGCGCTCCCCCCACGGCATGGCCTGGCTCACGGGTGATGTTCAGTACGTGTCTGTTGAACTGTATTGTGATGTCAGAGAGTAAAGACTACCATTTTGGGTATCTGTTATCTGCCAGATACTATATTAAGTACTTTTCATTGATTGACTTTTTAATCATCCATGTAAATCCAACCCTATTTTATTCCACTTTGCAGTTGAAGAAACACAGGCAACTGGCTCCAGAGCCCTAGCTCTCTTTAATACAAACTTGACTTGGCTTTATGTATTATGTTCAAAATAAAAGAAAATCCTCAAGGATATAAAGCCAAGACCATAGGGCTTGTGCTGTGGAGGTGCCAGAGTGTTCAGGAAGCAAGACACTGACCTCAAAGACCAAAGGAATAGGACTGAACTTGGGGTTAGAAAATGTGTTAAGTCCTGACACACTTATTAAGGCATTTCAGAGTTACTCCAAGGATCAAATGAGAAAATCCTCATTTCTGAAACATTTATTAAAGCTCTGTGTGTGATATAAAAATTTTTTTTTTTTTTGCTCTGAATCTGAATCAAAACAAGTTTGAAAGCCGCTGCCTTGAATAACGCAGGGTGTTTACTGAGGAGAAAGTAAACGCATTGGAAGGCGTAGGTGGTAAAAGAAAGAAGACATGCTGCAGGGAGTTACAGAACTGAGGGCAGAAAGTGTAGCCTGCAAAGGACAAGTTTTGGCTTAGCCAACGAGAAAAGCAATTTCTTTTCAGTAATGAAACCTTCCAGCCTCATGAGGAAATGGGTTTCTATTTAAGAATCAGCTGGATGGCTAGTTGCATGCGCTGCGGAAGCAGCAATTTCCCCATTTAGAGACTAGTAGCTCTGGATGATTTTCATTCAATTCTTCAGATGTCTATTTTTCTACAGTGATAATAAACCCCCCACTTGCTGATTTCTGCTATTAAGCTCTAAGTTCTTAGCTATTATGTATGGTTTTTTTAGAAAAAAATATATAACTTGCACATTATTTACAACTGCCAAGATATGGAAGCAGCCCAAATGTCCATCAGTAGATGAGTGGGTAAACAACTATGGGACATTTACAGAATGGATACTACTCAGCCATAAAAAAGAAAAAAACTTTACCCTTTGCAACAGTATGGATGGACCTGGAGAACATTATGCTAAGTGAAATAAGCCAGTCAGAGAAAGACAATTACCATATGATTTCACTCATATGTGGAATCTAATGAACAAACTGAACTTAGAAGGAAAATGGGGACAGACTCATAGATGGAGAACAGGATGACAGCTGGGGGTAAGGGAAGGTTAGGGATGGAAGGGCTGAGCACAAATAAAAGGGAACTCACAGACAGGGACAACAGTGTGGTGATTGCTGGGGGAGGGAGTAAAGGGGAAAAATGGCAATTTAAAAAATTACAATAAGGATTAAATTATTTTTTTAAAAGAAAAGAAAACCAACAATATGAGGAGGAAACAAAAAAATCCAGAATTTATTTATAAAAAATTGTGTGTTTATGTTTGCATGTTTAAACTTCAGTCACTTCCAAAGTATTCTCCATTTGATACAATACACCTATTGAGATGTTTTTTCCACTGCTCAAAACAGTTTTTAAATTCATTGATTTTGATGTCTTTTAGTGCTTCTGCCATTTTTTGTTTCACCTTTTCTACATTGGCAAACCGTTTCCATTTGAGGACTTTTTTCATCTAGCAAAATGAAAAGAAGACACTCAGGGGTGAGATCAGGTGAACAGGGAGGGTGGAGCATGGGGGTCATACTGCTACGGGTCAAAAACTACTGAACACTCAGTGTGGTGTGGGCAGGTGTGCTCGCAAATCGCCCATCATGAAAGGGGCAAACGCATTGAAAGTCTTCAAAAAAAGTTCACTGAAGCCAAATGCAGCCTCTCACAACAGTGCCAACTGGTATACTTATACAAATGGGTTCCTAGAACACCCGCCTAGTGGGAGAAGCCTGTACTACAAGAGGCCCACATTCCAGCTGATAATTCCAGTTTGGGGGGTCCCATTTCATATCATTACACTTGCAAATTTTTCTTTTGTTGGTAGGAAAGGAATGGTAAGTCTAAAATATGTTAGGTAGTGATAAATGCTTAGGATAAAAATTAAATAAATAAATAAATAAATAAATAAATAAATAAATAAATAATGAAGCTTGGCCCCTTTTTGCAGTTTACTGTAATACCTTTACTTTAAAATAGGAGTTTTAGGGTTTAAGACAGAAATTTCAAAATGGTAAAAAGAAAATGCTTTAGTTGAAAACCAGTCCAGGTTATGTTCCATTTTATTTATTTTCCTTTATTCCATGCTCCAAAAAAAATCATGTATTACAAAACAGGCAAGAACAAACAAAATAATACTGGTTGTAGGGGGTACACTTGGAAATCAGTAGTTATAAAAATAGACTTATTTTCCCCTGAAAGCTACAGTGTATTTCAGAATGAGAGACGGTAAATGTGGTCAGTATTAGTGTGCTTGTGTTTCTCAGTCAGGAAGGCATATAAATTCAGAACGTGGTGTTATGTGGGGCAAAGATATCATAAAATAAAATAATATGATGTTCACATGGGTTTGGATTTCTAATCTCAAAATTCAACATGCTGAATTTATTCTCAGATACAGGCCTGAGCCCTGGTGTCCGGTTACAGGACTTTAAGCATCTTAGATAGAGAAAACCTCCAGTAAACAGGGTGAAATGCCACCTCATGTTTTACCAGGATAGGTTTTTAAAGAAAATTTACAAGCAGAGCTCACCTGAATGTGGTTCCACAGTTGAGGACGATTGTAGGAGGTTACTCGGCTTGCCAGAGAGAACATAGACTTTGGATGCCAACATCCTATTCTGTTTTCTACTTTTCTCTCATTTTTCCATTCTATTGTATTTAAGCTAATAGTGCCCAATTGCCAAAAGGAATCAAACAATTTATAATCCACAGAGAACCATATGCTACATTGCCCTGAAGGTCCCCCACAGGTAAATGCAAAACAGATGGAAACAAGAAATGAGTTAATGAGATAAACTGGCAATTCACCCCAACGTGACTAGCCATGAAATACATTCATATGATCAGAAGCTTTAACAAGTCAAAATTCATTTTACATCAAATCAATTCAAAAATTTAAGTGTAGTAAGTAAGCAATGACGATTAATTTGGTCTCATTAAGTTTGCAAAGCAGATATTTTTCTATATGCTTAATTATGGGTTGTACTATTTACTAATTACTTTACAAACATAGATAACCATACATAATCCTCTTTGGAAGCCCAAATTGCTCACTCAGTCCAGTTTTCCACTAGCAATAAAATTCCTTTATGCTTAAAAGAAATTAGATGATATAATGAGTAATATATATGAGACCTAGAACATTCTGAATTCTTAAAAAGATTTTATTATTTTGAGAGAGAAGGAAAGGAAGAGTGAGAGAGAAATATCAGTATGTGGTTGCCTCTCACATGCCCCAAATGGGGACCTGGCCCACAACCCAGGCACGTGCCCTGACTGGGAATCGAACCAGTGACTGGTTCTCGCAGCCCAAGTTCAATCCACTTAGCTACTCCAGCCAGGGCTCAATTTTTTTTTTTTTTTTTAAGTAATACAGATGCCTATGCTCTTATTACACCAAAGAAAGAGATGGAGTTGGTACTTTGTCAAGTGTTCCAGGATGACTAGAGTTTAAAAGTTCTAGTAAATGACAGGCTATTTATACCCTGAGAATATGGTGTCAACAATTTGTCCTTGGAAAACAGATTCAAGAGCTTTCACTGCCTCACAGACAACTGCTTCTTCCTGTCTCAGCATCTCATTACACCGATGATTTTATCAACCGTAACTCCTAATTACTACGGTATGGCTTTGGTCTGTGCAATGGGGAGGGTGCCATTCTGTCAGTTTAGCAGGATTTTCTTCTCATATGTTCCACATTGTTCTCCTCCATTAAAATCTCTGCTAATATAGATTATTTTTTCTGACATCTCCCTCTCTGCAGTCATAATTCCTTTGATTATACTTCTCATTTACAGTTTCTTTTTCATATTCCCTAAACTTTATAGTATCTTTTCATAAAAATTCCTTTTTATTTCCTTCAAATCTTCCAGTCTGCTTTTCAGTTCATGGGTACTTTTTACCCCAGTTGCTCTCTAATGAATGAATCCTTTCAGTCTGACCACTCCTTAATCTCTTAGGCCTCAACAGGATTTTCAAAAGTTAAAAAAAAAATCAAAAGTTCAGATTGAAGCAACATAGGCCATTCCACTTCTCTGTTTAGAGGAAAAAAGTCTGCTGTGTTTAATTATGCCGTTTCTTAGGGTGCTCCCAAGTTTCTGTGGAACTCATGAATTTTAACTCTTCTTTCTAGTGCATCGAGCCGACTCAGTCTCTGAATTTACTTCTAGAAGAAATTTTACTAACTGTAACATTCTCATTCTGCTGCTATTTATAAAAAGGTATATATGAAGCAACTTATGGGATCTCGGAGGGTTTTTTTCTATTTCTCAAAGTTTTAATTAGGCTTTTTGGTTTTATATCTCAACTCTATTGCTTCCTTTTCAATCCTCACCAAAGACATGTTTTCATTGCTTTTAGAGAGAGAGACAAACATCAATGCAAGAGAGAAGCATCAACCTGTTGCCTCCCGTACACACCTGGACAGGGGACTGAATATGGAACCTAGGTATGTGTCCTGACCAGGAATTGAACCTGCAACCCTTCAGTTACAGGACAATACTCCAACCAATAGAGCCATACCTGCCAAGGTTTGAATCTACTCTTCTTAACCTGAAGTGACAAGCTACCATTCTATACCTGACCTAACTAACCTAGCAGTTCCTTTTTACCTAGGACAGCTTTGTTCTATGACAGCAGGAGGGGGACACACCTGAAGGCCAAATCTCATTTCAACTGTGCCTCTGACCTGCTGTTGGAAAGACCAACCCAACAAAGGCCCTCACCTTGATGAGGTTTCCGAGGACTGACTCTGATTCCCGGGTTTTCCAGGCAATACATGTGGTATTTGAATTGCAGGTTTTGGATCTGGGTGTTTATAGATTTGCACCCTAGTTTTACCTCTTACTAACTGGGAATTTAGGCAAATTACTTAACCTTTCAGTTGAGACTGCTTCCTAGGACTTTGGCAAGGAAGAAAAGATGTTATGGGTATAACACAGGAAGTATTTACTTTTAGCTGTATCAAAAGGATTTCAGCAAAGTTTTAATTGCTTCACATTCATTTATTTAAAGATCTTTGTGTTTTATAGCATGTTGGGGTTAAAATAACTTCTTCTGTGGTTAGAGTAACTTCCTTAAGTTTTTCTACATATCAATATCTGTACGGGAGTTTTGTGTTCCATATACTTACAGTGAAATGGACCACACAGGAGAAAGGAAAACACTCCAAGACTAACAGGTAAACAATCCTTGTAACCCAGATGGTATGTTTCCCCAGAATGGAGATAACCTTTCATTTTTCTTTTCTATCAATTTATTCAATAGTTATTGTGGGCAGTGCCTTGCTACACTCTCTGGAAAATAGATAACTTGGTCTCTGACTCACAGAAGTTACAAAGCAATTAAGGAAACCAGACTCATGCAATGAATGGTATCAGTACAGGATGGAATATAATTCGGTCCATCAGATGTGATCTGGAAATTAGGAGGGCCTGGTGTTTGGGGCTCTGAACGTGGCTGACACTCAACCAATGCTCATAACTAATGCCAGTAACCAATGACATTGAAAAGTATATGCCTGGGCATCCCAAGATAATAATGTTCAGAATATAAAAAATGATTATTCTTGCCACCAATACAAATAAGTCTATAAAAGTTGACTCCTTGTTTTTATTTTAATGAACAAGTAAAGGAAATGGTAATTTTAAAAATACACTAAATCATAGAAGAGTTAGAGCTGGAGCAAAATAAATGGAGTGGGAGTCATTCCCCCTCCTGGACCGGAGCAATTGCAGCGATTTATATGAACTTGAGATCTTCTGATACCCTGGTTTTATATTCCTGTGAAACAATCTTATCAGCAAGCTTCCGTCTGAGCCTTTCTCCAGTGTTCACCTCTGCAAAGGTACTTTCTTTCCCTAGATTCTTGTCATTGTTCCTGTCAAGTGCTCAGGAGAGATGGACAGCCCAGCCATGACCTACCATCCTATCTACCTGGAACACAGGGCCTGCTGGGAGGCTAAGAGACCACAGTTTTTTCTTCTCAAATAAGTGCCTCTCCTTTGTTACTTTGTCTTCATGTCAATGAACTCCAACAGTTTGAAAAGGAAACCTTCTTAAGAATCTTTACATGAAATGAGGCCAAGAAAATTTGACCATTCACCAACCTGAAGCAATGTTCAGTTATTACAGTACAAAGACAGAGAAAATATGTATGGAGTAGAAATTTCATTATCTTACCGGATATTAAAATCCTGATATCAAGGTTTCCAACATTGTGATAACAAATGCGGCCCTAAAAGTGATTGCTTCTTGGAATGTATCTTTAAAGATCATTTATAATTCAGTAATATTTCTACCACCATGGCTGCTAATATTGATTAGTAGTCAACTACATTAATCAACTGATACAATGAAAACCCCAGGGGAAAAGAAATAAAAATGAAAAGAAACCAAAAGGAACTCTTGCTGGACAGTTTCCACCAAAGAAAAAGTCACTGCTTTTCTTCAATTTCTGATTTCTCTGTAATAATAATAACCAAAAGGAAAGTGCAATTCAGTAGAGATATAGAGGAGATATAGAGAATAAGCTGAAAATTTACTCTAACACTGAACTGGACTTATACATTTCTAAGTTTAAAAATAAAACGAAATCAAAGTTTATGAGATCTTCCTGGACCTTTAGTAAGAAACCCTTGTAATAAAATTCAAAGCTGGTAGGCAGAACTTTCTTAGAAGAGTGCTGTATGCATTTCCCATGCTACAAGAGCTGAAAGCCAATATTATTATTGGAACCTGTAGGCCAGGATTCACAATGAAATGTAATGCTCCCAGACCCCCCAGGTTTAAAAGACGGACCTGTGTATGTAACACTCAAGCAAACAAATGAAGAGAAAGACCTAAAAACGTTTTGCTCTACTTATGTATAAGGGACGCACATGTCCTTTGGAATGTTTATTTCTAAATGGCTTCTACCCCTCCTTGCTTAGGACATCCTGGCTGCCAGAGAGTACTCTAGTAAACTCCAGGATATGGATGTGTAAAAAATGTGCAAGGTTATAATAGCTGGAGAATCCAATTAGCAATAGCCCTAGCTCTCACCCCACATTGCAACACCAGATCGAAATGAACCATTTTAGGTCACCAAATCAATGTCAATTGACTCACCTGAACTCAAGGATAGTTAGTATTTGAGCATCATTTGTGTAGGAATTCTTGCCATCAGGCTACTTCTTACGCCCCTGTCTAGAAACAGTACTTGGGATTTCCATATGACCGTTGTGTCCACTTGGGTTGTAGAAATGCTGCTTCAAAAAAAGCAACTACAAGACATTTTCCACTATAAAAAACTAACAATAGAATAAGAGGGCCTAGTTGAGAATTGATACAACACTATATAAAAGCATATAATTAACATTTAGCTTGAGAATATACACATAACCAGTCCAGCCATGAATATGGAAGTTGGGGAGTAGAATATTGGTCATTTCTCCTCTTACTTGTTCTTAATCTCAACTCTCAGGTGTTCTCCCATCTCTTCTGCCCTCCAGAGTCCATTGACTATTTTGGAATTTTCTGACCCTTTCATCCAATTATCTCTCAAGACTCTATGCTCAGCAATTTGTTTCTCTTTTCTTTGTATTTTGAAAGTGAAGTTAATGGCTTCTCTGGAAAAACGTTAAAAGCAAAGACTCTTAGAAATGACAGTTTAGTTCTTTATATTTTTCCCTTTTTAAAAATAACATTCTTTACCCACCCCTCTACCCCACATACACACAACTATGATGCAAAGAAAGCTGAATATTCATAAAATAAACAGATGAAGATAGTAGCGAGGTATTAAGTGAGAAGCCTGTATCTTGTTATCACAGAATTCTAGCTAAAGCCTCAGAGCTAAGAAAGCAAAGTTAGGTGTTCACATATTCTAAAGAGAGGGCATGATCAATACACAAAATGTGAAGAAGTTATTTTTTAAAAAAATGACAGGTGGCCTTAGCTGTCCTACTCCCACTTTAAGTCAAGTGAAAAAGAACCACTCAGACTGTGGGGATGCTTTCATGGACAGAAACAACTTCTGACTGGATGCTTGCACGCTGCACAACATGGGTCCCTGTCCTTAATGGGCCCAGAAGAGTATGGAGATAGAGATCTTGGAAGAATCTTCTATGTTTTCCCTTGGGTTTATGCAACACAGAGACTGGCACCTGAAACTTAACTTGGAGAAAGTTGAAGATAAGGAACTTATTGGAATTGTCTTGCTAACTCAGTAAGTAGAGCAGCTACAGTGAAAGTAAAATGCCTTTCTAGTGATGAGTTTACCTGTGAAAAAGAGTAGGCCCCACTGAAGTCAGCTGGGCTTGATTTATCCTGACAGAGAGACTGTCCAAGATGTTTGCCAAGGAGTTAAGTAATACCATTAGGAAGAGGATGTGAGTGGTGCACCATAAGACATTAGTCAGAGTATGGCAGGAAATTTCAGGTCAGAGCCCAGTGGAAGAATCTCTGAAGAATTCTGTATTTGTTATTAGTTACCTATTCTGTGCAATAATAGAATCACAAACATTTTTTAAAGATTTTATTTCTTTATTTTTAGAGAGAGGGGAAGGGAGGGAGAGAGAGATGGAGAGAAATATCGATGTGTGGTTGCCTCACATGTACCCCATACCAGAGATCTGGCCCACAGCCCAGGCATGTGCCCTGACTGGTAATTGAACCCTTTGGTTCACATGCCAGCACTCAGTCCGCTGAGCCCCACCAGCCAGGGCAGAATCATAAAGTTTTAAAGCAATGCAAATCATTATCTTATAATGTCTCTGCGTTAGAAGTCAAGCATGGCTTAGCTGGGTCCTCTGCAAGGCTGCAATTGAGGTGTTGGTTGGGATTTTGGTCTCATCCGAGGCTTGACTGGAGAAGGATCCCATTTATACCCTTAGGTGGTTATGGGAAGCATCCAGTTCTTTGTCATATCAATGGCCTCAGTTTCTCGCTGGGTGTGAGCTGGAGGCTGCCCTCAATTCTTTGTCACATGAACTTCTCCGCAGGCAGCTTACAACATAGCAACTATTTTTAAATCCAACAGGGGAGAGAGTCCTCTCACAAGACAAATTAAAGCTATTCATAAAAGAAAGAGCTAGCCCGTGGATGTTTTTCATGACCGAGGGCACTGGACAACCAAGGGAAAAACGCACACAACACCAGCCATCTGAGACTTTGAGCACTCTTTCTTCTGCCCATCCATACCTCTTCCTTTTCCCCCATTCCTCCAGGAGGCAGGACCCCGGAGTGAAGGACAGGAGAAGAAAGACCCATGAGTGATGGCTGAGATGTCTAATTTCAGGCTTCTAATCCTATATCAGACTAGGAGCTCAGAGGGAAGGGAAAAGCATTAAGATCAATGAGAGATCAAATTTCTTTTCTATTACAGTGAACTAAACTTTTAAAAATCTAAACATAAGACTATACCTGGATACACCAAAGTTATTGAAAAAGCTATGAGATCATAAAAGATATCATCCTGGGAATATCATTAAGAAAAAAAATAATTTATTCTAAGACTTCACTTCTATTAAGTCCAGTTTTTAAATAAACCATTTTCATAACCTTATTCAGGAAGCTTCAAGAGTCAATAAGAAGTACAGATGTGCACCATACACACTTAACAAAGAAAAAGGAAAAAAGAGGAGAGATGGGAGAATGAGGAAGAGGAAGAGTCTGAGGAGAAGAGGAAAAAGGAACGGAGGAAGGAAGGAAGGAATGAGAGAGGCAGGAAGGACTAGGAAGAAAGGAAAGGAAAGAGACTAACTCAGAAAAGACTGGTTTTTATGAGACATCTTCCTCAAATATCATGGAGACAGGTAAAAAGAAAACAGAAAAAAAGTAGGTTGTTTCCTCATTTGTACCCAAACAAGTCTAGTTTGTTCATAAAACGGATTACAACTGCCTTCAAAGAGCTGACTTTTAAGTAGAAAGTGAAATTAATTACTACTAAGTCTTTGGATTATTTCCTGCTCTTTCTTTTGGATTACATTTGCTCCCAATTTAAAATGCCATTCAAATTCCAATCAGGTAATGTTTCTTAGTAGCATTGCCTGTCTGAAAGAAAGACTATTATTCTTTTTAAATTTGCATAAACAAATTTATTGTAAATTTTATTTATATAATTTAGTCTCATTAACAAAAGGGGAAAATAATCAAAAGTTACCAGAAGTCTTAAAATTAGTTTCGTGTATCCTTAGCCCTAGTTTCCAGTTGTGATTTTTTATATTTTTTTTACACCCTAGGCTATTTCTCCTGTTGGAAATCTCTATTTTTCTAAATATTATGCTTATTTTTGCATCTTAATTTTTTAAATGCTAGACATTATTAATTTGCCGACGTGATACATTAACATTTGTCTTTATTAACACTACTAATACACCATCCCTCACCCATCTTTCTATTATAATTATATCACTATCCAGTTAAATGAATTATTTGCTTTGATTTATATAAATAAATATGCATGTAATATTTTCCTGTGATGCTAAATTTAAATCCATAATTACATTTTTAAAATTTTTCCCAGAGTTTATTGTTGCCTTTTTTTTTTTTTAGGAAAAAAAAAAACCTCTTAGTCTAATTACTGTTCATCTGTTTTACGATCTGTTGGGTACTCTCATGAACAACTCAGTCCTTTCCCAACATCTGTCTTTCTTCTGGAGAACCTCTCTGGAGTTGTCCATTATCTTGCTCCAAATTGGACTAGTTTTCTCTTAGGCTTGATGCAGCCTCTCATTTTAGGACTTCTCCATGCTGATCCCCTCTGTTGGTCCTACTGTTTCCATAAGCCCATGGGCTTCCTCTATTTTAGTTTACTGTGTTGTTCTCTTAAACCACATCTTCAGCTTCCTTTAAAAAGATGCATGGCAGGAAGAAATGTCTAAGTTTCTACTCCACAATTTGCAGACGGAAATTGATTTTATGGAACAGGGTAAGAAAGACTTTTACATATGTTTAAAGTCCTTAAAGAGATGTAAAATTTCTTGATGATGACTAAACTATAAAGAAAACCTTCGGAACACCTTGTTTATGGATTTTTTTTTAATGTGATAATAAATGTCCTCATTGATTGAACCAAATTCTTAAAACAAAACAAAACAAAAGAAAACAAAAAGCTTCCAAACTTCTAAATATCTTAGGACGTGTCGGGATGATCCAGGTAAACAACCTAGAGAGAAAACAGTGGGCAGCTCAGTGGTTCTAAGTTTTGCTCTAGGTAATAACAACAAGACCCACAATTGTTCAATGTGTACTTAAGTCATGGTCCGTCTTAAATCATGGACTGAAGGAGAAAAGATAAGTTTACACTTTGACAGCAAAATTTATGGTTAAATATGCATGTGAAAAATTAAGGATAACCACTAAAAAACAGAATATACCAGATTCTAAATCAATCAAGGGAAATAAAAAAAGAAGTGTAGGGAAAAAATAGAAATCCAACCACAATCAGAAAAGGGCAAGAAATAAAATAAGTAAAAAGGATGGTAAACACGTATACAGACAATAAAGTAGTGCTTTTTTAAAAGTCCAGCCCAGGCAGAATGGCTCCATTGGTTGGAGTGTTGGCCTGGATACCAAAAAGGTTGTGGTTTGATCCCTGGTACAGGTGAGTATAGGAGGCAATTGATCTCCCTCTCTCTCTCTCTTTCTCTCTCATCAATAAATATATCCTCTGGTGAGGATTAAAAAAAGAAAAAAAGAAAGAAAAAAACTGCTTAAATAAAAGTGCTACTATTTCAGACTAAAACTATTAAAAGGAAAAAATATCCAGTCGGTTAAAAGGCAGGGAGGCAGGGAGTATCTATATGTTAGTTATAAAAATATGCAACTAAAACAAAATTCATAAAATGGTTTATATAAATGAGTTGAAAATGCCACACAAATACAAAAAGGAAGCTATCATAGCCATATTAACATTTGACAAGTTAGAATTTGAAGCAAAAATACATTAGGGAATAAAAAGAAAATCCACCAAAAGGATACACAAATCATAAGGTTCTATACACCTAGCAACATAGTGGTCAAATACTATATATAAAGCAAAAATAAAAATAAGACAAAGTAAAAATAAGAAAGTAACAATCAAAAGATTTTGACATTACCTTTCTGAAAGTGATAAATCAGGAAGACAAAAAGAGGATATAAAAGATTTCAACAACACACATAAAAGCTTGTTCTAATATATGTTAAAAACTGCACCATCCAAGTAGGGAATATATATTATCTCCAATAAAATATTAGTGACAATATACAGTTTTAGATTTCTAACATGTTGTTCCTTATGCATGTGTTATAAATATTTTTAATTCAATGTGTATTAAAATAATTTTTAAAACTCCTAAAAGCTATAAGAAAAACAAATAGATAAATTTGCAAAAGACATGAACAGACATCTTACCAAAGAAATGTGACCATTCAAAAAAATTGATGATGCTAAATCTCACTAATAATAAGAAAAATGCAAACTGAAATGACAATGAAATCCTTATGACTGTGCAATATAAAAACTCAATCTGATTAGCTGGGCCACATTCAGTAGAATTGAAGGCATACATACTTTCAAATCAGAATTTTTCCTCCCAGCTGCTACTCTGACTTCATGAATTTACATATGCACAAAGAGACCTATACAAGAATATTCACTGTAGCCCTGGTGGCAATATTCAAAAATTGGGAAAACTAGGAGAAAATAAATAATTCATGGCATACCCAAAATGAAGCAGTCCCATCTACTTAGTCTAAATGGTTAAAAATATATATGCTGAGTAAAAGGAAGTAGAAATGTAATGGTAGTGTAGCACTTTATATAAAATGTGAAAAAATACAAAACAGTATTTTTATTGTTTATTGATAAATGCACACTTATTAATGGTATAGAAACTTGTGCAGTCATGATCAACACAAAATTCAGAAGAGTAGCTACCTCCAGGAGGGAAAAAGGAAGAGAAATGAGATTAGAATGGGCTTCTACTGTATTCATAATATGTTTCCTAAAAATATCTTAAGCAAATATGACTAAAGGTTTATACTTGAGAAAGCTCTATTGTAGTTATGCTGGTGGTCTTTTAGTAATTTGTTATTCTTTCCATTGATTGTTTTAAAGTTTTTATTTTTCAATTACAGTTGACATTCAATATTATATTAGTTTCACATATACAACATAGTAGTTAGACATTTATACAACCTATTGATTCCCCACATAAGTCTAGTACCCACCTGACATCATACATACTTATTACTACACTACTGACTATACTCACTATCCTGAACTTTACATTCCCATGAGTATTTGTAACTGCCAACTTGTACTCCTTAGCTCCTTTACCTTTCACACCCGTTCCCTCAAACCCCTCCCATCTGGCAACCATCAGTTTGTTCTCTGAATCTATGAGTTTTTTCTGTTTTATTTATTTTGTTATTGTTTTTTGATTTTGCATGTAAATTAAATCATGGTATTTGCCTTTCTCTGTCTGAATTATTTCATTTAGCATAGTATCCTCTAGGTCCATTTTTGTTGTCACAAATGGCAATATTTTATTCTTTTTCATGACCCAATAATATTCCATTCCATTCATGTATCACTCTTCTTTATCTATTTGTCTATCGGTGGGCATCTAGGTTGCTTCCATATCTTGGATAATTATAAGTAATGCTGCAATAAACATGGAGATGCATATATATTTTTTAATTAGTGTTTTGGGTTCCCAGTAAATACCAAAAACAAAAGAAGAAATAAACAGGTGACTACATCAAACTAAAAAGCTTTTGTACAGCAAAGGAAACCATCAAGAAAAGTGACAGACAACATACTGAATGGCAGAATATAGTCACCAGTGTTATATTTGGTAAGGTGTTAATGCCCAAAATTCATGAGAAACTCATAACCCCCAAAAGACAATCTGATTTTTTAAATGGGCAAAAGGACCTGCTCCAACGAGGACATACAAATGGCTAGCAGACATCTGAAAAGATGCTCAGTGTTACTAATCATAAGAGAAATGCTAACCCAAACCACAGTGAGATATCACCTCACACCTTTATCAAAAAGACAGGAAATAACAAGTGTTAGCAAGGGTCTTGGAGAAAAGGAAATCCTTGTTCACTCTTGATGGGAATGCAGATTGGTAAACCACAGTGGAAAATAGTATGAATGTTCCTCAAAAAATTAAAAATAGCACTACCATATGACCCAACAATCTCACTTGTTTTTGTTGGTTTTAATGAAATAGTGGAGGATTGGCTGGAAACTCTATATCTGAATTCAGAGTTGGCCGATCCCTAGGATTCGTGGTGGGCAAGGGGAACAGGATTCCCTGGTGCTCTGGAACTTCTCGTACACAGTGTGGAGGGCTTTCCTCTGGCAACTTTCAGTCTCTTCTCCAGACTGGGAGTAGAGGCCTGGTTGCTGAGAAGCTGAAAATGAATGGGGAAAGAGAATTGCGGATCTGTACTCCCCAGCACCATATCTGGCATCACTGAACATGATGTCTCTGGGGTACTGTGGGGCAAATTAAATCTTCTAGTCCATCTCCACACCCTGCTGTGGTAACTTTGACTTTGCTCTACCAGTTACCCTCCACCATCTGCTTTCCATCTAAATTGCTCCTACTCCGACTCCCCAGTTCACTTTCTCTCTGTAGGTTCATTCCCCTTTACTATCATTTTAACAAAGTCTGCAGAGAGAGAAAAGAGAATGTGAATGATTAATTTAACACTGTTAACCTGAATGGATAATGAGTCTGTATGAAGAGAAAAACTAAAAAGAAAGGGGATTGCTATGGACTGAATGTTTGAGTCCCCACAAAATTTATATGTGGAAACCCTAATCCCCAATGTAGGTGGGATATGGAGAGGAGGCCTTTGGGAGGTAACTGAGTCACGAGAGCACCCTTATTAGAAGACACAGTGAGAGCCTGCTTCCTCTCTCTGCTCCTTGCCGTGCGAGGACATGAGGAGAAGGTGGCCCCAGGCAAACCAGGAAGCTGTTCCTCGCCAGACATCAGGTCTGCCAGCACCTTGATCTTGGGCGTCTCAGCCTCCAGAACTGTGAGAAGTCAGTATTTGTCGTTTCAGCCACCCAGGCTATCATATTTGTTAGAGCAGCAGACTAAGACAGGGTAGTGGAACAAGCTGTTTATATCCACTGGGTGACTTGGACACGTTTTCATGCTTTAGCACACAAAAACTAACAGATACTATCCAATAACACAAAGCCAATGTGGGAAAGAATGAGAATTTCCTTTGGAAATGTCTGCAAGTAATCCCAGGCAATTCCCGCCCTTAGTCTATTAAGTACCAGAGTTGTTATGTTGTGTTTCATGCACATATCCTGCTTAGGAGCAAAGTGTCAGCCCACAACTGTCGCAGCCAGGTAGCCTTCCCTTCAGCAGAGCTCTTTGTGAATCAGCGTGCACCACAGATGGAGACCTAACGATTGGTGTACGTTTTATAACTGAATTTTTTAAATGCCAAAGGAATACTTTGGCAACAACAACAAAAATGCCAAACTGAGAGTTTCTAATTATAAAAATTACTATAGAAATTATTCAAATAATTTCAAAAATAATCCAATAGGACTTCCCAAAGTAATTTACCTTTGAGTTTCTAATCTAACATGTAATTGTACCTGCTAGAAGAGAAACGTTTAAGAAGAAAAATATAAAAAGATATAAGTATCATAGATAGTAGCTTAGGCATGATACATAACCTAAGTATGTTTTTTGAATTTTGAGAAATATTGATATCTGGGGAAAGAATTTTTTATGCTCTAAGTGCAGAAAGCCAAATTCTCTCGGCTGCATGTGAACTTGAGAGAGCTCTTCAGAATACTGTGGCTGGCTGACCACTGGGCTGGAAAACTGAGTTCATCTAGTATCAGCTGTCACATTGCTCACTGAGAAAACATTTTAGTTTTTAGCAGGTTTGGCATTCAAAATATGAAATAGTTGGTTTTCAGTGATGTCTTTCTCCCTGCCTACTTCCTCATACAGGCAAATAAGCAGTTGATTATCATGGAAAGAGTGTGTGTATGTGTGTGCAGCGAGCCAAACCTTTCAAATGGTACAATTGTTCAATCGTCTGGAAAAAAAATTAAGCAATTTACATTCTCCATTTCAACAGTGCAAACCCTCTCATCAGAAGATGATAAATGGTTTATGAATATTGTCTCTGACAAACACTACAGAATCACTCCCTGTCTGAGAATAAAAATATATGCTGCACACAGGTCAACAGCATTTCCAGCATTAGCAAAGAGTGAGCAGAACTAATTTCCACACCATGGTTTGTCTCTCCCAATAGAAACAGGGTAACAGGCACATGCTGATTCTGTGCAGTTTTCTGCTGCAACCCCCTCACAAACTGCAAAGCATCACACTGCCAGAGATTGATTTGAGTCCACATTACTTATGCTCAACCTGTTTTCCCCTTCATTCTTATTTAGATACCTTCATTTTAATCTTGAGGAGTCTTTATGATCTTTAGCATATGTTTCTCTATCATTAGAGCCTTTCAAATATCACAGGCCCTCCGCTGAAAAGTATATTCTAACAAAATTAACTTGCTTAATCTTTCCACATTTTCCAAGACAGTTATTGTGCATCTTAACGTCAATGAGCACAGGCCACATCCAGACTGATGTGAGGTATGCTTTCATTATCAAGCCTATTCACGTCTCCCAACACCTCCTACACCAGGACTTCTGTCACTCCTCATAGCAGCAACATAGGTTGCAGTGACAACCTCTCATCTGTCATCCCCAAACTTAGCATCCCACATTCCTCTGTTCTATTCTCCAATTCAGCATCAAGGCAGAAAACTGAGAGGAGTAGGAGAATAACTCCCCATTGCTTTGGAAGGCCTAAAATCTATCCTGAATGGTACCTTGGTGTTGGGGGCTGGCAAAACACTAGACCCTAAATCCTTGTGTATTTGTTGGAATTCTCCATAGAAACAGAACCAACAGGGTGTGTGTATGTATGTAGGGAGAGAGATTACAAAGAATTGGCTTGTGTGATTATGAAGGGTAAGAAGTTTCAAGATCTGAAGTTAGTAAGCTAAATATCTGGGAAGGCCAATGGTATAAATTTCAAAAGCAAGCAGGCTCAAGATCCAAGAAGAGATAATGTTTTAGTTCAAGTTTGAAGGCCCAGCTAAAGCACCCAAAAAGGAGACACAGCTTCTTGCTAAAGGAGGGTCAGACTTTCTGTCTCACAGCCATATGCCACATAACCTCATTTGGGTCAAAGACAGACATCACAACACACAACAGTGGTCGCATAAGATTATGGTGGAGCTGAAAATTCCTGTGCCTAGTGACATCTTAGCAACTGTGAGGCCTTCATAGCCATTCTGAGTGACGAAGTACCAGGCATGACTGTTTTGTGCCTGTTTCAGTCTATGTTTTCTGCAAAATTGCCTGGGAGAGCTCATGTGGGCTCCCGAGGGCTTCCCACAGACTTTCCCCTATCTGAACCAATCATACCACTGGACCAGTCCTTGCAGGTTTTACTGCAATTTAAGATGCCCTTCAGAAGTATACATAAGGAAACTTTGAAGGAAAAAAGTGTATTACTTACAGGCCCTGAAGCATACAAGGCACATTTGGGGGCACACAGCAAGGTCAAGGGTAGAGAAAGCTCACAGACTCAGGCCTGGGCCTAGGGTTTTGCTCTTATTAGGGTCAAGTGTGGGGCCTACAGTTTCCGAAGCTCACTCTTTATGGGTAAATTTAAAACATAAGAGTGAAAATTTAAAAGAGAAAAACAGGTAAGTAGCCCAAATGATGGGTTATCAAAATCAAGATCTCCAGGACAAAGGAGCCTCAGTAGGGAGAGTTGCCCTGGCTTTATCTAGCCCTGTGCCCGGCCAGGTGTTTGTTCTACAGAGCAGTCATTGAAGCGAATGACGTGGCAGTCAAAGCTCACGTCAGGCACCCGTATTACAGAGCTTACACTACCACTACAGGTGTATTTGGGTGATGCTGGTGTAAACAAACCTGCTCTGCTGCCAGTTATATAAAAGCATAGCACAATTACAGTAGTAGGCTATCGCATCTAGGCTTCTGTAAGTGCACTCTATGGTGTTCACACAACTACAAGATTACCTAAGGGAGCATTTCTTAGAACAAAACCCTGGTTAAGTGAAGCATGACACCATTCAAGTCTTCAGCTGATTGGGTGAGGCCCACCCACACTGAGAAGGGCCATCTGCTTTACTCGATCTACCAATGCAAATATTAATCTCATCTAAGTGTCATCACAGACACTTCCAGAATAATGGTTGACCAAATATCTGGGCACCCAGTGACCCAGTCAAGTTGACAGATAAAATTAACTGTCAAACCTGGATTGATGATCTCAGCTTTAAATTAGAATCAATCAGGACTTTTTGAAACCTTAAAGTGAAATGTGCACCACAGACAAATTAAATGAGAATCTCTGGAAGGTGAACCAAACATTGTATTTTCAATGAATGTCCAGGCAATTGCAACGTAAGCCCAAGGTTGACAGTTACCGATCACCCTCAGTGGAATTACCCTTTCATCTGTGTAACACACATATCATTTGCATCGAGCAGGAATGCAATTCAGATGTGAACCATGTGAGGAAACAAACTCTTTGTGGAGCTTGTTCATGCTAGAAATTACAGGTGGCAGCAGGGATGTCCAGCTCGTAGAAGTAGGTTGGAAGGTAACTTCCAAAGAGAAGCATACATCCCTGGCAACTGCAAGGGTGGCAGTAGATTTGAGTTAATGGCACTTACGAGTATGTTTTGGTGGTCACGCTGTATGGTTGATGGTCACCTCAGTAGGTCCATATTTTTTAACACAGTTCCGGGAAGCTTAGCCTTAATCAGCTTCTCTAGCTTTCCTGATGATCAGGGAGCTAATTAATGTCCTTAAATAAAGCCCCTTTTCTTTTCCCAGCCCAGCACCCTCCCCAGTACACCTCTACAAATCCCACACTGGGATAAATGTTCCCCCTCTTTGCTTTTAATTCAGCTTCTTTTCCACCAACAATACCTATCTGTAAATCTGGTTCTTCCTCTAACTGTAAGCTAACCCCTCCATGACAGGGGTCATGTCATATTCGTTTTGGGGCATCCACTGCTTAACCCAGAGCCTGGTTTGCATAATTACTACTGATTATTTTGTTTTATTTCTCCTGAATAGAACAGAATATTCTCTCTTACAGCACTTACCACAGTCATACCATACCACAGTTGGCACCTTGTAAACTTACTGAGGATTAAAGCAATATCTGATTTATCATTTTCTTCCCACACAAGTCTTACAATTATATAGAATTACAGACAATAATTACATAAGTGATAACACAATTGAAGCACAATTTTAAAATTTCATCACGAAAAGGCAATAGTAAATTAATAAGGTAAAATTTTCATATGGTCAAGTTTTCCAGAACAAATGAATACAGTGTTTTAATTTTACACAGACAAAATTCTTTAAAACCTTTTTCTGAATAACTAAATAGATCAATAAATCAATGAACAGCTGTAACAGCATAGAGCTCACTAACCTGGAGTCAGAGAAACTGAGTGTGAACCCTGCTCACGGACACGATGCAGCCCACAGCACTTGCTCTCGGGTGGCTAGGCACATGCTGCGGATGGTTGAGTTTACCACCTCCTTTAACACCTTCAATGTTTTTTTTTTTTAAATCAGACAGACTGATCCTAAATTTTTAATTACATTTTATTGATTGTGCTATTACCCTTGTCCCAATTCTTCCCCCTTTCCATCCTCCACCCAGCATCGTTCTCCCTCAGCAATCCCCACACCCTTGGGTCATGTCCATGGGTCATATGTAAGATCCTAAATTTCATATGTAAATCCAAGAAAATCAGAACAGCGAAAGCAATTCTTTAAAAAGAAGAACAATCTAGAAGGAGTCACACTTGCTTGTTTCAAAAACTGGCCACTAAAGTTCAGTAATCAAGACTTTATGATACTGACATAAGATATACATAATGATCGGTGGAATGGAACTGAGAATCCAAAATAAACCCTTACATTTATGGTCAATTTTTACAAAGGTGCCAAGATATACAATGAGAGAAAAAATAGTGTTTTCAACAAATGTCTGAGACAACTGAATATCCATATGCAAAATAATGATCATCAGACCCTTACCTTTCTCTACATATATGGATAGAAGATCTAAATGTTAAACCTAAAATTATAATATGATAAGGAAACAAGTTCAAACTTTTGAGACCTACACAGTCTTATGATGTGTAAGAGTATGATATAACTCCTTGGATGTAACACCAAAAGCACAAATAACATAAGAAAAATATAGATGAATTGGGTATCGTCAAAATGAAAACATTTTGTGCTTAAAGCACACAACCAAGAAAATAAAAAGGGGCCCTGGCTGGTGTAGCTCAGTGCCTTGAGCTCGGGCTGCGAACCAAAGCATCGCAGGTTCGATTCCCAGTCAGGGCACATGCCTGGGTTGCAGGCCACGGCCCCCAGCAACCACACATTGATGTCTCTCTCTCTCTTTCTCCCTCCCTTCCCTCTCTAAAAATAAATAAATAAAATCTTAAAAAAAATACAACTTAAAAAAAAAAAGAAAGTAAAAAGGCAATGCATACATAGTATGGTTGAAAATATTTTAAAATTATGCATTTGATAAAGGACTTGTATCCAGAATACATAAAGAATTCTTACAATCCAAAATCTTTTAAAAATTTTAATTGGCAAGAGATTTGAATAGATCTTTTTCCAAAGAAGATATACAAAATGACCAGTAAGCACATAATCCCTACAATATGTAACACAATTTGGCCAAAAATTGGAATGAAGTGTTGATACATGCTATATCATGGATGAACCTTAAAAACATTATGCAAAGTGAAAGAAGCCAGGAAAAAAGGCCACATGCTATATGATTCTATGTACATGGAATGATCATAATAGACAAGTCTACAGAGGCCAAAATGTAGATTCAAGTTTGCCAAGGGCCGGGCGGAGAGTAGTCAAGAGCAGAGAGGAATGGAGAAGGACTGCTAATAGGCAAAATGTTTCTTTTTGGAACAGTGAAAATATTACAGAGTTGGGTAGTGCCGATGGTTGCACGGCTTTGTGAATACACTAATGACTGCTGATTATATACTTTACATGGCTACTTGTCATGGTATGCTAACTTTTTCAAATTTTAAAATCTTTTAAAAATATAAGGAATGAAAAAGGTAGCATTTGTCAAAAAATGCTACATTAATATCAAACAGAATAGCTACACTAATATCAAACAGTAGATTTGATAGCAAAGAATACCAGCAATTCTCAAAATGTTACTGTACAGCCACATGGGTTCTGCTTCCACTGCCAATGAACTCCAGAAGCAGAGGTCTGATGAAAAAGGAAAGACTTTTTTTTTTTAATTTAAAGTCTATACACTTCGGAAGAATAATGGGTTTCTGCTTCAAAGCCCATTCCTTTAAAACACCCAAAGGCAAATAACCCCTCCACCCCTTGCCATGTCAGTTCAAGAATATACTTGGAATCCCTTCTCCACTTAAAAGTACCGCACACAGGTGGCTGCAGCTTGACTATCCAGGAGACTTGGTGGGTCCCAGCCACAGGCCAGCTCCAGGCATCTCTCTGGAGTCTGTGTGCCCCTGGCCAGGCAGGGACAAGCAGGCCACCAGCGCTGCTTCTACTTTTCATACAGGGAGGGGCATGAGGCCTGTTAAAAGAGTACAAATTGCATACTTTTTAAATACACACAGTCTATTGTATTTCATTTACACTTTAATAAAACTGCAAAAATATTTAGTCACTGACATGTTTTTGTTTACTTATCTTGAATCTGGTGGCTCTGTCTTTTTCCTGTGCATTAATTCTCAGAACCCATCTGCCCCTGTTGTCCCTCGTTCTAAAAGACTTTCTTCCTATTTTCTTTTGTCCCAGAAATGCCTCTCTAATAACTTTCTTATTCCCTTATTTTCTTTTCAGGGAGAAGTAGATCCCACAAAGCATATAAAATTCCTCATACAATCCTCAGGAAACAGATTAGGAAAAAGAAAAATCAGAGTTTTCTTTCAATATATGATGTGTGAGGTACTTAGCTAATCACACATTCTGTAACATATGGAAAGGCAGTCAGACCATGGCACAGGCCAGGCAAAAGCTTGGAGCACAGAGTCACGGCCTGATACACCTCCTTCCCAGCAGAGAAGAGATGTAGCAGGTTGGATTTTCCAAAAATGTTCTCTGTCGTTGTGATTTTGATAGTCTTCCCTTTGGGAGGTGAAGTCTATCTGGTCACCTCTTGATTTGGGCAGGCTTATGATGAGAGCTGAGGTGACACAATGTGACCTGTGAGGCCAGATCCTAAAATTGATAAGCTTCTGCCTGGTTCTCTTGGGTCACTCGCTGTTGGAACCCAGGCGCTAGGCTGGGTGGAAGCTCAAACAGCTACAGGGGGAATCACTGTCTAGGTGTTCAGGCTAACAAGCCAGTTGGATTCCATCTGACAGCAATGTCAACTGCCTGGTGTGTGAAGAAATGAGCCTTCAGATAATTTCAGTTCTGCCATCAAATCTTCCCAAATAAGTCCCAGATATTGTGGAACAGAGACAAGCTATTCCAATAGGCCCTTTCAAACTACCAAAACAACAGACTATATTAGCATAATAAAATGGTTGCTTTGTGTCTCAAAGTTTTCAAGTTATTTACAATGCAACACTAGTAACTGGAACAGGAGGGAGACAATTATTTTCTTCATTAATTTCCACCCATAGGAGTCAGACATTTTTGCCAGTATTCTCAAAATTACTGTTAAGATCATTCATTAGGAGGAAAACGAAAAATGACATGCTCTATAGCATGTTTCTGAAAAGGCCATGACCATGAAATCCATTGACAAGAAGAGTGTGACTTCATTAGACAAGAAGAGTGACGCCATGGCAATGAATCAGCATGGAAACCAAACTGGGTATTTTCAATTTAAAATCAAAATCCACACACTCTTTTCGTGAGGAATCCCTAAAATGAATTAATTAGTAAAGCTAATGTTTGTTGACCCATAAGAATATTTTTAATTATTGCCATTACTTTATTATCATAGAATTGGAAATGGAGAAAGCAGGCAAACAAATCAATATTCTTAGTTTTGGTGAAGTGTAACATTTTATAATCAATTCAATTTTATTTGCTCTAAAATGTTTACCAGCATAGGTATAGCTTGGTTGATAGTTCAGTGTCTGTGCTGCTTTTTCCAGCTCAGTGCAAAATCACATAGTATTCAGAAAATGAAGCTACAATTTTCCAGCTTACTTCAATATAAATTCATTGAGCACACACTAAGAAGACAGCAGACAGAAGACTCTGTGTCCTCTGTGTTCCTTTCTCCATAGATATCTTAATACAGCCAATTTTCTGATGGGAATGGGTGGGGAGATGGAGATAGGAAAGTCCACTAAAATAAATGGAATGGTGCAGTCACTGGCAGACCCTAAGGCATAGTATCCTAGCTGGATGCAAATAATGCAGCTTTTTAGAATCAAATGGCTCACTCAGTTAAGTAAACATTTGGGCTAATGGATTTTCTAAGACTCCTAATAGTTTCCCCGAACTGATGGAACTGACTGGCTATTTTGGTATTACACAAATCCATTATTGTCCATGCCTATATGGTTTCATTTTATTTATACAGTTCTTAAAACTGTCTATGCCAAGAATCATAAATAAATTTTTCAATAGCATTTTTGGCACAAAAATAACAATGTGCTAGAAAGAGCACTAGATGAGAGAATTGAGATATAGTTCAAGTTCTGTCATTGTCACCAATTAGCCCTATGACCTAAAAGAAGGCCTCCTCTTCCTCATTTGTGATGTAAATCTGTGATTCTAAGATACCTGGCTGTGCAACTTTGGATAAATAAATGTGTTAATTGCCTAAGCTTTAGCAAAACTAGAAATATCAAGTTTCATTTGAATTTTTTGTTATGAGAATTTGAGTTACAGGAATTTAATTCCTGACTCAAGTAATAGAACTTCTGAGCTAAACAAATGTGCTTTTAGACTTTTCAGCTCCCAGAGAAGGTGCTGACATTTGGTAAATCACTGGAGAGCTGAGAACCCAGAAAAAGTTTTACGGCTATGACTACTGAACCCTGTGCTTTCTAGTGGCAATGGTTCTTCATTTTTCTGGGTTACATTTCTTGGCCTTGATGATTTGGTTTGAAAGAATGGATGAGAAAATAAACTAATATTTACAAAATGAAAAACATTTATTGAGCACCTAATTTCTTTCTGGAGAGAAAAAAAAGAGTTATTGCAAGTTATCAAAAGAAATCTTTGGGACAGAGATCATTTTTCCAAGGTCTTCCAGGTCCTGAGTAGTAGAACTGGGAGTTTAATCTCTGTCTTTCTGGCCAGAGTTCCTTTGTCACTCTGCAATGCAAAATGACACTGGCAAGATACTGAAATAAACATTGACCTCAATATGGCTTCCTTTCCTCAAAATAGCTCACCAACAGGCTTATCTCCAGAGCCCTAGATTCCATATTATTAACATGATTTATTTATCATGTCAACTCATTGGTATGATGTACTGATCCCCATTAAAATAATAATTGCTATAGGAGAATACAGTAAGCAACTAATTATTCCCATTTTACTTTCATTTTTGTGTTCATTTTATCAAGCCTTTGGCAATGTATATTTCAATAAAGTATGTTGCAAAATAAATGCATTTTAGATAAAGATTCTTTACCAAGTGATGAGGGGATACTCAGGCGTTTCTGCATTAGAAGAACTCATGATCTAGAGAATGCTAACGGAAATATAAATCATTGCTCTGCAACTGTTCACAATCAAAAATCTAAAATGGAAGAATAGAGAAAGTGATGTGAGGATACAGAAAAAAGTCAAAGAAGGTTTCAGCTAAATGATGAGACAGGTCATTGGAGAATTGGAATGAACGTTGTCAGTTTTCTCCTGAAGAGAGGAAATGTTAAACAGAGAATGAATTAGTCAGGTTCCAACTTTGTAAAGAAATGTCCATCTCGAATTGGATATTGTGATGAAAATATAACCAATGGACAATTTACAAAGTATAGGCAGGTGGAGACACCCACAAGGAGCAACACAGGGCCCCAGGACTAACTATCACCCCAAGAATCCAAATAATAAAAGGGAAGAGTGGTATTGCAAAAGCAGACAGAGAGGACCAAAAGACAGGAGCCATGACCTTGGTCAGGGACACAGCCCACTGTTGGTGACTGCACTTGGACTGAGACACAGGACTCAGCTTCAGTCCCCTCCTTCCCATCTCCTGCTTGTGCTCTCCATTGGCCAGACCCAATGAGAAGCCACAGATCAAAGGAACCAATTGAGGAAGCTTAAATAATCCAGATTCCTAAGACAAAAAGAAGAGTAGAAATTGAATCTGGATGAGCACATAGAAAGCATTCAGACAGGAAAGTAGGAACATAATTTGTAAGCATTCTGCATAGTGAGGAAGTAGGACATAGCCTTCTGTGATAGAGCTTAGCCTGGAATCCTAGCTTTACAACTGTTGTGAGCCACATGTTGATTTAAAAAACCAATGAGCAAGGATATGGCATTGTTGACTGTATGCATGAAGCTGATATTCTTACCTGCACACCTCACAGAAAAGACTTCATCTTTCGGAGGAAACAATATAAAGGAAATAATGACCCACTTCTATTTGCAGAAAGAACAATAATATATTTTATGGCCCTTTATTGAATGGAAAAGAGAGTAACTCATCAGCTATGTCCCCACCATCTCTGCACACACAGGTAGAAAGGCTGCCAACCAAACGACCAGGGCTGAAAAGAAGTTGTACAATCACTGCAGGTTTAGAAAGCTAAAAATACACTTTTCCAAGAAACTAAAAGTAATAGTTGAGTGAAAACTTAAAGTAGAGAATCAGATGTTAGAGATTATACCAGTTGCAGATGATGTCAGATTTAAAGTCTTGTTGTTTCACTCATTTAATGAGAACCAACCAGTTTTATACCCAGTCTAAAGTTCTGATGTAAATTTTACTTCTTAAAGAGTCTTCCTGATTGTTTTTTTCTTTTCCTTATCAGTGTACTAACATAAATTTTGATGATTTGATAAACTGCTAGAATTTTATGTTTACAAAATTCTAAGAAATAAAATTCTGAGAAATATAATTACAAGACAACAGATAGGCAAGGCTCCTTCTATTTAGGGCTATCCGTATTGAAAAAAAAAAAAGCCTCTTTTTTTAAAATCCTCTCCTGAGGATATGCTTATTGATTTGAGTAGGGGGAAGGGGGAGAGAGAGAGAAATGTTGATGTGAGAGAGAACCATCAATTGGTTGGTGGCCTACTGTATGCACCCTGACCATGGATTGAACTTGTAACCTAGGTATGTGGCCTGACCGGGGATCAAACCTGCAACCTTTGGTATATAGGACAATGCTCCAACCAACTGAGCCACCCGGCAAGGGCCATTACTCTTAATGAATGACCAATACTATTCTGAGACCTTAATTGCTTAGTGAACTGGACTCAATATATTTCAGAGGATAGAGTCAGGGATTCATTTTCTTTTATAATATTCTAATTAACCACACTGTGACAAATTTAGCCCAAACTTATCTCCAAGAAGATAGATTAAAGCATTCCTTCTACTCCTAAAGTCACCAAATAAGGACCCCACCCTTCCTCCACCAGCTGTAGGTCATATGGACACTGTATAAATGCTTCAACAGTGTGCCCACATCCCAAAAAATTCAAACAATGTCATCAACTAGCTAGATTCAGTTATATATAAGCAGGAGGCAGCTTTCTTTCTTTCTTTTGCTCTCTGAAGCTGCCCTAGGGGATCTTCCTTCCCCATCCTGATAATGGAAGAACCCATAAGTTTTTCTAGAAACTCTGGTTACTAATAAATAAACATTAATAACTCAAAATCAGATATTAAAATTTCCATTCAACATCCCGTCTATGGCTTCTCCCTTTCTTCACAGCTTGTCTACATTCAAAAACCTGGAGTAGGATTTCTTTTTCTCCTCCGTCTATGTCCTCTCTCACTCAGGAGTGCCTGTGTTGGGTTTGAACCACAGGAGTCAAAACAGGTAAGGGGACAAAGGTCTTACAGAGTGATGCTATTGTGGTCAAGAGTTAGTGTCTTCTGTGTGGAAGATGTGCAGATGGCAGCTCTTCTCGCACATGGCCGGAGGTGGTTGTGGGCTGTGATTAGCTTTCATTCACCTACTAGCGAGTCCTGCCAATGGAGACGCCAATACCAGATTTTACAATATATTATCATTAGCTAAAAATCCATGACCAGAAAAGTCCCATTTAACGTTCTTTTTGTATTATTGAAACCACCTGTGGGCTGGGGGGTGGGGCAGGGAAATGGGGGTGGTAGAATTGAGGTGACAGGATATAATGACAACAGCCTTGCCCTTGGCATTAGAACATTAGAACACTTGAACTTCTTTTCCGGAAGAGTTGCTGGCTGCATTCGTCCAACCCAGCCAATTAGTTTATCTAGGCCTTAGTTGCTTCATCTCTATTCTGTACTTGTTTGAATAACAAGATTTCAGAGTTCTTTCCCATATCTAGTACACCATTTTTCCTATGAAATTTTTAGTCCAAAGTATTAGAAATATTTCAACCCACACAATAGGAGAGTTCCACAAAGTATGTCTCGGCCGTATTAGAACCCATGTCCAGGCAGAGGTAGAATGTGAACCCATCAAGCCTAGAAATTTGGAATCCTTGCTGTTTCAAAAATCTGTCTGCCTACCCCATCCTGCCCTGCATTCACAAACACCTCTGATCATCAGCATTTTCTTTCCCATGTCCTGCCATGTTTACATGGGATTTTTTAAGCTGGTACTTTTTAAATGTATTTTTTTTTAAATGTATCCAGACAAGATTCAGAAAATAAAAATCTCCCATGGATTCAGACTGTCAGAAAATATAAAACTTTTCAATGCTCAGACTCCGGAGTTTTTTGACCTGAAACTGTCAAACCTTGTCTCTCTGCTTCAACACCCAATCCTGCCGTTATCCAACTGTAATTTAGAAATCATCACAATAGGAGAAACTGACAGTTTGTTGGAGGATGTCTTTTTAATTGCTAATTTAATGAGCTTTATGATAGAAGCAAAGACCTCAAAAAAGAAAATGAGACAAGGTACTTGCTAATGGCATTAAAACACTGCCTGGTAAAGACAGCCCTTGAGAGACAAGATCCCCACTGTGAGGGCTTTTGATTAGATCTCATGTGCCCAAGGAGATGTGTACCATTCTGGGAGAACACCTACTGTTAGCTATCAATACTCCATTGTAATAAAATGGATACCAGAAACATTGAGAAAATGTTCTCAGCCATATAACTTCAGGCTATATTATATACAGAATATGCAAACCAAAGACAAATGCACCAAACTTCTGTCAAGCGAAGCACTGTGGGCCATAAAACTACTCATGATCACCCAATTAGGAGTTGCAGTTTATCTGTGTGACCTTTAAGTAACTTATTTGACTTCACTGGGCCACAAGTGCTACCTTTTTCTATTTTCTCATCAATTTACTTAGTTTACCCCATTGCTCCAGCACCTTCACCTGTGTCAAAATCATTTGGCTGTACCGTCATCAAAAAGACAAGATATAATAAATGCTGGCATGAATGTGGGGAAAAGTGAGCCCCTGTGCACTGTTGGTAGGATTGTAAATTGGTGCAGCCACTGTGGAAAACGGCATGGAGAATCCTCAAAATTAAAAATAGAACTGTCACATGACCCAGCAATTCCGTATCTTGGAGTAGACACAAAGAAAACAAAAACACTAAATCAAGAAGACAGCTGCGCTCCCATGTTCATAAGAGTGTTACTTATAGTGGCTGACACACGGAAACAACCGAAGTGTCCGTGTGCGGTCGAGTGAATGAAGAAGTTGTGATATTTTGTATACACACACACACACAATGGAATATTATTCAGCCATATAAATGAGAAAATCCTACTGTTTGCAACAATGTAGATAGACTTTCAAGGCATTACACTAAGTGAAGTAGGTCAGACACAATACTGGTTGATCTCACTTACATATGGAATCTAAAAGGAAAACAAATCAAACTCATCACACAAGAGTTTAGACTTGTGGTTATCAGAGGTGGAGGGTGGGGGAAATTGGGGGATGGTGATCAAAGGTCACTCTCTCTGACCCCAAATTCCTGGTTAAAAGCCAGGTAAGTACTGGGGATGTAACATACAACATGACAATGATAGTTAACACTACCATGTAAGAAAGCAGTTATGAGACGAAATTCTTGGAATTCTCATCACAAAGAGAACATTTTTTCTTTCTCTTTTTCTTCCTTTTTTATATCATACCTATATGAGATGATAGATGTTAGCTCAACCTATTGCAATAGTCATTTCACAATATATGTAAATCAAACCAAATGCCTTAAACTTATAAAATGATGTATATCAAATATTTTCAATTAAACTGGGGAAAAATCAATTGCCTGTATAAGTGTAGGACTATTTTTTAGGTTCTGTCCTATTCCATTAGCTATACAATACCATTGTCATGATGTCTTTGACATTAATTTTAAAGTCTTGAAATCAAGTGGTGTAATCCTCTAATTTGATTATTTTGCAAGATTATTTTGAACGACTCTAAGTCCTTTGCCTTTCCACATAAATTTTCAAATTAGCTTATTGATTTCCCCCTCATATGCTCTATTTTGATTGTACTACATCTATAAATGAAATTAGAAAGAAATGATTCCTTCACAATAGTGACTTTCCCAAATCACAAACAGCAATATTTCATAGCTTTAGTAAAGTAATCTTGTTAAATTTTTCTCTAAGAATTTTAAGATTTACGTTATTACAAATGATTTTTAAAATTTTGTTTTCAGTTATTTGCTACCACTTATAAAAATATATTTGATTTTGATATAAGGAACTTATATCCTAAGAATTTACCAAGTCTAGCTGTTACTTTGCCTCTTCTAGAAGGTTTTGACATGCATAAACATGGTAACTACTGATAAAGGCAGTTTTATTTCTTCTTTTCCGATAGGTGTGCTTTTTATTTTTTCTTGCTTTACTGAACTATGATCTTCAATCTAATGTAGAAATAAAGTGTCCAATCCTTGCTGTATTTCAGACCATAGAAGAAAGCATTCATTTCCCTTTTAAGTTCTTTGTCAGTAGCTGTTTCCAGAGTGAGAACAATACCTTCTATTTCCAGTTGCCAAAAGTTTTAAATTATAAATAATTTTCAGTGTTTCAAATGCTCTAAGTCTATTTGAAATAATCGTATTTTTTTCTTTATTCTTTTAATTCCTGATTATGGGAAGTATTGATTTTTCTAAGGCTGCCATAACAAATTACCACAGACTAGGTGGATAAAACAGCAGAAATATATTTCCTCACAGTTCTGAACTCTAAACGGCCGAGATCAAAGTGTCATGTCGTCAGGTATGATTTCTCTCGAGGGTGATGAAAGAAGGATATGTTGCAGGCCTCTCTCCTGGGCTTAGAGTTAGCCAGATTTTCCTCGTGTAATTGCGTCTCTGTGAGTGTCTGTGTCCAAAATTTCATCCTTCCGGTCATAGTGGATTTGGACACACCACAGTGACCTCACTGTAACTTAATTACTTCTTTAAAGACCCTGTCTACAAACACAGTCACATTCTGGGGCCCTGGGGGCTGAAACTTCACCACAGTGGGGGGGATACAATTTAGCCCATAAACATAATGCATTATCCGTTTATATATTACTGCATTCTATTTACCAACATTCTGTTCAAATTTTTGCATACATATGCATGAGGAATATTGGCCTATGATTTCAATTTCTTCATCTCCTCCTTAGGTGATCAATCCCCTTTCCACTCTAACACTCAATGGTAATTCAATGCTGAGAAAAATAACACTGTGAAATGTTTACCTTGCCTACGCTAACTACCAGGAAAGACGTTCAAGACACAAAATGGGGTGACCAAGTCAGCTGCACTATTATTTATGGAACTATCATGTTTTGCTCAGCAAACAGTCACTAATAACTATTGTGTGCCAGGATGGAAGCAAATAAAATAAATCTTTTGATCTCAAAGTGCCCACACAACGTAACACAGAGAAAGGTACAGACTCAAAATATCATCCTATCAAAATAGTAAAGTAGAAGATACAATTGAGAATGACTTCAGACTCCAGAAATATGAAGATGAAAATATTAAAATGTTTATAGATAAGAAAACAGAGGATTTCCAGTCAAGATGGAGGAATAGGCAGACATGGCTCACCTTTTTGCACAACCACATCAAAATTATAACTAAAATATAGAATAACCATCACTCAGGACATCAGAAATCAAGGTGAATGGAAGTCTGACAACTATGGAATTAAAGAAACCACATCCATGCAGACTGGTAGGAGGGGCACAGAGGCAGAACCAGCTGGTCCCACGTCCATGTGGATAGAAATTCAGCAGGGATATCTTGGGAGTTAGGAGTACCAGCCCCACACCAGGTCCACCAACTGTGGGTTCCAGTGCCAGGAAGATAAGTCCCCACAACTTCTGGCTGCAAAAAACAGCAAGGGTTGATTTGGTGGGAGAAACTGCTGGATCTCCCTCCAAGCAGTTCCTCTTAAAGAACCCACACACAGACTCGCCTACTCAGACTCACTCCCTCTGACCTCCAGCATCTGGGTAGCCCCTTAAAAGGCACCAGTGGCATACAGAGAGAACCTGAAGTGTCTGGCATCAAGGCAAGCAGAGGCCATTGTCCCTCTGCTAAACTCTCTGCCCACAGAGCTGGTAAGCTGGTGCCATATCTGAGACTCCATCAACCTGGTTAACATTGTTTGACCCACCTTGGAGATCCCCAGAGGCTCTGCTCCACCCATCTGACATGCCCACACAAGCTGCTTTTCTGTAAGAATGGCTGGTCTTGGCTCCTAAATGCTATCAAACAAGCAACAGCTGGCTTCAGTGAGCCCTAGTGGCAGTCAGATTAGGGTCACAGTTTGGCTTCACCTGGGAATCACCAAGCCCATCACAAGTAGCAGCCTTCTCAGATTGCTTTATAGTTCAGGCAGGGTGCCTTGGGCAAAACAAAGGTGAGGGCTGACCTTGGCCTGCACCATCTGGGATGCCCCTGGGCCAGTGCACCCAGTGGACAGCTACAGACCACGTGGGAGCACCACCACCCTGTCCCTGCACAGCTGATCCTCCACAGAGAGTAGATGTTGGTGGTACGTGGTCACAGCCAGTCCTGCAGCTTACTGGCCTGGGTAAATCCTTCCTCCTTATCTGCCAATAGTGACCAAAGTTCAACTACAAGAGGAGGGTGTACTTACCCCACACGAAGGGCACACTTCAAGTACCCAGTTTGGGTGATGGGGAAGCTAAGCCACTGGACCCTATGGGACATTTACTATATTAGGCCACGCTACCAAGACACAGAGTCAAAGCAGCTCTATCTAATAATACATAGAAACAAACACAGGAAGCCTGCCAAAATGAGAAGACAAAGAAACATGGCCCAGATGAAAAAACAGATCAAAACTCTAGAAAAAGAACTAAACAAAATCAAGATAAGGAATCTATCAGATGCAGAATTCAAAACACTGGTTATAAGAATGCTCAAGGAATTTAGAGAGGACCTCAGCAGCATAAAAAAGACCCAGTCAGAAATGAATAATACACTAATTGAAATAAAGAACAATTTACAGGGAAATGACAGTACAGTAGATGAAGCTGAGAAATCAATGATTTGGAACATAAGACACAAAAAACAACCACATAGAATAAGAAAAAAAAAGAATCCAAAATAATGAGGATAGTGTAAACAGTCTCTGGGGCAATTTTAAGAGGTCCAACATTCACATTATAGGGGTGCCTGAAGGAGAAGAGAAATAGTAGGAAATTAGAAACCTATTTGAAAAAATAGTGAAAGAAAACTTCCTTAATTTGGTGAAGAAAGTAAACATGCAAGTCCAAGAAGCACAGAGAGCCCCATATATGATGGATGCAAAGAGGTCCACTCCAAGACACATCATAAGTAAGAAGTCAAAGGTTGGAGACAAAGAGAGACTCTTAAAAGGTGCGAGAGAAAAGAAGTTAGTCCCTGGAGGGTTGCCAAATGGGAGAGGGTGTGGGAGAATGAATGAAGAGGGGAGGGAGTTAAGAGATATGAATAGGTAGTTACAGAATAGCTATGGGGACATAAAGGACAGTGTAGGATGTGGAGTAACCAAAGACCTTATACGCATGACCCAGGGTCATGAACAATAGTGTGGGGATTGCTTGAGGGAGTGGAGGGCGCAGGGTGGAGGGGGCAAATAGGGGAAAATTGGGACAACTATAATAGTATAATCAATAAAATATAATTTTTTTTAAGAAAGAAAGAAAACAGAAATGAAGGAGGAATCCTGAAGCCCGAAAGGGGAAACCCGGATCAGTGAAGCCGAGCGATGAGAAAACAAATGCAGGAACTTTGCAGCCTCGCTCCCACTATGGCCCACCTCCCTGTCTGCTGTTTTTCCCCATCTCCCCACCCCCACATATACACCCATTCTCCAGACCAGGCCTCCTTCTCTTTGAGGGGTCCCTCTATATTCCCCAAAAGGAAGCAATTGCCCCCATTACCTGTCTTTTATTTTGTGCATATGGTCTTACTGCTATGAGAAATAAACTCTTTGAGGAAAAAAATCTCTGTTCAATTTGTCTGCATGTTTCTCTCACAATCTAGGACATAGTGGAAGCAAAATAAATGTTCAACAAAAGCAAATTCTTCACCTTCTTACCTGCAGTGTTGGTACAGATCGGGCCTGCATTTGGGCTTGATTCACCCACTTCTGTGTTCTAGCAAGTCAGCAGTTCTCAGCCCACTACAAGCCCCAGAGTCTCACTGGGGGGACCAACCTAACCTTGACAGAGGAAAAAATAGAACCACTCTCACTTGGTAATACAAATCTTTTCTCTTCAAATTTTTAAATCTCCTTTTGTCTAGATTATAACATTTAACCAAATTGCTAGTTGTGGCAACAACACATTGGCAAGTTACATTTTTCATGTTCTTAATATATCTCTGTTTTTCTCGAGATATCTATGTATAGGTAAGTCCACAGTTTATCATGATCAGAAGCACCTACCCTTTGCTTTATCACCTTGGTGTACTAGATAAGCAAAGTGCCCAGAGCTCACAGTGTTTCAAGTTACTTGGCAGTCCTGGCACTCAGTAAGGGAGCAAGGTGACTGGGTATCCCGACCACCCTCCGGGAAACAGCTGCTCCGTGCATGGCCTCTGCCTGCCAGGAGTGCGATGGTAGTACTGGGTTGTTCAGAATGAAAATAGATTTTCAAATCTCAGCATACCATCCTATGAGATGGATCTCTGGCTTATCATGTCTTCTTTCAAATGTGAGTACTTGTGAAGACACAACTGGAAAAAACTCAAAGTAATTCTGTTTTGAAATAAAGTCTTAGCCAGGGAACTTGATTTGATATCAAGTCATTAACCAGAAACTGGCTCCCAGGTGATCCTTCTTGGTTCACCACACTGTTAGGTTTTAAGTGACTGGCTTCAGGTGCCACGGTGTCTGTCTTGCTTGCCCTTAGACTCCTGTGGTCTGAGAGGGTGACTGCCTTTCCCAAGTGTCTACAGTTTCTAGCCAGAAAGACTCGAGACCGGGGCAGCCTAATCTGTGTCAACAGCTGCAGTGGTAGTCATGGAACATCTGTTTCTTTTATAGGCTATATCACTGACCAGTTGTCTCATTTTGAGACCAACACTTAAAAACTGTATTAAACCTGTTTCCACTCTAGAAGAGTTTTCATACTATAAACACCTCCTAGGAGGTGGAGAGGTGTTTACAGTACACCATTCTAGCCAAATATATTTGGCCAGAAATGCTTCTCCATGAAATACTGCTTGAGATTATAATGATTCTTAGAATACTGGTTGGGGAAACACTAGCCCAGCCAGAGGCCAAAAACAATGGGCCTGACTCACCAGTTGCATATATAAGTCATAATATTAGTATCTGTAAAGCGAGGTTGAGACAGGAAGGGCTCAGGTATTACAACTTCAAGAGTTTGGCTAGTGAGTTTTTGGTTTGTAGAGCAAATGGGAAATTCTGTGAATGCCAACCTTTCAGATATGTGAGAAACCGTGGTTATCACAAGTAAGAACAACAGGAGAAAGAATAGAAGGGTTTTGTTAAATCTTATTTGAATGAGAGAGAGCATGGCCATTGACGTAAAAGACAACAAAAGCCAATAAGTCCCTGCCAGGGTTTAGACAAGAGAAATTTTCTATGTTCATTAGGCAAGCTCCATAGAGGATGAAGCCCAAGGCTGTACTTCTTCAGGGAGGCAGAAGGGATGAAACAAGGACTTCAGATTCAAGCAGACTTGCGGGAAGGCTGAGCTCCACCACTTGGCCCGGCTGTGTGACAGAGGCGTGTTTGTGGGTAAGGCAGACCTTGAGGAGGAAGTGTCAGCTAAAACAAGACCTAACAGATTTGTTTAAATTCGCCCAGGGAAGAAAGAGGAGAATTTTTAAGCAAAAGGAACAACACAGTTAAGGCCTGAAAGCAGGAGACAGAATGGCTGTTTGAGACACAGAGTAGCTTCATGAGGGAGGAGGGCAGAGCAGCTGGGGGGGGAGCGGGAGCACTGGGGCTAGGCGTGTAAACAGACCGGGGCAGGAATATGGGGCTCCATCCAAAGGGCAGTAAGTGTCAGCAGAGGGAAAAGACATAACTAAGATGTGCTAGGTGACAAAAATGGCCAGGTTCTCTGTGTGGATTATTAGATGCAAGGAAAAGGACAGACAGGTCAAGAATGGTGCCCAGTTTCCTGAATTAGGCAATTTTGTGAATGGAAGCAAAAGCTGTAACATAGATGATGAGTCCAAGAGATAAATTTACAATCAAAGTCCAATGTCGCTATCAGATTCCAAAGTGACAACGGTTCCTGGCATGGTAGCAGAAAGAATTACAAATAAACAAACCAGTCTTATCGACCACATGAAAATACCAGCTACTCATCAGTAATTTAAAATAAGGAGAAAAATGCCCACCGCAGTAATATATTGCATGTCATTCCAATTAAATAATTTAGATAATGGGCTCAGGTTAGAATCCTTCTGAAAGACTCCGGACCAGGGCAGTCATCTGGAAAATATTTGCAACATTATGGAATATTTCAGAAGTGAAGTGTCTGCTTTGCCTTCTTAGCACAAGAAATCCGACAAGCCTGGCAAAGCGCAGTTTCCCCGGACAGAAAGTCTCACTACTCACAGGGTGGAAGTCACTGAAGATAAAAGAAATCTCTCAGGCACTGATTGTCAGGCTTAGAGATAAACAGTGCAGTGAAGGATGTGGAGACCTTCAAAACAGAGCATTGTAGTGGGACTGGGGGTGACTACAATTTCTACAGGGTTTTAGATGTAATGAGAAGCAGTTTCTTAAAGCCTTTGTGTATTTATATAAATGTCTATTTAAACAGTTGTGAGGTTGAGAGTTGAACAAAGACCTTCTCCTTCCTCTGCAGAACTCCTGGCCGTGTGTTCCGGGAGGGAGCACTATGGAAAAGGGAGGAAGAACGCAACCCTGGCTCATTTCCCACCACTTCACTTTGCACGGCTGTTGTGGGACAAGACAGAATCAGGCTAGATGTGTGTGTGTTGCAGCCTTATTCTAAGTCCCTAAACAATTTCTAAAATGTATGGTTTCTCTCTTTTCCTTTGTCCCTAATCCTACTGCATGTGTGGGTGTTTGACGTCCTTGAGGTTCAGTTGTATTTTCTATTTCTCAGACTCAGGCACTGAAGATGCCACCAGGATTTTTGTAATGCAGACTCCTTTCATCATCAACCCACATTATCATCAAGCCACATTCAGGCATCTCTGGTACTGGTTCTACATGCTTTTCTTCCCTCCATAGCTGTCAACTACATTGCCTCCAGCTACAGTCACATCGAGTCACACCAGCTAAACGGAATGAAGCCCACTCGGTCCCTGGTGAGAACATCTTCAGCAAAGATGGGTGACTGTACTTCATGGGCATTTATTGAACAGGCATCAAGTCACACTGAAGGAAAACATTCCTTACGTATCATGCGCAACATGTTATTGGAAAACACGCTTATATATTGCATTGCTTTTTTGGAAAAATTAAATGTGGCAGTCTAACTGAAATGTGATATTTAATAACAATAATATTTAGAGCTTCACACAATAACTTTTATCAGTGACAGTGGAGATTTTCTTTCCCTCACCACCCACTGCCATGTGAGAGCTGTCTCCACTGCAGCTAATAGCAGACTCACAAAAAGGTTCTAATTCTAAGATATGAGGACACGTAGCTATTTCTAATGCCTCAGCAGTAAACCTCAGTGAAACCATCCACCCTTTAGTAATTCCTGTTGCTTGAAAAACATGAAGCTGTCAATAAGTCTATAAGCAAACTACAGATCTACATTAGCAAAATGAAGTAGAGAATTAAAGCAATTATCTAAATAATTTATCATGAGCCTGGGGTAGGTGGCTAAATTACTTAAATGAATATTTCAGGGGGGGAAATGCATTTTTGGTAAAAGGCTTTTGAAGACTCTCTCTTGGCTCGTTGCGCACAGAGCAGGAAATCATTATGATGATGAAGTCTGCATGTATATGAAAGGTACCCCCTACTAGAGCTTTGCTTTGAAAGGGAAATCTGTTGAAAAATGTTACTGTTTTCCGCATTTGCCATCACTTCATCATCCAGCATGAGAATGAACAATTGAAAAAATTAAAAAGGAATATAAAACCTAAAAAAGTTGTTACCGTGGTTTAGAATTTTTGGTGTTTGGCTCAAAAAATCAAAACAAAACCAAACCAAAACAAAACAAAACTGAGGAGGACCAAACAATGATTCAGACACTTGGTGTTCAGTCCCATCCACCATTCTTTCCTGGGTCTACAGTGTAGAGGCTTCTAGCTGTAATTCCCTTCCCAGCGTTCATCTCTAGTTGAGCCTAGGGTCAATATTTACACAGCCTGTAGGAGACAGAATTTTGAAAGTTTCTCAAGATGGGACGTTCTTCCACTTTCTTTGGTGCTCGGTAAATTGCAGACGGAAGGTTTACATTGCTCTAACTTTGCTTCACTCTGTTCCTAAATTCTTGTCACACAGCGCCTTGGTGTGATGACCTCAGACTGGCCAGGAGGATACAGAGCAGAGAAGCAAGCTCTCTCCAAGCAGAGGAACTTCTGATCCTTCAACTAAAAATGTGGCCTATCCATCAGTGAAATCAGCATCACCTAGTCCTAAAGAGTCCCAGGCCTCCCCGTTCCTGGGCATTCAGAATCCGAACGAACTCCCTAGGAGGTTAACATCTGTGAAGCACTGATGTTGATGACACTGTGGGGCCAAAACAGCAAGGGGGAAATTTTGAGCAAACTAGCAAAAGAAAGAAGAAGAAAAGGGAGAGAAATTAGGATCACAGAAGCTGAAGAATCCAGACCTTAGAAGTCTGAGAAAAATCAGAAGTAATGCAAAGAAAACAAGTTATTAAATTATGATCTCAGGGCCTTGGGCTAGCTGTCTGTTACTTCCAGCTAAGTGTCAACACCTGGGGATCACAGGTGTTAATTATGGCCATGGAGGGCTGGGAGGCCTGGCTGCGAATCATCAGCTGAAGAGAAGTACCTGAGGCCCTGTTGATGGCTTTCTTCCCCAAAGGCAGCAGATGTACCCAGAGGATGGCCAGTCCCTGGTTACTCATTAGGGGAAAGAGGGTAGGACCAGCTGAGGATAGATGAGAATGCCTACTTTTAAAAATTTCCATGCCTGAAATATGTGCTGTTTCCTCAGCACATAGTGTGTTACCTTTTATTTGAACATGTTATTGCTGCCATTAATTGTATTGACTGATGTCACAGAGCTTTCGTCATGAGGCTTATTTTATTTTATTTTATTTTATTTTATTTTATTATTTCAAGGAGAAAACTCACTTCAGAATGAATTACAGATCCCACATGTGGCTGAAACCCATTTCCTCTTGTTTTGGCCTCAGAAAAGATGGCAAACAGCTGGCCGGCTTCCTCCACATCATTTAAAGGACATTAACTGAGTCCCAGGAATGCCCTCATTTTCTGGCAGGCTCACCACCCTTTCTCAGCAATATCCACCAGGGCCATTTCTTGAGGGCCAGCTACATGTGAGGCATTATGCTAATGTCTCTTTATTTTATTTTTATTATTGATTTGAGAATTAGTGAGAGAGAGAGACATTGATTTGTTGTTCCACTTATTTATATATTAATTGGTTGCTTCTTCTATGTGCCCTGACTGAGGATCGAACCCACAACCTTGGTATATTGGGGACCCTCTAACCAACTAAGCTACCAGCCAGGACCGACACTATTATCTAATTCCATAACATATCCAAGTTCTGACTGAGTTTTAGCCTCAGCTTCAAATAGCCTGCCATTTGACTTCTTTTCCTCAGTTTACCCACCCTTTAAAAGACGACAACACTACCGGCCCTGGCTGCACACAAGAATAAATTTAAGGATCAGATGAGGCTACCCACGTGGAAGCAGTACAGGGAGATAAGGACTTAAGGCTCCCGAGGAGCTTGTGTTTTCGTCTGGAACTTCGTCACACTCCCCACAGAAATTCCCACGCAGGAACGAGAAGCAGGGCCGTCACCAAGCAGGATGGAAGGGGTCTGACTTGGAGCGCTTCCTGCGGCTTCTTTTAGCCCAGGTGCAGTCCCCCCGCAGTCCCCACTGTCAAACCTTCTCCGCCACTTGTTTACACAGCCTGCCCGCCCACACCTGGGGCAACAGACCTCTGGTTTCTTGTCTGTAAATGAATTGCATTCTGGTGCTCATTATAAAACTTGTCAAACCTTATATTGAATTCCAATTCTATCCTTTAGTTTATACCATTAGCCACACACGCCCAACTGGAGCTGTTAGCAAGTCATCCCCAGAGCCCTACTGAGTCATCATCAGTTAAATCCTTTACCCACCAGTAGCAAGGGAGTTTAATTTATTTAAACATCAAATGCCTTGGTGAAGTCTGACTGCCCTTTAACATACCTAATCAATACTTTAAATGCTGTAGGATGAAATTCAAGATTCCAGTTAACTAATCTGATGACATAAGACTCAAATTCAATAGAGTGTTTACTAAATAGCACCTCCCTCTCTGATGGGCTCTATGCCAGGTATTTCGCCTGTAGTATATTATTTAGTCCCTACAGAAACATTATGATATAAATATTAGCATCCCAGTTCTATGTTTAAGGAAACAGAGGCTTGGAAGCTAAATGACTTGTCCAGAGTCATGGAGCTACCTGGAAAACCTGAAGTTCAAATCCAGGACTCCCAATCCAAAGTCCACACTGCTGTCCACAATGCCACGGTTGCCATTGAGAAAAACGTGGAAGAAATTTTGCAGCACCCTTCACTGAAGGCCTTGCCTTTATTACATCCAGGAGTTTTGCAAAGGCATCTTGAGATGCTTAAAGAGGAGTGTCACTTGCTTGATATAAGCGAATATCTATTTTCCTGTCACTACTTACTTCATAAGGGTGCAAAACACATGAGGTACTGGCTGTAACTCTTTATAGTGCTCATTTAAAATGACTAAGTGTTATTTCATGTTTGGCAGGGACTAGTACATTTTGTCATCCTCAAAGAATTTTTGGCAAACAGGTTTTTTTCAGATCCACAGTTGTTAACTATTAGCGATGTCTGAAAAAGCGTTCAGATTGGGCTGGTTGAAGTATTTAACTGACAGCTGGGGTCAACCAAAACCGAGGCTCCAGTGCTATAATGCCACTAGTATCTTAAGGTGAAGGAGAATTTAATTTTCTCTCCTTTCAGGGTATAGATTTCTGGATACAAATTAACCCTTTCTGTTCTAAAGATGAGCTATGTGGACTAAACTATTTGGCAGGTTTAGACTCTCCATCCTGGTGAAGAAATCATCTTTCCTGAGAGAGAAATGAGTTGTATTATTTAGAAATTTCATTCAGCCACTAGCAACAAAGACCAGACATTATTTATTGCTTTTTCACGTAAAGTAAATCTGGAGGCAGGCAGTTTGGCCCCTCAAACCTGCTCAAGTTTTCTCCATCTTTCTACCACCCTTTGCCCATGGCTTTCACTCCTCATATGGCTTCTTTGTCCTTGCTGGCTGTTGGGGCTCCAGGAAGTATTCCCACATTCCAAGGAAGCAGAGGGAAGGAAGAAGGGCAAAGGAAGACCTAACGGCTATCTGCTGTCTCCTTAAAAACCTTCTTCGATGTTCTATACAAAGCTTCCTAGCTTCAAGGGAAGTCAAGATTATATTTTTTAGTTCCCAGCCAATAAAAATTGGGATTCTTCCTAAAGGGGAAAAAAAGTGAATGGATACTGAATAATCAACTAAGAGTCTCCGCCAGTTACCAAAAGATAAAAGACTCCCTGTCTACTTCAAGCCCTCTTTAAGTGGATTATAATCATGGATTCATAAGCTTTTAGAAAGATCAACTAGTTTAACACTTGCAGGTGAAAAGAAACTGAGGTCCTGAAAAGTGGCTGAAGCTGGCCGAGACAGCAAAGACAGTGAGCATTAGAACCTGGACTAGAAACGGGCTCAGTGAGTCCAACCCAAAGCATTATGACCACACCACACTTCCTTACAAAACAGTTTTACCAGTCCTTCTGTAGTTAGGGTGTTTGTGCATGATACTTTTTCTTTCCTCCTTATTGGGAAGTAAGGCAGAAAAGCCAAGTACTGGCTCTATTATTATAAAGGTGATTGGGCAGCGTGATCATAGGGCACTAACGAAAACAGCTTCCTGCTGCTTTCGTTAGTGCCCTTCCTGCTGCCCTTCCATCAGGCACACTTAAGCACTGTCTTCATCAGCCCGGCTATAACATAACACCCCATGGTGCAGAGCTTGAACAGCAAGCATTTATTTCTCGTGGTTCTGGAGGCTGGAAGTCTGAGATCAAGGTACCAACGTGTGTGGATCCTTGGCAAGGGCCTTCTTCCAGGTGCCATTCTTTGCAGCCTTCGCTTTGGCACAAACACACACACAGACAGAGAGAGAGAGAGATCTCATGTTTCTTTCTCACAAGGGCATTAATTCCACAATAGGGACTCTACCCTCATGACTTAATTAATCCTAATTACCTCACAAACACCGCACCTCCAAGCTCCACCACATTAGGGGTGAAGAATTCAACATATGAATTTTGTGGGGTCGCAAACATTCGACCCATAGCACCCACTCAGTCACAGGCAGCACTTACCGCCCTCGGCCTCTGCCACAGGTGGCCTCTTGCGGGTAGGGACGGAAAGGAGGTACAGACAAGCACACCTGACTGGTGCCTCCTGCAGGAAGACCAGCTCAGAAAAGGAGGGTGGGCTGAGCATGCTCTGTCCCTTCTCCCAGAGAGAGAATCTCTCCTCTACCCCTACAAGAGGAAGCAAGGAAAGACCAGAGAAGGTCCTTTAATGGATTCCTCCAAATGGAACTTCTTCTGCATGAGGCTGGAGGAAAAGGGCAATGCTCTCAGCACCTACAATTGTTTATTTTATCTCTCATGTTTCCTCCTATAACATTGTACCCAGCTACCAGAGTGTGTCCTTGCTGACTTCCTGAGACTTACCATGAGGTTGAGTGCAAAGGAATGTGGAAAATAAGGCACAAAAAGGTCAGGGGACTTGTTCAAAGTCATGCAGCAAGTTGGGGTCAAAGCTGAAACCAGGGCTCAAGTATCCAGTCCCACTTTCTGGGAATGTTCTCTACACATGGAAGCCCTGCCTGTCTGCAGAACCTCCTGGCCTGACCAAGCAATTGTATACTACCTACAGACTACCTGGAGCACTGGGACTAGCTCCTGAGATTTTTGCTGCATTGATTGATTGATTGATTGATTGATTGATTGAAAATATGTTTTGGGGTTTTTTTGCTATTTTTTATTGTTGTTCAAGTACAGTTGTCTTCACTTTCCTCCCTCCACTCCCCCTGCTCCACCCATTCCCACCTCCCACCCTAGATACTGACCCTCTTTGGCTTTGTCCATGGGTACTTTAACACGTTCCTTGAAGGCCCTTCCCCTATTTTCCTCCATTATCTCCTCCCTCCTCCCTTCTGGTTACTGTCAGATTGTTCTTTATTTCAAAGTCTCTGGTTATGTTTTGCTTGCTTGTTTGTTTTGTTGATTAGGTTCCACTTATAAGTGAGATCATATGGTATTCGTCTTTCACCGCCTGGCTTATTTCACTTAGCACAGTGCTCTTCAGTTCCATCCATGTTGCCATGAAGGGTAGGAGCTCCTTTCTTCCTGCTGCATGGAGTTCCATTGTGTAAATGTACCATAGTGTTTTGATCCACTCATTTACTGATGGGCACTTAGGTTGCTTCCAACACTTGGCTATTGTAAATTGTGCTGCTATGAACATTGGGGTACATAGGTTCTTTGAATCAGTGTTTCAGGGTTCTTAGGATATAATCCCAGCAGTGGAATTGCCAGGTCAAAAGGGAGTTCCATTTTTAGTTTCTTGAGGAAATTCCATACTGTTTTCCACAGTGGCTGCGCCACTTTGTATTCCCACCAACAGTGCACTAGGGTTCCCTTTACTCCACAACCTTGCCAGCACTCGCTGTCTGTTAAGCTGGTTCTGACGGCCATTTAGGTTAGTGCTACAACAGACAGCAACAGTCTGACAGTAAGGGATAGTCAAGTTTGTGAAACTGGGTCGGGGGCTAGAGAATTAACTCAGCCGGTCAAGAAATACTCTAAATTATCTTCTGGGTGCCAGGCTAGTGCTGGAATAAAGTGATGGGGAAAAAATATATACTGGCTGAAAGCCATCATAGCCCAGTCAGGGAGACAGACAAGAAGAGAGGAAAAAAGGCTCTAATGTGACAAATGCAATGACAGATGTTTGCAAGGGTGCTAAGTAGGGAGGGGACAGGCTGTAGGAACAGAAAGCATACAGGGGCGGAAGATCATGTTTCCTGATACTTATAAGTTACTTAGAATGGCTGGATCATGAACCTCAGTGAGTGTGGTAGGAGCAATGGAAGGAAAAGAAATTTCCTAGGAACTCGGTGCAGGCTGATGATGCATCTACCTACTTAACAGGCAAACCCTGAGGGGCCCCTCAAAGTGATGAGATCATCACAGGTGTCCCCAGCGACATCTGTCACTGTCACTTGAATAAGAATAAACCTAGGAGCCATCTACTTGAAAATTATTCTTTTGAATCTTGTTTCAACTGTTCCAATTCCTGTGGTAAAGTATTACTGCCAACAACAACACAGTCTCATCGACATGATTGATTCCCTACCAAATAGTTTCCTTTCATGTGGACATAGATATGCACTCAGGAATGTGCCCGTGCTTTCTTCAGATGGGCTCTTCTATTTGCACTTTCAACATCTGCACTTAGGCTTGGTTTGTAGCTCTGACTCCTTTCTGAAATAGGCCGGGTAGAAGTTGAGAGTAAATTCAAATAGACTTGGCACATTTGAGAGTGGGCAACTGAGCAGGGTGAATTAGAATCAGTATTGCTTCATTCTTGGTCTTCACTTCAGGTTTAAAGTCCTTAAAGCCACTTTCTACATTTCAAAAACTTTTAAGCCATTAATCCTTATTTTCAAAGTTCTGCCTGCCAGACACGCATCCTGCTGTACATACCCCTCTTTCTCCACCAACCTCCTCAACAGCCAGGAGATATCATCACAGAACACCCACCCCCACCCCTGGCCTCCCTGGATTAGACAGTAAAAACCACGGATCTCTGAGCTGGTTTGAGAGACCCTTTAGTTCTGACAAGAAGGCAGGGCCTCTACATAATGGTCCTTTGGCACCTCACACTTTGCCAAATCTGTGAGCATGCAGATTGATGCCCAGTCACCACAAGTCCCTCCCAAACCTTCCCAGTCCCTTTGGTAAAAGCACCAGCTCTGGCCCCTAGCCCTGCTAAATACAATCCAGTTCCAATCCCCTCAGAATAGATGGAACTACAGGATCCTTCTCACCTAAGATGCCCAAGCCCTAGTCAAGGGCACACTTACGAAAATAGCAAATGCAACACAACTCCCGGAACTAACTGTTCCCTGTAGAATGTGGTTTCCAGGCCTGCTTTACTACGCTGAGTGTTTTCCTCCTGGATATGTTCCAGTTTTCCAAAGTCTAAGAAAAACAAAATTTAAGAATGCAATTTAACTGTCCATTTCTGGAGAGCAAATTTATAAGGTCTTTATCTCTATCAATTCATTTATTGGTAGAACAGGTACAGAAGACAAAATTTTAGTGATGGTTCATACTGTTTCTGGACATTACATGTATATTACTCTTCTGTTATGTAGCAGGTAGGTCAAGGTTAGACCACCAGTAGAGAGTCTTTCTGCATTAATTTCACTGTCTTGCAGCAAGACAAAAAACAAAACAGAAATACAATATTCAGGCCTGGATGTCTTCTTGAACTCTTAAGGTATCAAGTACCTTTTAGCTTACGATTCATCTACCTAGGGTGTAGCCCTGGTGCTTGTGGTCTGAGAAAGTCCAATGTCAAAGTTGAAGAAGAGAAAGAAATAGAGTAGAGCAAAAATAAGGCACCAGCTCTACTTTAAAGTCATTGTCCCACAACCCTCCTCCAATATCTCATTGTTAGAACTTTGTCACATGACCTTACCTAGCTGCAAAGAGCCTGCAAAATTCATTCTTTGTCTAATGGTCATTGGCTGAGCCAAAATTTATTTTACTCTGCAGAAGGGGAGAATAGATATTTAGGGACCATCAGCAGTGTCTACCATACCTTACAACAACTCCATGAAGCGTGTATTATTAAACTCAACAATCAAATGAGGAAACCGAGGCTCAAACATTTAAGTAACTTTCCTGAGGCCCTACATTTCCAATGTGTAAATTATATATTTTGACCTAATATTTTTATTTCTTCTAAATGCCCCCATAATTAGAGTAAAATGACATTTATGTAAAAAGTTGTCAGTTTTTCCAATAGTTGCATCATATCCTTGATTTTCAGTATGCTTATGGTGAACTAAAGTATGTCCCCTGTCTCTCATACGTCTCCTGCACTGCCACAAGCCTAGCAAAAATCACATCACTTGATCATTGCCATTGCCTACTAATTATTGTTTTCTACTCTTTTCTTGTCCCCCTCCAACTCGTTCCCCACACAGCAGGAAGAGTGGGGTTTTTTAAAACTTCAAAGCTAATAATGTTATTTCACTGCTTGAAAACCCAGAGCTCTTTGGATAGAGACCAACTCTGTTCGTGAGGTTCCCAGGCACGGTCTGGCCCCACTGACCTTCCCAGGTTTCTTCTCCCTCCTGATTCTCCTCCTCCCTCTCTGCACTCCTTTGAACTCCTGTGCCCACTCCATGGTTCCCCTATTTCAAGGTCTTAACCACACTGTTCCCTCTGTCCTAAGTGTCTCCCGCTATATCTTTGATTCCTCAACATTTTAGATATAAACTCAGTAAAGCCCTTCTTGACACCCTATGCTAGATCAAGTCTTTTAGTATATTCTCTCAAAACACCCTGTGTTTGCTGAACTCTGTATGTATCTGTTTTCATATAATTTATTCCTACTTCTTCTATTAGTTTATAAGATCTTTGAGGAAAGCATAATTTTCCTCACAATGGCATCTCTGGCATCTAGCAAATAAATGTTCACTGAAGGAAAAAAAACAGTTTAATTTATAACTTTCAATTTTAGTTAAGTAATTTTAATTGTTTATCTGTTCATTCAACTTAAAATATTTACTAAGCATTTGCTATGCTCTAAGCATTGTTCAAAGCTTTAGAAATAATGCAGTGAACAAGACGACAATTCTTCATCTTTAGAGATTACATTTCTATGGAAAGTTAAAGAAGGGTGGGTAGATGAACACATGGATGGATGAAGAGATGAGCAATAGATGGACATATTGATAGATTGAAGAAAGGAATAAAGGGAAGCAAAGCAATGAGAAAGAAAGAGAAAAAAGACAAATATGAAACTGTTAAGTACTATGAAGAGCAGTGAAGCTGAATAAGACAGGGAAGTGGTAATATAGGGCAGGATGTATATAGGCAGGGTGCCAGAGAAGGCTTCCCTAAGGAAGTGATATTTAAATGAAGCTGAATTATGTTAAAAGGAAATTGTGTAAAGATCTGGAATAAGAACATTGCATAAATACAGCGGCGTGAGGAGAAAGACACTGAGTTGGGAACAACTTGACCATTGTGGCCAGAAGAGAGAATTCAATACCAATGTGGAACATTTCAATCCACTGGAATAAATGTAAAATCTCATTCTCCCAACAGTATACTAACTTTCAGCTTTAAGTGTTCTATAAATTTAGTAACAATGGCAGTTACAATGACGGAGCGCAGTGACCCATCATTTTAATCTACCTCCAAGATCATTCATGATTAAAACTATAATTTGCATCCTAATCAATACACATTTCCCACTAAATGTTTAACAAAGAATAACACCAATTCTATGCTATCTTTTTTCAGAAAGAAAAAAGGTGAAATATTTCCCAATTCATGCCAGTATTATCCTAATAACAAGACAAAATAAAAGACAAAAAATTAAAGAAATACTACACCCTGTCCAGGTGATTCAGTTCATTGGAGAATCATCCCAAGGACTAAAAGGGTGCAGGTTCGATCCCTGGTCATGGCACATTACTAGATGGTGGGTTTGATCCCCAGTTGGTTGCATACAGGAGGCAACTGATCAATGTCTCTCTCTCTCTCAAGTCAATAGACATACCCTTGGGTGAGGATCAAAAAACAATCTGTAGACAACTCAAATATGAATGCAGAAATTGTTTTAAAATATTAGGAAATAGATTTAGCAATATATAAGGAGATTGATTTGCTACAATTAAGTGAGACTTATGCAAATCTGGCTCAATATGCAAGAATCAATGCAGTCTACGATATTAACAGGGTAAAAATAAAAATCAGTCCTGGCCAGTTGGCTTAGTTGGTTTGAGCATCCATTTTTACTCCAAAAAATGGTTATAGGTTTGATCCTGGTCTGCTCACATACCTAGCTTGCAGGTTCAGTCTCTGTTGGAGAATGTATGGGAGGTAACTGATACATGTTTCTGCTCACATCAGTCTCTCTCTCTCTCTTTCTCTCTATGTCTGTCTATCTATCTATCTATCTATCTATCTATCTATCTATCTATCATCTACCTATCTCCCTTCCTCTCTAAAATCAGTAAATATATTCTTGGGTGAGGATTCAAAAAATTGTATCATATCAATCGTTCAAAAAAAAGCATTTGACAAAACTCAACACTGATTCGCTATTTAAAACACTCAGTAAAATACAGTGAAGGAGAATGTTCTCATCTTGAGCAACTACAAAAAACCTAAAGCTAACAGTATACTTAATGGGAAATGACCAAATGCTTTCCAGGAATCTAAGATCAGAAAGGCAAGTGTGTGCATTCTTATCAACTGTATTTCTATAGACTGCATTTTCAACCAATGGAGCAAATAAGCAAAAAAAAAAAAAAAAAAAGGAACCTAAACTTAAACCTCACACCTTACATAAAGCTGCAATCAACATAGATTACTGACTCAAATATAAAACACAAAATATAAAACTAAAATACATTTAGAAAAAAAGACATAGGACAAAATCATAGGTTGGTCAGATTTTTTAGACTTGACACCCAAAGCATGATCCATAAAATTTTTTAAAAAAATAGTAAATTGGACTTTATCAAAACTAATTTTTTTTCTCTGCAACACCTTTTAAGAAGGTGAAAAGACAAGCTACTTACTTGGAAAAATGTTTGCAAACCACATACCTGACAAAGGGCAAATTTCTAGAATATATATACATATTTAAATGCTTAAAACACAACAGTAAAAAAGAAACAACCTAGTCAGAAAATTAGCAAAAGCATGCACAGACACTTCACAAAAGAAAATAAAGGCATATAAGCACATAAACCCATGTTTAAAAATGTCTTTAGGAAAGTGAAGATTTACATACAATGGAATATCACTGAACAACTATCAGAATGTCTAAAATTAAAAAAATAATAATAATGATAACATGAAATGCTGGTGAGGAAGCAAAGAAATGGGATCATTTACACATTGATGGTATGAATGTAAATGGTTCAGTCATCCTGGAAAACAGTTTGGTCACGTCTTAATAACTAATCCTGCGGCTATCACATCATTGATGCAGCAATTGCATTCTTGGGCAATTTATTCCAGAGAAATGAAAACTTATGTTTGCTCAAAAACCTATACACAAATTTTCATAGCAGTTTTATTTATAATAGCCCCAGCCTGGAAACAACCCAGAAGTTCTTCAGTGGGGGAGTGGTTAAACAAACTGTCGTTCCTCTGATGCTCTAGAATACTACTGCTCAGCCATAAAGACGAGTGGACTACGGGTACATGCAACAATTTCCGCGAATCTGAGCTCAGGGGAAACAACCAACCCCAACAGGTTTATACTGTATGGATTCATTTATATCACGTACTGAAATTAAAAACATGGAAATGAAAACTAGATGAGTGGTTGTGAGGGCTAAAGGCAGAGATGAGAGGGCAGAGAGAAGTGGGTGCAGCCACAAAAGGGCAACAGAGGAGTCCTTACGAGAACGGAAATGTTCTGTATCTTGACTTTATCAATGTCAAATCCTTGCTCAGATATTTTCCTATAATTTTGTAAGATATTCCTTTACAGAAAAAATGAGTAAAGTGTATATAGAATATCTCTGTATAATTTTTACAAATGAATGTAAATCTCTATCTCAAAATTAAAAAATAAAAAATAAAGTTTACGCTCAAATCAATAGCTTCTTTGTGTGTAAGTTTATCCATGGTAATGTGCTTAGTGACTTCCTTATTCCAATGTCATCAAATATTCATCTATACTATCTTCCCTTTAATAGTTTAAATTTTTACATTTTATTTTGCTATCTGGTACAAAAAAAGGCTCTGACATGAGTTTTTTCAACACTAACTTTTTAGTGTTAATGAACCCATTCATTCTTTATTTGTTTGTGATGTTTTCTTTATCATACATTAACTTCCAAAATACACTAGGGACAGTTTTCTGAGTCATTCTTACTGTTTAGGTTTGTTTGTTTGGGGGTTTTGGGGTTGTTTTTTGGGGGGTTACATTTTTCTATTGTTCTTCAAGTACAGCTGTCTCCATTTTCCTGCTACCATTTTTGCCTGTCCCACCCTCAATTCTTCCCCCCTTTGGCTTTATCCATGGGTCCTTTATACATGTTTCTTGACAACCCTTCCCCTTCTATCCCCCGTTATCACCCTCTCCACTCCATTCTGGTCACTGTCAGTTTGTTCTTCATTTCAACGTCTCTGGTTCTATTTTGCTTGCTTGTTTGTCTTGTTGATTAGGATCCACTTACAGGTGAGATCATATGGTGTTTGTCTCTCACTCCCTGGCTTATGTCACTTAGCATAATGCTCTCCAGTTCCATGCATGCTGTCTAGAGGGGTAGGAGCTCCTTCTTTCTTTCTGCTGCATAGAATTCCATTGTGTAAATGTACCATAGTTTTTGATCCACTCATTTACCGATGGGTGCTTAGGCTGTTTTCAGCACTTAACTATTGTAAATTGTGCTGCTGTGAACATGGGGTGCAAAGGTTCTTTTGAATTAGTGTTTCAAGATTCTTAGGGAATAATCTCAGCACAGAATGTTTTTGTCAAGTTCAAAAAATTAATTCTTCATGATTTTGTTAGGATCCATTAAAGTTGTAATTAATTATGGAAGAATTAACACATCTACAGTGTTTAGTCTTCCCATGCAGAAATTTAGTTTTCTATTTATTCATATTCTTTTCTATCACTCAGTAAATTTCTATGATTTTCTTCTTACAAATTCATTTGTTCCTTGCTAAAATTATTTCTAGAATTTGTTGCTCTTGTGACTGCAATCTTTGTTCCCATGCAGAGGGAGTAGATGTCCAGAATTTTTAGTTTTATAGAATCCATGTTTCTAAAGCAGAAACAAAACAGTGTGGGGGTAAGAAAAGAACAGGTCTTTCTACCTACATTTAGGCAATCATTTATAGATTACTGGATGCATTTTCACTGGCCTTAAATTTAGTGAAAATCCCCCCTCCCCATACTAGCACTAAGGTGATAAGCAGCCGTGACTTCAGTTTTCTTCTTTCCTGTGTCTTCATGGGTAGTCCAGGAAGAAGTTACAAGAGGCAACTCGAACACTCGCCGATGTCACTGTGCACTGAATTTTCTGTTCTTCCATTCTGAGCACAGTTTCCAAACAGGTCCCAGCCATCAAAGAGTACTTTTCATACTGTGTGCATTTCACCACATTATCCATAGTGATATCTTGATAGACTTAGCCAAATGTTTCCCTAAAACCAAGCCACACTAGATCTGTTATTCCCCTAACCCTGCAGCTCAGAAAAATACTTTTACAAAGGGCAATGAGGTTAGTTTGGCAGGGCTTGTCCCTGGTGACTCTATGTCTTCTAGCAGTCAACACATTCCTTTCAAAGTGCTCATATGACATGTGCTTAAAATTCATTCTATAATTTGAGCAAATGTTGACCAAAGATATTAGTCTGTAGTTTCTGAAGTTCACCCCTTTTTAAAATTTGTGACATTAGTGTGTCAGGAATTTTCTGGTTCCCTTTTGTATGTGATTTTTAAAAAAATTCCCAGTAGTGACTCCTTGGTTACACACTTAAATTTCTCTAGCACTCTAGGAGGATATTTGGCTGTACCTGAAGACATGAACTCATGACACAAATTAAGGCTTGCTCTCCTTTTCCAATCCTTTTGGTTTGCATTTCCTGTATTGTATAGATTGTTCTACTCTGTTAAAATTCAAAGACTCTCCAGAGAACCAGCAGCTGTGGGAATGTTCTTGTTCTTACCAGGAAAATTGTTTTAAAGCAGCACAGAGAGCAAAGAGTGTCTGTAACAGAATGAAAAAGAAAACAAAAACGGAGGATTGGCTGCCTGTCACCACAAAAGCCAGATTTGTGAGGCACATGGTGGTGCAAAAGGAAAGAGGTTTTATTCAGGTGCTGCATGATCTGGAAGAATGGTGGACTTCTGTCTGAAAGCCCATCTCCTCAGCAAAAGCCAGTGTCCAGAGTTCCTGCTCCATTTTAAATTACAGTGTGTTGGAGCCTGCAGACAGCTGCTAAGCAGTCATAATCCTCATCCAGGTAGCTTAGCTTGTTCCCAGCTACTGTTCATTTTGGGGTCCCTCCTGAAGCTCTGTGTGGAGCCATGCTGTGGGCCATACGGATTCTAGGGCCACAGGTCACATCCTCCTGGGTGAGACAAAGAACAAACACATGGGTGAATGCATCACCGTGGACAAGAGAGAGAGAAGCTCCCTTCTGAAGGCTGTAGGTCAGGTGCTGCTAAGGCCATGCAGCCCATGGGGAGAACAGGCGAGTCTAGCATGCCAGTGCAGGTCACTAGCAAGCACGCTGCCAACCAGTGAACCTTTTTTGTTCCCTGGGATTATATTAGTTCGGGTGTGGGGCAGGCAAGCCAGGTGCTTTCTCAAAATGACCAATCAACTTCCCAAACTTTCCCATGCTTTGGGTGGGTCCACCTCCAACCTACCCCTTCTTTCCCCAGGCAGACTGGCAGGCCTCCTTGGTCCAGCACCTCCCCCTGCACCATTCTGACGTCTATGGCTCATATGCCCACTTTCCCCGGCTCCCACCCCGAATCTTGTACAAGATGGAGGGGACTTTTTTCTCTACCCAATTATCTTGCTACCTTTGCACTCTTGGGCCCTTATGCATTGACATTTCTAGCTTTCCACCCACTCAGTGTAAGAACCTCCCCCTGCTGCCATCTTGGCCAATGAAGGAGACTACCTGGCACTCCGGACAGGCTGTCTGCTGGAAACACACCCACTGTAATAACTACATATGGTATGGTGTCAGGTGGGTACCAGACTTATTGGGGTGATCACTTAATAAGTTACATAAATGTCTAATCACTATGTTATATGCCTGAAAATAACATAACATTACATATCAACTTAGCTAAAAAAAACAAAATTTAAAGTGAAGTGCTTCCTGACGTGTGATCAAAATGACTTCCAGATTCATGCTGGCACAGTTCACTCCATAATCCGGATTTTTTTTCTGGTTTCTCAGTTTCAGAGTTAGTCACCTGCCTGCTTCCTGTCTTTGGAAACTCCCATGCACTACGCCCATTTTGAAGAGCCTGCTCTTTGTGAATATCCAGCTCATCGTTCTGGACTTGCATCTCCCCCCAATGTCTAAACTGACACTGGCATTGAAAACTTAGGCCATGTGCCCTGTCCTGTTGTTTCTGCATGAACATCGCATGGCCAGTTATTGAGTCTCTGTGCCACTCCACCTTCCGGCCCCCTGCCCTTTTTGCCAGAGCTGGCTCCACCAACTCTCTCACCCTGAAGTCACACACGCTGTGCACTGGTGTTCGAGCTGTCTTCTCCCAGGCTTCACTGGCACTGTTCTGAGTTTATCAAACCAGCAGGCACTGTAGCACAGTCTGCTGACCCCATGGCTCTCTGGGGATAGACTGTGTCCCATTACTGAGGTGCTCAAAGTGTACCCCACCCCACCCCATCTCCTCTGTGATCAACTCAGTTCTTGTCAGAAGATCCTGCATAGCTTCTGTACACCCATCATGAACTTGACCTTGCTACATGTAGATAACTAGTAGAAGTTTATTGAAATGATTTCAGTAACAATGATCTATCCATACTCATTTTGGGGAAAGCTCTGTATATTTTTTAGCTGCCCATTCACAAAGCAAATGTGCATATGTCCTTCCGAAACCAATGTCACCTTTGTCAAAACACAGGAGATTTATTATAGCTCATCCCCGATCTGTGCTGAGACGTGCCATCTTTCTACTGTCCCCGTGTGACTGTATAAGCCTCTTAAACTGAATGTAGTTCAGACATGCAAAATTTCTAGGCACCGTCAGGATCCCTGGCCCAGAGTAATTATCCTAGTGCCAAGAACTGGTGTGATCCCCTCCAAGATGGGGAGCCTGCAGAGGTCACACCACTGCTGTAGCAGGAAACTCCAGGTATCACACAGAATATTGACCAGCAGTGGGTTCAAAGGATGATGACCAGAAGCAAGCCATCCTTCAGATTCTGTGTGAAAATGTGGGACTTGGAACATTTCTGTCCAATCCCACAAGATTGCTAAACTCTGATGCACAGGACATATGCTTCAATCCAATATATGTGCTTCCCATGGGGACCAGAACATCCCTTTGTTTATGAGGACCTCCATCCATTCTCCCACCTCACCCCAGGTCAGTCAAATGCTCTGTGTAAATGTGAGAGCTATGCCTAATCAGTAGGATGGATGATATTGTGTCATTACTTGTCAACCTTTATTTGCCAATGAGAATTTGTGTATTCTAACACACTAACTTGTTTCTAACTAAAATAATTTTATTGTATCTGTATAGGAAGTTTATGAAAGGCAATTTCCTATCATACTGATTATTCACATACTGAATTTTAGCCTAATATATTATCGAAAAAGATGTCCAGAAACAGTACACAGCTGCCCTCTTGTGTCACTTTCGTATAATCAAATCTATTAGTATTTAACCAGTGATTCCATTAGCTGTGCATTTTTAAAGGTCACCATTACTCTTCTACTTCTGATATTAATATCCTAAATTGTAATTTACAAAGCACCAGATGTAAAACTATACCAGCTCTCTGTATCAATTTAATCAGATCTTATTGACAGAAACATCTAAATATTTAAGATGTAATAATTTACTCTGTCCATATCCTCTCTTTTCCCGAATACCCAAAAGTCTTAACAAGCTGCTGTATTATCTCATCACACTCAATTAGTGCTCAATTAATATTTAATCTCTTCTTATTGAGGGCATAGATTTTCACTAACACTTTGTTACTGACCACTCAGTGGCCCCATAGAAGATGAAATGGAAGCAAGTTATCTTTTGTAACAACTGACAAGGCCATCCCCCACAGAGGGAGACAGTCTGGTCTGATCTTGCATGGAGGCACCCAGACCCGCAAGGCAGGATGCAGGAGCAGGCAGACCAGGGTGGGGCAACGACACCCAGTGGATGGCTGGGAGACAGTTCCCAGGGACTGGATGGTAGTTTAGAGACACCCAGTCAGGGAGGGGCAGGACTGCACTTCCCCATAGTACAGTTTAAAAAAAAAAAAACAAACAAACCCTGCACAGAACCAGCAGGACAGGAACTGGTCTGAGCTGGGAACTGGCCTCAGCTAGGCTGCTTCCCCTCTCTTGCCCCCAAGGGACCCCACTTTCAATAAACTCCTTGCTTTGCTATTAGCTCACTGTCCTCTCATGGTTTCTCAGTGGCTATAGTCTCACAGAGGGCAACTGTGGTTTCTGTTGCCATTCATTAAGCACCTACTGTGAGCAAAGTACTGTGTTAAGGTTATTACGTACAGAATATAGACAGCACACATAAAAGGGAAGCCTTATCTCCACTGGACATATGAAGAAACCCAGGCATAGGATTTATGCAATGTCTTCCAAAAATTTAGTAAAAATTCTTGGGTAATGATGGTCCCATTCTTCAGACTGTGACTCTGCCAACTAAGACAAATGCTCCTTTCTCCAACATCTCCCACCATAATAAGCCAGCTCCACAAGTTCATGGCCAGCCAACCCTTCAGTATCCTGGAAACAATCTGATTAAAGTGAGAGGACGGTTAGAAAATGAGCATAGGTTTATCATCAGTGTTGACACTAATGGATGTTCTGTTTCTTTATCAAGTTGCCGGGTTTCCTGGTGAAGTACTAGGTGGTTTGTCTGTATTAAAGAAGGATGGATGTTATTTTGGGAAATTAGAAACTCTACTTTTGCACTGATCAGCTCTCATTGGTGGCTGCACACAGTACCAGGTGGAGAGAGGGTCCAGTAGTGACACAAGGAGACCAACCAGTTGTTCAGTCTCAATCCTTCACCTACTGAGAGGTGTATCTTAAAAAACTTATAATAAAGAGATAGAAATGGGATGTAATGCAGAAAACATAAGCTGATGCGTGACATCTTGTGACCATAAACAGGTATGCATGGAGGTGGAAGGGGGGATTCTAAAGAGGATGTGGGAGTGAAGAATGTAATCCAAGAATGATACTGTACCTCCTCACTGTATCGCTATATAAGCCCAACTCTTCCAGTGCTGCAGGTGGGGTCTTCATAATGGGCATACATTGAAATTGGTCCTGCTATGTTGGCTCCAATCTGACACAAAAGAGATGTCTGGGAAACCATCCCTCTGTAGAGTGTAATTTAGCAACAGTGATTTGGGGTGTGTAGCAGTGGATTCCTTAGCTCAAAATCACTGCCACAGTTTGGAGTCAGAGGAGGACAGGGACAGGGGCACAGCCTCACTGCAGAGCCAAGCTTCCCGAAGCAGCGAGGTACAACAAGAAAACTGAAAGTTAAAATCTTAAGTCCTGGGCTCCTGTCCTAGCTCTGTAACTAACTTGCTGAGTGACTCTGGGCCAATAGCATCATCTTTAGGGTTCCTAGTTTCTTCATTTTTTAAATGCTTTCCTTGGGCACTCAGATAGTCCCTCCATTCTTAAAGCTCTCTAAACTCAGTCCTGTGCATGATAAATAGACCTCATTGTATCTGTATGCCCACAAGTGCTGATTTTTCATTGGTATTGGGCTGAACTATGCCCCCCACCCCGCAAAATTAACATGTTGAAGCCCTAATATCCAGTACCTCAGAGTGTGACTGTATTTGAAGATAGTTTCTTAAAAGAGGTAATTGAATTGAAATGAGGTCATGAGGATGGCTACTAATCCAGTATGACTGCTGTCATTATAAGAAAAGGAAATTTGAACACAGTCAGGTACAGAAGAGAGACAATGTGGACACACAGGAGGAAGATGGTAATCTACCAAGTCAAGGACAGAAGCCTCAGGAGAAACCAGTCTTGCTCACACCTGAATCTCAGACTTCTAACCTCCAGAACTGTGAGGAAACAAATTTCTGTGATTTAAGCCACCCAGTCTGTGGTACTTTGTTATGACAACCTGAGCAAATGAATGCAATTTCTAACTCTTTTCCTATTCACCCATCCTCTTTTATACCCCATTCTCTCTCTCTGCATTTTCCTTTCTGTTAGTGCTTCCTCTCACTCAGCAATCTTAAACATTTATGGGCAGTCTCCCTTCCAATTCATTCTCTCTCTCTCTCTCTCTCTCTCTCTCTCTCGCTCTCTCTCTCGCTCTCTCTCTCTCTCCCCCCCAGCTTCTAACACACACAATTGTATATGTAAACACCATGGCATTAACATGCACCAGGCAGAAAGCAGTTTCTGTAACTATGAGAAGTCCTCATGAAAACTAAAACAAACAATGGCATTCAATGTCAGGAAGGGCTTGATGAAAGATAAATAAACTGTTGCTGGAAATTTAAATCAGCAGAAACTTTCTGGAGGGTTATTTGGCTTTATACATCAAAAGTATACAAAGTTCATACCCAAATACTGAATAACCCAGTGGGCTGGGGCAGGGGCTGGGGCAGAAGACCAGGAAAGCCAGGGGGGGATAAACTGCAAATGTCCAATAAGCATGTGAAGAAAATGTTCAACCTCATAAGCAATCAGAAATGAAAAGATACAACAATCTACTAATGGTAGGTATCTAAGCTGATAAATCTTGCTGAGTGACTAATTAACAATATTTATTAACAGCCTAAAATTACATGTTCCTTTTGTTTCAGCAACTCCATTTGAGGACTGTAATATAAGAAAGTAACAATATGAAAATATTCACTGCATCATTTTAAAAAGAAAATAATCTAAGTATCCAAAAAGATGGTTAAATAATTTATTAGTATATTTATTAAAACTTATTTAATGATTAAAAAAATTTCATTATGCAATATTAAGTGGGGAAAATGTACATTAAATTGTCTATAAGACAATTATTAGGAATAAATTCATATGTATAACTACCCTGCATGGATACACATCAACACCAATCAGGTCTAAGAGTCAGTTTATAAGTTATCTTTCTTCTCTGTACTCTTCTATTTTATAGTTAGAACAGATTACTTTTTATAGTACAGAACCAGCACATTCTTAAAAAACTAAAAAAGAAGAAAGCAGGCAACAGAAGGGATGGGGTGGAAAGAAAGGAGGAAACGGGACTGCACATGTTGGAAAGGGCAGTGCCACGACCTGTCACAGACTTACCCTCAAGTCCAAGTCTGAGTCCTGCTGGCATCACTGTGGCACCCACGTGAGGTGTTCAAAAGGCTTGGTGAAAGTGACACCAAAAAACAAACCGGGTAAAGTCCTGACCAGTCTAACTACCCCAGTGGCAAGAGGTTTGAGTTTGGAGCAGACACAGCTTAATTCACTCTGCAAGCCTTCTCGGGAGAAGAACGGGCTGACGTGAAACAGAACATGGTCTGGCTTCCTATCAGTACTGTGATGGTCCTGTTCTTCTTTTATCTCAACTTGCAGCTGCAGAATCGTAAAGGAGAGAGACACTGATTTCCTGACCTGTGGCACGAGAGTTTGGACACCATCAGCACTTCTGCTACTCCAAGTGTCTTTGCTACGGTTAGGGTGATCAAAGTGGGGCCGCTGCCCAGCACACCTTCCCCGCTGCCCGCCGCTGGACAGCCAAGCCGGGACTGGGGCAGGAAAGGGCCAAGAAGAGTAGCCAGATGTGCGCTCATTCTCCTCCTCCCCATTGCACATGGACTGAGCTTCCATCAAGGAAACCAGCATGGCCCCGACTGGTGTGGCTCAGTGGGTGGGGTGTCCTCTGGCAAACTGAAAGGTCACAGGTTGGACCCCACTTAGGGCACATGTCTGGTTTGGGGTGTGCAGAGGTAACCGATTAATGTTTCTCTCTCACACTGATGCTTCACTTCTCTCTGTGTCTCTCTCTCTAAAAATAAATAAGTAAACTCCTTTTAAAAATAGAAAACCTGCATGTTATGGGAGAGACAGGGACAAGAGACAGATAATCTCGGTGTTTATCCACCTTCAAATCATCTGCCATTTGATTAAGACAAATTTGTCAATTTTCTCAGGCCCTGGTCCTCTAATCTATAAAACAGAACAGTTGTGTCATGTCTTCCTGCAGGTGCAGGGCTGGACTGAGGGTCTCTGCTCCCCCGAAAATCTGTGAGTTAAGAGGAATGTGCAGGGAAGATCATACATGCTGCTGATCAAACTTGTCTGCCACAGAAATGTGAAATGACCCAAACTCAACAGAACAGAGAAGAATCTCTACTCATCTTAGCTACCCTCAGACTAACATAAATTTCTGACTTACAAAAAATATATATATAAAGGCTGGTGCATCACACAACCCGAAATTCAAAGAGTGTATCCCAACTTGCACTCACATGAAGTCAGTGTCCAGCATTCCCCAGATGCGTTCCAAACCCAGCTCTTCCATGAAAGGGCTCGGCTGCATGACCTAGTGCAGCATTGTCCCGTGGACATCGCTGTGCTATAAGGACATGAAAAGATAAACAAGGACAGCACAGAGAGATTCTGCTTCCTGACACCAAAACTGTTTGAAAAGATCCATTCAACTTGAAGCTAAAACTTTCTGAGTTTTTTGTACAAGTGAGACATCGGAACTCCGTGTCCACCCTTGACTCAACTACTTCTTCCTGCCGTTTCCTGCCAGTGGCGCTACTGCTCCGTAGGTCGCCTGATACGACACAGTCCTCTTTGAGACTGGGACTTCTTTCTGCTGATAACTCCCATCCACCCCAATCAGTCACAGGATAAATCTTTGATCTGTGCATAAATACTATAATTAAATCAAACCTGTCAAATTCTTAAGTGTTAAAATTGCAACTACCATTTTAGGGTCACAGTCATGATCAAATAACATATTAAGGCCAGAAGCCCCATTTGAAGTTCTGAAAATGTTTCAGGCTCCTTCAGAGACAAAACTTTTTAATGATCCTAAGAGGCTGGCACGGTATTATTGTTATCATACCATAAATATTTTTATATGCCTGCTTGGAAAATAAATCACCATAGGAACCATTGTCTCCTATGTCTCTCTAGAATAAATCATGAAAATGAACAATGTCTCACTGTGCCCATTCCTTGGGTTTCCAGCTGGAAGATGGCTGTAAGCAGCAAGAAGCCACATCACCTGGCCCACGGGAGCTGGTGCCCAGACACACCTAGAAGGAGCCTCTACAGGTGGGTCACACAAAACAAGTTTGTCCCGCAGGGTTTTGAGGCACTTCTCCTCCTGACCCTACTCAAATTAATGTAAACCAGTGGGGATGTGATTTGTAAACAAAAAATACTATGTGTAGTTACAGTACGGGCGCCCTTTGAACAACATGTTCTAACTGCATGGGTCCACTTATAGTGGGCTTTTTTTTCAATAAATATATTGAACAATATTTTGGAAATTGGCAACAATTTGAAAAAATTCAGACAAAGTGTATAGCCTACAAATATCAAAAAACTGAGAAAAAGTTATCCATGAATGCACAAAATATACATATTTTCTTTTTCTTATGATTTCCTAATTTCCATAAGAAAATCTCTTCCTTATGATTTTCTCTACCTTATTTTATTGTAAGGATACAGTATATGTTATGTATAGAACACATACAACAGACAAAATATGTGTTGACGGTTTATGTTATGGGTAAGGCTTCTGGTCAATAGCAGGCTATTAGTAGTGAAGTTTGAGGGGAGTCAAAGTTATATGTGAATTTTCAGCTGTGTGGGGTGGGGGTGGGGTCAGTGCCCCCAACCCCTGTGCTTTTCAAGGGTTAGCTATAAAACATGCGGTTGGATCATCACTACTACTTTTTTCTTTGAAAAGCAACATAACAAAAAGTTCGTAGAGCTTTCAGAAATCACCTCTTATGGCACCATCTTGAAAGTTAAAATATTTCTTTCCAAAAGAAAGACATACCTGCAGCCAGGAAATGTTTACAAGTGTCAGAGTGTTCCCACAGAAAGCATTTCATTAGGCATCAATTAGGGGAATCAATATACCCAAAATATCATCAATTATTAATTTAAGTGGGACAAGGGTAGCCAAGATAAATTTGCAAACGGCAAACTTTCTAAGGAGGCAGATATTCAAATTTCTTGTTAGAATTTTGTTGTTTTTAAAAAGCCATGATTTACCTCAGAGTAAGGACTTATTATAAATAATTATCAACAGTGTTTTTGCATTGCAATTCTCCCCTGTATCGTGCAGTTAGCAAATCTAACTCAAAACACCTCTGAGATGGGGACGACAGCCCCCGAGACTGTCCAGCATAAAACAGGAGAGTGAGCATTGGAATCTATGGCTCCGGGGCGCACTGCCTGACATAACTCCAATGAGCACGCACTTTCCAAAAACACTCGGGGAGGCAGTGAGGACACAGAAAGCCTACATAATGACCAACTGTCCAAAAAAAGGAAGTGAAGTATTCCACATCTATAAAATCTTGCTTATACAATTAAGTCTTTGCAACCTGCTGATTTTTTTTTAGTGGACTAAGTCATAACTAGAAAAATAAAATAGTAGTACATACACATAAATTCATGTATCTGCATATCCTGATATTTGTCCATAAAAGGTTTATTAAAAACATGAAAACATTCCATTACTACTTAAAATTTGGGAGTGGATTGGAATACATCTGTTACTAGCTGCCAGTGACTCAGTTTTTCTAAGTGTCTAATGTTTAGATGGACAAACTGCTTCTAGTGCAGCTTTTAGAGCTCAGTTCAAACAGCAGCTCCTCTGAGAAAGCTTCCACACCCTCCCCCAAGTCGAGTCTACCCCCTTCTCAGCCACAAGAACTCAGGGTACACCAGGCTTCCCATTTCATAACATTTCTTAAACTGCAAGTAAGCAATTCATTGTGTAAGTATACACAAGTATATACAAATGTATAAATACATACCCTTAGTTGGTTAATATCAGTGTCCCCTACCAGTATGTTAGATTTATGAGGAAAGTTCCTATGTTCTCTTCCTCGAATCACATAAACACAGAGTAAATATGAGGTATATGAGGTCTGTCTGGAAAAAGTCCAGGCACCGCTAATATAAGGAAAATGGTTTATGTGACATCAATGTATTCTGGCAGCCAAGGAGAGTGACCTGGAATGTGCATGTGTGAACAATGATGACTTCCCTGTACTAGTCAGTGGGTGTGGTAGATGCTATTGAGTGAGCATGTGCATCGTGTGGCTATTGCATTCAAAATGAGCAAGTAAGAGCAACAAATCTGCACCAAATTTTGCATTAAGCTTGAAGACTCCTCCTCAGAAACTGTTCAGATGATTCAGAAGGCTGCAGCTATGGGCAACTGGTGACTGGCAGCTTCAACACGATGATGCATCTGCTCATGCACCACATCTCATGCAGAGTTTTTTTGTGAAACATCAAATCACCCAGGTGATTCAGCCCTTCCACAGTCCAGTTTTGGCACCCTGCAGCTTCTGCCTTTTCCCCAAACTAAAATCACATTCAGAAAGGAGATTTCAAGCCCTCAGTGAGATTCAGGAAGATACGATGGGGCAGCTCATGGTGACTGAGAGTGGCCCCAGTCACTGCCTTGTTTTTGCCAATCATTTAGAAATCATGAGATTTCTCTAAACCCCAGTCCTTTCTTTCTACATACCTACTGGTTGAATTTAAATTCATTTGATATTAATTATGGATATCCTTCATAGGACACAGAGAAATAATTTCTAACTCAAGGGATTTTCAACAAGATATATAAGTATAATATATCATAAAAGAAAACTTGAGTCTCTTTGGAACATTTGAACTATAATAATATAATTGACATTTCAATCACATTGCCACCCAATGTTTCCTGTGGGTGCAAATCTTTCCATTATTCATGAAATTTGATGCTTGTCAAGATAAGAAGAGGTGGCCTCACTGGGTCAGCAGGATGTCTTTGCACATCTGCATGGAGCACTGACACGCCCTCCACAGCAGGATTCGGGGCTGCCTAATTACAAGAGCCACAGTAACAATAATCCATTCCCTCCTGTCTTTAGCTGGGTCCTGACACTTGCGGCCATCCATCTACTTTACTTTTTACTCAATCTAGTCTAAATCTCTCTTCCCCATTTCATGACCTTTTCATTCTTATGCTTTCTGCTTACTCACACCTTACTCCTGACTTCCTCCTTCCTTTTCTGTCTTTTAGCTTCTAACAATACAACCAGTTAGCTAACCTGCTCTGCCTTGTGAACTCAGGCTGTTCGAGGAGATCTGGACCGGTTCAGTCCCCGTCAACCCTATGAGGCAAAGTTCTCGTGCAGCCCGCACTGAGGGTGCCTGGGAGGTCTGTAGGCCAGTCAGCCATGACCAGCGTGGACAGCAACCCTCTGGAAAAAGGCTGTAATTGTGGCTATCCTTGGTCCAGGACCAGAAACTAGTTCATTTATAGGGCAACCTAATAACTAAATTTGGAATGCAGTACAGTGCCTCGTTTCTTCAAGTGGAATAACTGAAGTTCAGGTTGGGCTTTCTCTGTTTCAGTCTACTATCCTCTTTCATGTTTGCAGCTTTAAAAAAAAAAGTGAAAAGTAGCAAAGATCAAAATGCCACGGTATAAATACAGATCAGCCATTGGGCTCTCTATTCTAATGTTGACTTTTCACGCTTTACATCTACTTTCTAATTCTATTTTCAGCAGAGTTCTGCTGCTTCCAAGTACCAATATAACAGACAAGGGCCTGAGAATCTCCTTAGAACTGCAGAGAGCGGCTGAAGTCCCCGCTGGGACCAGATCCAGTTTTCTGCGATCACAAAACTCCTATTCAGTCTTGTGTGTAGGAGAAGCAGATTACATACACAAAGGAACAAAACTTTTCTTTCATCTTCTTAGGGAGAAGCAGATTGCATAAGGAAAGGAACAAAATTTTATCCACTTTTTAATTTACTAAATCTGAATATTTTTGTAAAAAATTATTTTGATAGATTTCTGGTGGTCATGTATGTCTCAATTACTCATAAAACCATCTTCACAAATTTTTAAGGTAATAAAATTATAAGCACAGTATATTCTAAACATAAATTATTTTATTTTAGAAAAAAAACTTTTTCTAAACTAGATTATTTATTTCTCTGAGGCTTTGGCTCCAAAAAGTAAATTTATTATCATAGAGGGAAAAAAATCTTGGAGATAGAAAAAGATAGTAAATTATTCAAATAAATAAAGAAGCCGTTTGGTAATTTTAAATATCAACATGTTTGATGATTACTGCCACACAAATATGCATTTCATACCTCTGTAATATAAAAAAACCTACAAAGTTCAAGATTTAGAAGGAAGTGTTCACTCTGTGAGTGAGTGACCTAAGTGTGTCGTTCACAGAGCTGATCAGTTTGCATTGAGCAGAGCCCGTGCGCCGTCAAAAGGAACTCACACAGAATAACACAGTAAGGCTCAGGTTCTAGTCTCAACAGATTTATGAGTGCAAAAATAGGGACTAACTCATTTTTGAAAACTATGGGAAAATTAGGGGAAAAAGCAATTATGTTCTATGATAAATGAGCCATTCTTCGCTGAGAAATCAGAGCATCTTCTCGTTTCATGTACTTAATTTGGGTATCTTCTATTCTTTGCTTCAAGCTGTTTCTTTCATCTTACAAGTTCAAGGAAATTAAAAAGGTACTATTGAGGACATAGGAGGAGTTTAATCTTGAAAGAAGTGAACTGCAATAATGCATTATTGTTTTGCTTTGATATAAAATAATAAAGACACTGAACCTGAAAAAGCATAACACTGTTATCATTTAAAACCAAGTATATTTGGGGAGGAAGACACATTCTGAGCCTTACACCAATGTAAGGGCACTGACGCCAACATACACCTTTGCTGCAACTGGGTGTGAATTGTCACGATAAACCTGAGACCCAGGGTACTATCAATGGCCCATACTCCAAGAAACCAAGGTCTAATCATTTATGCTCTGAGAAACCAAGGTGAGAACCAAGAAGTGGAACCATTTTTTATATTCTGCATTTATTTAAGCAAACTGAATGTCTAGAGATAGGAAATTAAAGCATCATAATGTTTTACAAATACAGAAAGAAGACACAGAATATTAATACCCTGAAGAGAGTGCGTCTGAGAACACAGTTCTGTCTCAGGAGAACACCTGCAGTGACCACACTGACACCGTGGCTGACACATCCATCCGTCACTCTTGTTATGACATCGTTCAAGTAGTTTTAATAGATAAATCAGTGATTCGCTTTAAAATGAATAATAATACTATTGATTATGGTAGCCTTGAAGGGTTTGTGAGTGACTATACTATACACACGTGATGCTAGGCTTAATGTGTTTTTCGATGCCGCTGTGCATTACGCAGGGAGAATAATGTCTTATCACACAATTCCTGTGACATCCACTAAAATGTGAACTAGTTTGCATAGGTTAGTCCTTTGGGCAGCACGATGTCGTTCTAGTCCACCAAGGCTTCAAGATTCACAGTGTAGAGGAAAAAAAATGAATTAAAGCATTTCTACTAAAATATATTTTAATAGCTGGTGTTAACGATTTGCATAACAAAAGCCAAATTATATTAATAACATTGTGTTGTTCGTTCTGTAAGCCCCTTCATTTTAAAAACATTGTTTCCTCCCAAACTGTAAGCTCTCGAAGTTAGTAGGATCTTGCAAATTAATCATCAACCACAATTCTACATATTTTGAAGCAAATAGAAGCCAAACTATACAATGGTTCCATTTTGCATTTTTATCACAGGTCAAAGACCAAGCATTTCCACACTGTGCCTGTAACACACTTATTGCTGCTTCTAAATGCTCAACCATTCCTTGTGTGGACACAGAAGAATGAGACCATAATGAAGATTTCTCTCTCTTTTTTTTTTTCAGTAAATCATTCTTAGTAGCAACTGGATTACAAAGAAGTATATACTATGCAAACTGAATACCATCTAGCAAACACAAAAAGCATATGAAATTCCCATGAATACAACAAAGTAGCATGGACAATGGGGGAAGACGTTTGCCCTGGGGGTCCATCCTTCCAGGCTTGTGGATTCCAGGAGTCAAAGCGTCATGAAACAATGGACACAGAAGCTTCATATAATGTGGTTTTTTTGATCATCAGTAGTTGACAGAGGCCTGGAAAGTACCCTAATGGGCATGGACTACTTGAGGAGACTTTTGTTTCAGCATTCATTTACATAGCTTCTTACATTTGTTTAAATAGCTTCTTAACTAAAGCTTTCTCACCATGTCATGTGACCCAAAACAAGCACACTTCAGCCACTTTTAGATTATCAGAAGCAAACAGCTAAGGGATAATGAATTTATGAAGCACATTTCATTTCATGTAAGGAATTCAGCCTCATAATATAATTCTTCTATCTTACAATAGGTATTTTAAATCTCAAACCTAAAATTAATGTTTATGCATCTCAACTACATATAAATCTACAAAGAACATTTCAGAAATTGATAGGAGTCAGTATTTTCTAAAGTTCTAAACCTTGAGAAGTAAAATACAATCAGCTATCACCCTTCGTATCTGTCAGAAGCATCTCACTTCCCCACCACAAAAATACCAGTCACGGGTAATAAAATACCATTATAGAATAGGCAGAAGCTTGCCTGTTTGGTTTTCTTTCCCAGACCATAGTGAATAAACAAGGGTAATCAAAAAGGCACCTATTTTTGTATATATCTATATTATAATTTTGGTATAAATTATATCCACTCTATATAGAGATTTGTTATTAAAGGATCATCCACATTTTCTTTATCTTCCATTAAAAACATTCCACTGGAGATGGATGAAGCTTAAAAACAGATGCTCCTCTTCAACTTGCACTGTTTTAGAAAAGTCGGCTTCCCTCCCCTACCCTGCCCCCTTCCCCACAGTATTGTTACATTCCACACAGAGGATCAAGACAGACAGACTGTGGCAAAACTGGCTAAACTGTATCTTCGTCATCTTCAAGCAATGGACCTAGTGGCAAGAGTGGGGCTGGTCTGGTCTCATCCATCTTCATACAAGGTGCTCTTGGAAATTGTGCTTGCCAATACTAGTGTGGTGTCTGGAGGTGCAGGGAGGCCTGGGGAGAGGTGGGGGCATCTGACAATCAGATAAAATGTTTCAAATCTGGGCTACACTGCCAATGTGTAAATGATAACAAGAAGACCCAAAGAAGTCATTTTGCCACAGGTGAGAGACAGAAAGCTTTCTTAGAGACCAAGAATTAGTAAAAACATTTACTACAAACACTTACAACAAAAGCACTATATTCTGTGCTATGCTTTTCTCCCGAGATATGTGATCCGTGTACAGTTTCGTTTTCGAAGCCTTGAAAAGCATATCACACTGCCCTTGTGCTTTTATCCGGCTGGAGAACATCAAATACAGAAAATCAGGTATGTGCTCTCTGTGCTCGGGCACTCGCAGTATTCTGTACTTGAATTTTAAAAATGTGTTTTTTAGACTCTTGTTTAGCTGTCAGCATTATGTATGAGATACCTCTTGCCAAATTGAAAGTGGGCAGGGGGTGTGCTGAAGGGGGGAAAACTGTTCAAGAATGTAGTTTGCAAAATGATGCTGTAAAAATAGCACTTTGGTATTAAACATATGTTTCCTCGGTTTCTGCTGAGATGCTTAATATCCTTAACAAGCTTTTGGAACAATGACAACACTACCCAGTTAGAGGGTTAGGGGCATGTGACATCTTACCCTTCCTCAGTCTTTGCGGTAAAATAACTGTCCTCTAGTGAAATTCTGATCAGACCTTGATCTCTCAAGGCTAGAGGCAGAAACATCTTGTTCTGCAAACACTATGTAAGGCTTACGATTTTAGGAGAATTACTCCCCAAATAAGTGTTGATTTTTACATTCAATGAATTTAATTTTGAAATCAATGGATGATGAAAACAATGAAATACCAAGCTGCTGCTTTCTGGGAACTTTCCCCCATCACAACCATCATTTTCAGTCAGTTTCCTATAAATGTGCTACTTATCAAAAATGGTATCTGTCCTACATGTGCTAGTCTACAAATTGAATCAATAACTACTCCTTTTTTATAATCATGAAAAGAAGTCTGGGTGAAATGTAAATATTTACTTAATTAACAATATCATAAAATTGAGCAAGCTTATTTCCCTCAATTTTAATGAACAGAAATTTTTGCAATAATATTGCAAATTTGGTTTGTACGTTTGTGTACAAGACATCAAAACTGATATAGGGTTTAATCAATTTAATCGTGACTGGTCATTGCAATAAAGAAAACTCAGTCAAGCTGGTTATTTGGTAATCCATAAAGCTCACTCAAAAAAAAACCTCTCTTGTTATTTGCCTAAATTTTTTTCTTTTCAATTTTATGGCGCTGTCATGTAGGTGAAGCTTGCATGTAATAAATTTTATTTTATTTACTCAGACAGATAGAATGAAATTACAGATATTCAAAAGTATTTGCCAACCTTTCAAAGGTGTTAATGAATTAACTTTTGCCTTTGAACTGATGAACATTTCAGTAAAAGATATTTTTAGAAAATGTTTTGCTAATTTCTTTGATTATATCATGGAAGGATACGATATCATACAAGAGCCATACACTTTGTTACATGTTTGTAACTTTGTTTTTTCAGTTTCATCTCAACTATAAAGTCAGGTCCTACATGAATGCTACCCCGTCACATGTCCGGGTAAGGGGCACAATCAGAAAAACACAGTTGCTGATGGATGATAATCCCTCAGGTGGGCTAGACGGAGGGCTCAGGTGAAAGTCATGACTGGCCAGTAATGGCTGCAGTCAGGGCTGTGAATCCAGCAAGAAACTGCAAGGTCACTCCTTTGAAAGTCGGAATCTACAACAATTTCATTTCCCGTGCACAACCTGTTGGGCCTACAGCTGAAATCTCTGACAGCATTCCTCTCTCACCTCCTGAATGTGATTCGGATAATGAGAAACAGAAAGTGAAAAGAAAATCCTCTCATCAACCAGTTTCAGCGGCTAGATTTCCATTCCAGAACCTGAGTGCCATGTCCAAAATAAGAAGCCAGACCCTCTCTCTCTCTCTATGTAGAGTTAGTAGTTTTCACTCACTGGTTTCCTCCAGTCCACTTCATGCCCCACTTTGTCACTGGCTCCTGTTAAATTTTCTTAATTTTTAAATCAACAGCGGCATTAAATTGATAAAAGCTGTTCAATAAACACCTAAATCGCTTATTTACTAGAGTATACATCTATTTCCTAAGGTGTAAATCCTCCAAAACTAGAGTGCAATGCAGCAGGAGAATCTCAAGCAACTTTTCAAAATATGTTTTTCTGATGAGCTGGCAACTAGAGGAAGGGCTGTTAGAGACCAGCCGCACTTTGCTTTAGTAAGAGCAATGGGCAGTGCAGCTGCCTATGATACAGAAGCTTGGACCTACACGTCATGCAACAGGGTGAAGGCTATTAGGGAAATTATATAGATGACCTTAAATTTGCCCTTTGCAGAGTACCTGTGAAGTTATTTGGTCCTGACATTCTGTGGAACCAAGCACACACTTGGGCCCACAGAATGTAAATAGGGGTAGCATATGCCTTGGTACAAGTGAGAAATAAATAGACCCAAGTTAGCTGAGGAAACAAAAAAATTTCTTTGTTCAATAGAAGTTTCTAGGTCCCTAAGGCCACCAGTCAATGCAATTTTAACCAAACTGTCATTCTGCCACTGCTAACATTTATTATGTTAGGCAATTTTTCACTGGAATTGGAAATTGCCTAATGACTCCACAGCTAAACGGTGTGACTAAATTAAGAGAATTGGCTTCTGGTGATTCCAAAGTGACAGCTAAGAAGTCTCATATACTTGTTACATTTACAGGACAATCAACATCTCTATTAAAGTCTACAAAAATACATTTCCCAGAAGGGTTCAGTAGCCAATCAAAAGAAACCAGTAACAATTAGCAGCACCAGGTCTCCAGACTGCGGTGTTTTGTTTGCAGGAATTACTAACACTGCTGCTGTTTGCAGCCCAGAAATCATTCCTTCCTTCTGGTACCTGTGTGCCTAATTGTCAAAGTAAGGATAAATTATTGTAAAATAACTGCCAAGTTGTCTTAAAAGTATCTTCTATCTTTTAAAAAGATTAGGTTTAAGTGTACATTAGAATAAAGCTCAAAGGGCAAGGAGAAATAACTAATTAACAAACTCAATGTAATTTGCTGGGAGCATCCCGGTTTTCCCAGTTCTCTGCACCGTGCCATACATCCAGCCGTCGTCGATGGGCTGCACATTGACGATGTAGTCGCCATCCCTGAAAGAGACCTCATCCTCATCCTGGGCACTGTAGTCGTACATGGCTCGGTAGGTCCTCTGGGAAAGGAAAGACAGGGTCACTCAATGAATACCAAAATAGTCATGGCCACAAACAACAATCACAACAAACGGACACACTCATAAAGTAACTAGGAATGTTTCCAAGTACACCCATTTCTGGAGATTTGTACACCCATTTCTGGAGATTTGTACACAGAGCCTAGTGTCCCAGCTATGCTCATCTCAAGTTCACTAGGTTAGCAAAAAGCATAACCCTGGGGGGCAGAATGAGGATGGAGCAAGATGCTCAATACAACTGTTAGCGCTGCAACAAGTAAGCTTTGAAGCAGTAAAGCCCAGCTCCTCCCAGCTTTAGCTGGCCCCAGAGACATCAGGTTACACAAATGCTCTCTCGTCCACGGTCTCCAGGGAACAAAACCTGCCGTGGTGGCAGACAGATCCAAATCTGCACCAAGTCACTGCAACTGGTTCCCTGGTAGGGGCAATAAACTTTTCTTAACAGTTACTAAGATTTTTTGGTTCCTCTTAAAAACATGTAAAACAATAAAAGAAAAAATCAATGATTACTCATTTTCTGTTTCTTGTATCATAGTGGTAGAAATTTAGCATGTAAATGTTCTAAATATTAAGGTACATATAACTAAATCTTTATTACAATAAGGAAAATGTTTGTTCCCCTGACTTCAAACTATGTTACAAAACTGTGTCATCAAAACAGTGTAATATTGGCATAAATCTGTGGAATGGAATACAGAGCCCAGAAATAAACCCATGCATATGTGGTAAATTAATTTATGGCAAAGGACCCATGAATATACAATGGGAAAAGGACAATCTTTTCAATAAATTGTGTTGGCAACATTGGACAGCCACATGCAAAAGAACAAAAATGCACCACGATTTTACATGATACACAAAAACTAACTCACAATGGATTAAAAATTAAAATGTAAGACCTGAGACCATAAAACTCCTAGAAGAAAACAATTGATTTTAGTGATAATTTTTTTATTTGGCACCAAAAGTAAAGGCAAAAATAAATAAGTGGGACCACATCAAACTAAAACATTTCCGGACTGCAAAAGCAATTGTCAACAAAAGGAAAAGGCAACTTGTTAAACGGAAAAAAATGTTTACAAACCATATCTGTGATAAGGGGTTAATACTGAAAATATGAATTGAGTTTTGCTATACTTGTTTTCATTTAAGGTCAAGAGTTTAGCTAATATCAACATCAGACAATCTCAAAATCCAGTGAGTTCATATGCTGAGGAAAAGACCCACAGAATTTTAGAGCAAATGAAGATAACTTTCAAACTGCTGCGTGGGTGGTGGGCCAAGCGACCATCTCCGGAGCTTGGAGAAGCAATTTCAGCACGAGATGTCACATTTGACTAAATGAGAAACACTGCTTGCAAAATTTTACATTTAATGAATGAATCGATGCTTTAAGATTTCCAGGAGGAGGATTCAAAGGCATGTTGGCTCTGTCATTCAAGTTTTTGCAGCCATTTTGATTAATGCTCAGATTAAGTAATTAATATGACCAAATATTTGTGCTTTATAGACCTGAATTAAGATAATAATTGCCTAACACCAATCATAAAGGAACAATGAGGATATCATACTAGTAGATTCTCTGTTTTATGATTTACATGTTTTCACATTACACCTTCCCTTTTCGATGGTTTATCTCTATAAGTCTTTTGCTTCCCTCAAATGAGTTGTACAAATGGCAGCACATTATTTATCCTTTAAATGAACATGAACATGCCCATCAAGAAATAAATGGATCAAAAAGAAGTGGTACATATGTACAACAGAATAGTACTCAGCCATAAACAGAATGAAGTCTTGCCATTTGAAACAACATAGATGGGCTTAGATGATGCAGACTCTGACCAGCAGGGTCCGTGTGTTGTGGATGTGATGAATAAATTCACATGGACTACAGAAGTCCCATGGACAAAAGGGACAGCACGGCCACTCTCTGAGTGACAGAGGGCCCTGACCCCTGCCTAGACAGGCTTTTATTGCTTTTCTGGGAACCTTACATCAAGGAGGGTCCTCATTTACTATGCACACGAAAGGAGGTTCCTGTTTACTTCTTATGGATAACAACAAAAAAAAAAGGATATTGCAGATCAAGGGGAAAAGCAGTTGAACTGGTTACACTCAGTCCTTGGGAGGATTAGCACAGACTTTAGGAAGTTACTTTAAAGATATGCAGTAAACATTTGCTGCCTTAATTCAAGGTGAGGGAGTTTTAGCAAAAGCAAGCCTCAACTCAGCCTAGATCTAATGCAGGCCTGGCCCCCCACAGGAAAGCCGATCTGTGGGCCTGGCTCCTGTGTGCCGCCTCATGCCTGTCAGTTTTCCAAATCAGGGCTGAGCTACATTTGCCCCTGCCATGCAGACCAGTTCCCTATACTTAGAGGTTGTTACACTAACTGAAATAAGTCAGAGAAAGACAAATACTGCATAATTTTGCTTACATGTGGAACCTAAAAAAAAAATGAACAAAACAAAGCAGACTCATGAGAAAACAAACTGATGGTGCCAGAGGGGAAAAAGGGTAGGGGAAATGAGTTAAAAATGTGAAGGCAGATAAGAGGTGCAAACTTCCAGTTATAAAAGAAGTCAGTCATGGGGTTGTAATACACAGTACAGGGAATATAGTCAATAATACCACAATAAGTTTGCACAGTGACAGATGGTTACTAGGCTTACTGTGGTGATCATACTGTAAGGTAAGTAAATGTCAAATAACTATGCTCTACACCTAAACAAATATACTGTGTATTAATTATATGTTAATAATAAATTTTAAAATATAAAATAAATAGAAATGATTTTAGCATTCAAACGCACAGTATTCTATTCCATGCATGTTTCTATTCTGGAGATGAAGTAGAATACCAGGGAAAAAGGAGCACTTCAAGCCCACACTTACTAGATTTGGTGAATGCTGCATTGACCTCATGGAAGACAGGCTGGTCTGGTGCATGTACCCATAGCCTTGGGAATGGCTTTGCTGGTAGGCTCCAGGAAGAACAGGTGCTGCACATTAAATACACACACAGATTCCTTAAAGCAAGTCTCAAAATCCCCTCCTAACCTCTCAAGTGACTTCATTGTCTGCTAGAAACTTCTAAAACAAAATGTCATTTTTCAGTGTAATGTGATATTGGGGTAGTGATGTTATAAGCAATCTGTAGGTTAGTATAAATCTCAGTAATTAAGGGCCTATTGAATATTTAGAGAATCAGTTTAATGTGCAATATTAGAAATATTTGTTAGTCTATTTCAGTTGCTATATTAAAATAACAAATACAAACAATAAATTTCTCATAATCCCTTAACAATACTATGTTTTTACTTGGTCATGTAATCCCCTAAGCATTTTCAAAAAGAAGTAAGAAATTTAAAGAAATATAATTGGATTGTCAAACCAATGACAGAGTATAAATATTTTCACTGAATACTTCTCATATAACAGAACGTTCTGAATATTTCAAGACACACAGCTGAATGTTACCTTTACAAAGGTAAACACAGCATATATTTAGCAACATATGTTTGTTTAGTGGTTAATAAGTCTACACTGTTAAAAATAAACTTTTACTTAGATGTATGAATTTTCCATTTTATTCTGGCTGCAAGTCAAGACTAAATCGGTCAGCTAAATATGTTACAGAAGCCTGAGAAACCAAACCACTCAAAGAATGTCATAAACATTGTCCCTTTGTATTTAAAAACTACTATCAAAATAGTATAGTTCCTGTTTGAAGAACACTGAATTCTAGTGAAATCAACACAAAAACTCGATAAAACCCCCCACAAAATCAGTGGATATAGCTTGTGCATTTCGTTGTAAGTACCTATGTTTTAGTACTAGGAAACAGAAATGTGGGGTTTAAATGGGGGCATTTAGTTGCATGTTCTTCACTATATTTTGAATTAACTGTATTATATATAAGTAAAACTTGTATAACACATGTGCTGTAAAAATCTATAACAGGTTGCCATTTTGGTTCAATCAGGTTGAATATATATGAGGGGTCCCCCCCAAAATGGAATTATCTTCTGTAAGGTGGGTCCCTTGTAGTACAGGCTGCCCCTGGTAGGTGAGTGTTCTAGGAACCCCTCAGTATCAGTGTACCAGCGGCCACTGTTGTGAGATGCCGTGTTTCACTTCAGTGGATTGTTTTTAGAAGACTCTTTCAACACATTTGCCCATTTCATGATGGTTGATTTACAAGCACACCTGTCCACACCGTGCTGAGTGTTCAGCAGTTTTTGACCAAAACCAACATGACCACCAAGCCCCATCCTTCCTATTCACCTGATCTCGCCCCAAGTGACTTTTTTTTTTGTTTCCCCAGATGAAAAAAAGTCCTCAAAGGGAAACATTTTGCCGACGTGGAAGAGGTGAAATAAAAATGGCGGAAGCACTAAAAGGCATCAAAATCAACGAATTCCACTGCTTCTGAGCCGTGGAAAAAAGTCTTGATATGTGTACTGCATCAAATGGAGAGCACGCTGAAGGTGGCTGACATTTAAACATGTAAAAATAGACAATTTTTAATAAACAAATTCTGGATTTGGGGGGTTCCCCCTCATAAAGTAATTATTATGGGTTACTTTCTTCAGCACAGTTTTAATAATAAAATAATAAAGCAGATGTAGTTCTTGGGTGTTATGAATAATTAATGTTTTATAAGTGGCATGCTCATTCTAATGATATATGAGAAGAGCAAACTAAAGAAATTTAATCATCAGAAAATTACAAAACATTAATGTGCTCTCCAGATGATAATGACATTAGGTTGAATGGGGATTTATTTTTAGTAGATTTTGAATTAATTCATATTACAATGTTATTACAAATTGTCTTTATTTAATGTCTAGATGTGTCATCAAAGAGAAATTGCCAAGATCTTTACTCAGATTTGTAGTACATTATAAAGGTATTGAAACATTGAACATCAAATACTTCAGAGAATAACGCTTTTTAACATTATCAACTCAATTTAAATATCTAAGGTCAAGAGATATAAGAGATATTGTCAAAATTCACTTGTGAAGAAAAATAAAGAAATGCCCATAAATATATGTAGTCCCACTTACTTAGCTGAGTGAAAGGGCCTTTCTGAGTATTGGAAACCAGAAGCACTGACCATTCAGTCCCGCCCTCGACTCTCTGGGACTGTTTACTGAGCTTGGGGGTGCAAGAGCTCACAGCATTGCCTATCACTTAGCAAACCTCCACAACTGTTGGCAGTCATCACGTCCCACCACGTCCACGGCCTGCCGGGCAGAAGAGCACCGACAAAAACGAGTGCCCTCCGAGAGCAGTGAGGGCCTTTTGCCTGATTAAAGAAATGACTTGATACCTAGCGCATTTCCAGTTAAATATATTAGCCAATCATTCCTACTGCGTACTCCAAATGGGCACTCCTGAAGTGTTTTTTGTCCATTACACAAGTCATTTCATTAATTATTATTCTAATCTATCTGTAAATGCTATGTAAGTTTAAACAAATAACCCTATAAACTTAAAATAAAAAATAATCTTTTCATTCTTTGTTATACTATTTAATTATGACCTTTAAATTTTGATGTACAGAGTTAAGCACAGCCATCTTAAAATATTTTGGGAAAGAACTAACAGGAACCGACAACAATGAAAAACAGAAACATTAAATATACCATCTCAGAGGCTGTAACATGTTTGTGTTTACACAGTTTGTATATAATCCCAGTTTAGTGCCTATCCGTATTAACAATGAAAGAATGTGGTTTAACAGTATTCTCTAATTCTGGCTTTTAATAATCAGGTATAGGTATGCCTACTCAATTACTTAAGTTTCACCTTCAAAGTAAACCTGTAGTTATTGCCAAATATAGCAGGAAATAAAAGTAATGTATTTATCCAAAATATGCATGGGTTTGAGAGAGCAGGAAAGAAAGTGCAGCATGAGAAACCTTGGAGCAAATATAATGTCTCTAGTCCTTATAGTTTCTCTTCATGCTTTGTTGATTATTTCCATTTCCCTTTCCGACTGTATTATTAAATGCAAGTTCCTTTGGGGTTATTGCACCTTGTCATCTACCTTATACCTCATGCACTGAAAGAGTTTTTGGAAGCTCCGACCAGGGCTATGAAGAACGTAACTGAGAGCCCAGAGGAATCAACTCACCAAAAGCACATACCAATTTTAAAAGAGGCACAGGGCAAAGGGAGGGTAAGTGGTGATGGGAAGAGCCTTGACTTTGGGTAGTAAACACACAATACAACATACAGATGATGTATTATAGAATTGTACACTTGAAACCTCTATCATTATTAACCAATGTCATACCAATAAATTCAATAAAATAATAAGCAAAAAGGGGCATAGGCATTGCTTTTTTATTGTTTTGTTACACAATTGCTTTTTAAAGAGCATAGATAAAACAAGCAAAAGGAAATGGGAAGCAAAGACTATGGAAATCGCATTTCTTAAAAATTTGGTTAAAGATAGTCCATGTGAGTCAGAGATTTCTTCCATGAAAATATGAAATTCAAAGGGTTGTGCAAACAACAGGTGTTAGGCTAACTTCACAACTAACAAGGACTTAGTGTGAAAGAGGAAAATACAACGCCCTCTTTATTCACCAGTGGTGAGGTCCTACAAGCACTGGTACAGATGAATAATGATAAAATATGATGGTCTTACAACCGAAGAGTTTTGAGTTGGAGGGGTTTTTATTTCAATAACATAAAAGTCACAAAACAAAAGCTTTCCTTATCCTAAGGGAACAATAAAACGCAGGCGTGTGATTCAACTTTCATTTTACATTGGTGAAATTTATCGACCAGAGATCTGGAAGTTGACAAAAGCACTAAGGATTTTAGGGTTGATTTGGAGTGTCCTACATACTTACAGAACCAAAATATCACTTCCACTGCACAATAAAGTTCTTCCACAGTCAGCCAGGACTAATACTTTCCATTTAATGTTTATTCTTATTATGAGAAATAAAAAACCAAAATAAAGAAGGAGACATGAAGATCACAAAACAGAAGGTGAAAATGAAAGAAGAAAATTTTTAGGAGGCTTTGCAAATCCCAAAATGAAAAAATGATGAAAAACATGCAAATGTAATACAAAGATTAGAGCAAAGGAACCAAAGAAATATACGTACAATGAAAGGAGAAAGGACCCAAAAAGAAGTCCACTTAGGGGGATATGCCAGAGTAGTGAGTAGGTAACACTTACAAGGGTGTTATGCAAGTGTCCTCGGTATGCAAGAGTCTCGTACATCGTCTTTAGTTATCAGAGCTGTTTTCTTAGATAGATACATCCCCACTTCACAGAACAGAAATGCAGTGGCTGACAGATTAAGCAGGAAGGCAGTGGAACAATGATCTCTGCACAGTGACACCACAGCAAAGGCCTCCAGTCATCAAAGATGAGATGGAGGTTTGGAAAACCTCCCACGACTACAGGGTAACAGTAGGCAGCCAAACTCCAAATTCAAATAATAAAATAAAAGTAGTGCTTTATTGATGTTTTGGCCCATTGGGGCTGCCACAACAAAATACCTCAGACTAGGTGGCTTAGACAACAAACATTCATGTCTCACAGTTCCAGAGACAGGGAAGTCTAAGATTAAGGTGTCAGCAGGATTGGTATCTGGTGAGTTCTAGCTTCCTGGTTCAAATTTCTGTGTCCTTATGTGACAGAAGGGGACGGGGGAGCTCTCTGAAGTCTCTTTTATAAGGGTACTAAATCCCACTCATGAAGGCTCCACCCTTATAACCAATCACCTCCCAAAGGCCCCACCTCCTAACACCAGCACTTTGGGAGTTAGATTTCAACACGGGAGTTTGGGGGCAGGGAGCACAGGCATTCCCTCTATAGTAATGGCTAACTAAAGATGTAATACAAACAGAGAGAATAATTGTCGGGCTTTTCCTCAAGGCGTACTTCTTGAAAAATCTAGAATAAGGAGAAAATCACCAGAAGATTTCCAATTAAAAAATAAAAGATGCAATAAAATTCCTGTCACATTTTCTAGTCCTTGACTATGGTTTTATCAGCTAATGCATGTCAAAAAAGGTTTTGGAGTTTGTTTTTTTTAGGACAAAAAATCTCTGTTTAGACTATTACAGGGGAATTGCTAAACTGAAGGGAAACAAAAAAGAGAAAGAATAAAGAGGCTGCTATTTTAACAAACTATTACATAATGAGCCAGGTTCTAACTAGACCTTATCTAGGCCAGAGCAAGGTGGTCGAGTAACCGATACTGAGACGGGCCCAGGACGCAGACCTGTAGCACATCCGGAGTTCCGTGTCAGAACCCAAGTCCTCCTGGCATCGGATTCTGTCCACAAACCGCAAGCGGGGACTAAATCCACAACATTTATGCTAATCCTGCAACGAAATGCTATTTTTTAATCTAAGAGAATTCCTAGCAGTATAGAGAATTATTTTCCTTCCCTGCAGAAAACAGAAACAAGTCAGATTGCTTCAGGTTTGAAATGTTTGGTTTTTAACGATAAACTGTGAGTAGACAGCTGCCTAAAAAACAAGCTTGCAGCATCATAAGCTATTAGCATAAAAATGAAATGATCTACAAATGAGTTAAACAAGTTTTAAAGGCATAATCATCACTGTGATACAAATATGTACTCAAATGTTGGAAATTATATGTAAAAATAAAAGTGAACATTACTATTTCCTGTGTTCATTTTGTGCTCAGGCAGGGGCCATGAGCCGGGGAAGCAAAGAGACGGCGGAGGAACCAGCTACTTGTGGCGGTTTCTGCCCTGGCTGCATATCACATTCACCTGGATCTTTAAAACGATGTTATGTCCAGATCCCCTGGAACAATTACATCAGAATGTCTGGGGTGGGGATGGGAGGGACTGGACACTGGTGTTTTATTTTTTAAATCTTCCAAGGTTTTCAAATGGTCAACCATGATGATCAACACCTGAGCTACTGCAGACTGCCTTCTCCCTCGGGTGACACAAATTTAGGGGCACACGTGGTCTTATTTAAACTATTCCCAAGTTCCCTCTCTTCCCCTGCAATGGACAACATTTGGGTCATTCTTCCCACCCCCAATTCTCATGTTGAAACCTAATCCCAATGTAATGGGATTTGGAGGTAGGGCCTTTGGGAGGTGACTGGGTTGTGGGGGTGGAGCCACTGTGAATGCAATTAGTACCCTTAGGAGAACAGGCCAGAGAGCTAGCTAGCTCCCTTTCTGTCACACGACGGCACAAAGAAAAGACAGCAGTCAGCTACCTGGAAGAGGGGCCTCACCAGAACCCCCATGCTGGCAGCCCAATCTCAGACTTTCAGACTCCAGAACTGTAAGGAACAGGCTGCTGTTGTTTGCAAGCCACATGGTCTATGGTACTCTGTTACAGCAGCTGCAAGAGGCTAACACATACCCTGCTGCATGACTTGTTTCTAGTATTTGTAGAGGTAGATGTTTAAATCTGGGACTCAAGGAGAAACTGGGAATTGTGATAAGTTATCTGAGTCAACAGAGAGTTAACTGGAGAATAATTTGGAGGCTAACACAAAACACTTCTGTTAAGGCAAGTGCCACAGAACACAAGGATTAGCAGACTAATGGAGGCTGGCCCCACTTCCCGGGGCATGGCCAATGGCAGAACCCGGTCACCATATGTAAGAAAAGGAGACTGCAGCCAAAAAATGTCTTTGCAAATTCAAAAATTATCTCTCAAGCCAATGCTATGTTCCTAACAATTTTCCCCTTCTAGATCCCCCAATCGTCTGTTTTAATTTTCTACTCTTAGATAAGTTTTATTACTATAAAGTATTGCAAACCTCTTTTAAGCAAATGCAGTACACATGAAAATATTTAAGCAATAGGCATGAGGCCCTGTGAGTGACACTTAATGGGGCAAAGATGACAACACAAGCAATTCTATTTCCCAAGCAATACAAGATATGAATACAATAAAATTTAAATAATGTAAATGAAACGCTTGTAACTAGGGTGACCAATTCAGTTTGCTCAGGAGTTTCCCAATCTTGGCACTGAAAGTTCTGCTTCACAGCAACTACCTCAGTCTTGGGGAAATCGGGATGGGTGGTCTCCCTACCTACAACATGCCAGGCCCTGTGATTAGCATGTCACATGCATAAGCCAGTATAATTGTCACCACTTTACATGTGGTACATCCCAATCCATTACAGACCAAAGGTCAGCAAGATTCAGTGACTTTGTCAACCAGGGCTAGATGGGACCAGGATTTGGAAGCTAAAAATCTGAATGTAGAACCCAAACTCCTGACTATACCACACCAAAATGATCATGGAAGTAGTGACAAGACAGCACAAGATTAATCTCCAAAGAGCCATTGTGGGTTCAGAAACATGGAAGAGCACCGAAGCTCCCAGAACAGTGAGTCCTGGGTCTGACGCTGGAAGTGTCAGCAACCCACCACTCGTTCTTGCTGGTGGGGCAGTCGGGAGTGAGAGGCAGGGAAAGGCAAAGGAAGGGGGGTGTAAAGGCCTGGGGAGATATGCACTTAGGTTGGTATGCACACAGAGGTTACTCTGTTTTTTGTGGTAAACTTTAGAGTATCAACCGCATAAGAAATTTATGTCTGTGTGTTGATGAGGTGTGCCAGAGCATCTGTGGAAGAAATTATAATGAGAATAATTCATTCACTTTTGGAAAAGCAAGCTCAAATCACAGAAAGTAGCATCACTTCTGAAGCAATGGCTTTTAGATCTCTTTTAAGTGTCATTTTAGCATCTGATAAGTCTCCGACTGTATTCAATCGTTGTTTCTTTCCCATTGCCAATGCTATCCTACTTTACCCAGAGCAACTGTCATTCAGTCACCTTATCCTTCATGAATAATTTCAAGTCTGTGCTCAAATCACATCTCCTGATACAATTTCAACCACTTTCCCACTGAACATCAAAGACCCCCTGAGATGATGCCTCCTAACAGTACCCCAAACCATTCTGTAGAACATGGCTGAGCACCCTACTCCCCCAGGTCAGCATCAGGAGAGTGACAAGCTCTCTCCCAGACATGCTAAGAATTTAGTTGAAAATACAATTAAGTCCAAAAGATTATTTAACCATTTTCTTCCCCAAACTCAAGCAATCATGTTTATAATGTCATTTTAATCAAATAAAGCTAAATATTTAAAGGCTTCTGATTACCTGTTAATTTCTAATTAACTACAAAAGGAAACATACAGGTTATGTATTTTTTGGAACTGTACATACATATATATTACTTTTGACTGTTCATTTATATATTTAGCTCAATTGTCTCAAGTAAGAACTTCTAAAATTCTGTTTAGGATTCTGGACTTCCTAACCATTAAAAAAGTACAAAATTAGTTATATTTTAAATTATTAGAAAAAGGCCAGAAAGGCAGGATGTTCTGATTTCAAAGTTAACTCATTTGTGAATGTTTTCTGACAGAACCGAGCTAAAATGTAACATGGTCGGAATATAACTAGAGACTTAGGAATATCTGTTATTTTGCCTCAGAATAATCTAGCCAATTTATATCTTATATCTAAATTCAACTTGCATATTTTTTTCTCCAGTTTGTTTCTGATATTTACCTACTTAAGCCAGGATAAACCCCCCAACCTGTAACTATAAACCAAACCAAAAACATAAGCAGGATTGTCACTAAGGGAAAAAGAAATAATTCCTGCCCCAAATTTCAGAGTCTTTAATAACATTCTTTTGGCACAATATCCATATGGTATATATCTGTGTCTATACACACACCTGCACACTATCCCTGCACTCAAAAAAGAGAGTGCAGGAAAGTACAGTGTGGGTAGTACATATGTAATTTGGGGCAATTCTCTGAGAAGATGAAAGCTATAAAGAACTTAAGAACCGCAGGTAGACAGGAATGCTGTTTCCATTTAGGTAAGCCATATCACTAAGTCTAGCTTTTGGACACAAATTATGTCATGACTAAATAGTCAGCTCATAGCAAATCCCAATTTTCCTTGGTGAATAAAACTGCAAATGTTGTATAAATCAATCTTACACAGAAAGATTCTTCATTCAAGTACAATGAAAGAAATGTGCATAATGCCAAATGCAGAGAGTATTCTGTAAATACTCATTGAATAAATACATACAACTGAAAACTGGACTGTTTGTCTTTTTTCTCATGTTAATCAATGCAAATCTTAGGGAATATCATCAATCTATATGGAGTTCCCAAATACAATTTTACATTAGACATCCTTAGTGACAAGCCACACTAAATATTACATGTAGATATATCTCAGTATTGATTACATTTCTGAATGAGAAGGAATTTTTTCCAAACAATAGACATATATGAAATGGACTCAAAAGAAAAAAAAAGAAAACTGACTCAATGTGTCCCTGACATGATTTGAAGGTAGAAAAATATGGGGAAATGAATGAAAAGGACTATGTGGGTTTCGCAGAGCCCAAGCTCCAAGTTCAAGGTAAAATGGCTGCGGCCAGAGAAATAGTCAGGTATAAAGAGACACAGTCAGACAGAGGTAGGGAGGTGAGCAGTAGGTCATTGTGATCAGAGGCACAATTAGAAGGACATTTAGACAGGACACAGGTAAGATCCTAGATCTTGAGAGGCTCGTAAACAACAATGTCAGTACACATGGGTCAGGAATATGATGAAAGATAATGATCAAGAACCAGAATGGCTAAAAAGTGTGGCCCAAGGAGATCCACAATATTTTGGGGGGAAGATTGGGCAATGAGGAGCAGCAAATCTGACAAGAGAAGCAGCATGACAACAAGTCTGGGCAACAGCGGATGATGAACAAACAAAATGCAGAAACTTAATACATCAGCCAGCAGTATCAGCCCATAGAAATTTAAAGTTAGGATCCAATATCCACGGACCTACTAGCCTGGGGTTTGGGGCAGAAGGATGCGGGGCACCTGGATGAAACAGGAATCTGGGGGACAGCAGAGAAATTCATGTTACAGAAAAAATGTTATGACTTTATATAGGACAGACACATAAATATGCATGTGTACTTACTCTATTCTCCAGCTTGGACATCGATTTTGATCCATTCAAAAAAACCCTACTATGTCCAATTTCATTGTGAGTGTTCAACAATATGGAAATCAAGAATGCCTATTCTGTCCTTTCCATGTATGCCACGTTACAATCTGCAAAGCTCTTTCAGCGTTTTCTCACATGGTGTATATGCTTTAGCCACATCTATATCTTCCTGATGATCAAACCTCCCCTTTTCCCCAATCAGCTCAGCCTCACAGGAAATATACTTTTAATGTTTTATTGTTTGCTACTTTAAGTATCAGATGTTTGTCCTTCATACACATATGGAACCCTTTGATTTAATTTTTGAAAATCAATGAAAAACACATGTGCATCTTGGAACAGGTGTTATTCATTAGTATTTAATCCTTTCCACAATTTCACACTCAGAAAAGGAAACTTAGCATGTTTCTTTCATTCCAAGTCTATTGATGCTGAGAACATGAGTTTCTCTAAGTACTTCAATTCACTCAGAATCCGAAACCTTTTTCTTGGGGGAGCAGAAGAACTAACTGAACATTTCTAAAATTTGTTTTGAAACTTTTTGAAATTTGTAACAATTTCTAAAAAAGTGTACTTTTTAGTGTAGTCTAAAAAATGTGTGTTTTTAAAGGATAGATGGCTAAAAATAATCATGTAATATTATGCTAATTATATTTTACATTATAAAGGAATCATTAATTTTCATTGAGATTAGTTTTATCACAGAGATTTAGTATTTCAGCCAGCAACTCTAAATTTTCCTAAACTTAAATGAAGACACTAAAATATTACTTTTTTGACAGACACTAGCAAACTTCTCAAATTCATATCAGAAATAATACTCAAACACAGTGGAGGAATAACACATCTGAGATTTTCTGTTGAATATATTTTCATTTTCGAAGTCAGGTTAGGAAGGAATTAGATTTTGGAGGAGGTTTGAGGGTTGGCCATCCATAATCAGAAAACTGAATTAGTGGCTAAAGTAGAAATACTGTCAAGTTTATTTTAAATGAAGACCAAGAGTTCACATTGAGGAGTGTATTTTCTAGTAGATAGTTCTGATTTTAAAACTATGCTCATGATTAAAAACCAGTAACACTGAACTTGGGCAGGATGTTCCCTATAAATCATAAAACATAAATCCTCAATGGGAAAAGAGAATTAACAGAAAAAAATTAATGAGAATACTAGACAAAAGATAGTGACTTTATGGATTTTATTCATATTAAAAGAAATTGTGAAGCACTGCTAGCTCAGTGCATTATTAATAATGCCTGAGTCAAATATTTCTGTTCTCAATTTTAAGGCAAATTTAACTTTTAATGACAACTGTTGTTCTTAGGGACTCAAAGCACATCCTAATGGTGTTTGCTGAACCTAGAAAGTGATTATTTGATCTGCATTTTTGTCTCCTTCCCTTTAGCATTTACTCACGAGCCCTCCGCAGACCGTGCTAGGCACTGGAAGAGAAGCTACATGACACATTCATTCTGTCTCCGCAGAGCTTCTAACAATGAACTGGAACAGAGCGAGACAGAAACCAAATGGAGATGACTGTATTTGAATAACAATAAAAGGAAAATTTAAATAAAAATAAAAACAGCTTTATTTAAAAAAAGATATCATAACAGGTATGAATTTCAGAATTTGGATGTACACTTCTACTTTACTGAGTCTCTACTGAGGAAAGATGTCAGAACTAAAATACACAAAAACTAAGATGAAAAGCATTTGTACGAAAACAGAATTGTTAATGTGGGAACGATTTACTGATTTTTTGATGGAAGGTCATTAGTGGACTCAGGCTTTGTAATAAACATTGGCTACAATGTTATGTCCCAGTGATACATATTACATTACTACTTTTTAAAAATTCTAATAAGAATTATTATTGCAGTTACTCCTAAGTCAAATTAGCTTTAAACAGACAGTAATAAAGATTAATGCCATGTTTTCATCATTTAGTACATGTAGCAAAGCTGGTTATATTTCAGATCAAATTTAATTTGAATATGTTTATATATTCAACAATGTTTATTGAGCATCTACTGTAATACAGGTTCTATTCTAGGTGGTAATTATGGACTAGAGAATAAAAGCAGGCAGCAAGATTCTGTTCCAAAATCCTGGGGCAGACACAGACATTAAACAAATAAAACTTCTTAAAACATAATAAAATATCAGGTAGGAAAAACAGTTATGAATATTTACCCAGAAGTAGGATTGCTGGATCCTATCGTAATTCTATCTTTAATTTTTTGAGGAACCTCTACAGTTTTCCATAGTTTCTGTACCTCCTACATCCCCATCAACAGTGTGTAAGACTTCAAATTTCTCAACATGCTCATCAAAGCTTCTCTTTGGTGTTTTTTTTTTTTTAAACAACAGTCATCGTAATAGATATGAGGTGATATCTCATTGTGGTTTTGATCTACATTTTCCTGATATCAAGGGAATATGGCCCCTTGTTTATTGGGGCACTATTCACACTAGCTAAAAATGAATACAACCCAAATAATCATCAACAGATGAATAGTAGAAAATATAGTATATACATACAATGGAATATTATTCAGCCTTAGAAAGAAGGAAATCCTACATTTCAACAACATGGATGAAGCTCGAGGACATTATGCTAAGTGATACAAGCAGTCACAAAAGGACAAATACTGAATGATTCCACTTATTATGAGGTATCTAAAATACTCAAATTCATGCAATAAGAAAGTGGAATGATGGCTGCCAGGAGCTGGGGTGAGGAGGGGAATGGGGAATTGTTGTTCGATGGGCATAAAGTCTCAGTTATACAAGATGAACAAGCTCTAGATAGCTGCTGTACAACATAGCACCTATAGATAACAAGGCTGTACTGTACAACATAAAGTATGTTGAGAATAATTCTCACAGTTAGTGTTTTTACTACAACACTCTCCTCCTTCACACATACCTCAACACAGGAAACTTGCAAGTGGTGGATATATTCAGTACCTTAATTGTGATAATGGTATCATGGTGTATGCATATACCATCAAAATGTATGCATTAAATATGTGTGACTTTTGTATACTGATTATACCTCAATAAACCTTTAAAAAGTTATTAAAAATAAATCAGGGTAAGGGGATAGAAAGTTATGAGTATATGTGGGTTCAGGGCTTTCAATGTAGAGTGATCAAGGAATCAATTTCAGATTATTTGACATTTAATCAAAGGCAGCACAAGCATATAATGGAGTAAAAATAGCCTCTTCAATAAATGGTTTTGGGAGAACTGGACTGGTACATGCAAAAAAAGGCACTAGACCATCAACTTACACCATACACCAGAATTACTCAAAATGGACAAAAGACTTAAATATAAGTCATGATACCATAAAAGTACTAAAGGAAAACATAGGCAGTAAAATTTCAGATATCCCATGTAGCAATATTTTTGCTGATACATCTCCTAGAGCAAGGAAAATAAAGGAAAAATAAACAAATGGGACTACATCAAATTACAAAGCTTCTGCACAGCTAAAGAAACCATCATCAAAATGAAAAGGGAACCCACTGTATGGGAGAACATATTTGCCAATGATACATTGGACAAGGGTCTAATCTCCAAGATATATAAAGAACTCATATGACTCCACACCAAGAAGACAATAAATCCAATTAAAAAATGGGCAAAGGATGTGAACAGACATTTCTCCAAAGAAGACATACAGATGGCCCATAAACATATGAAAAAATGCTCAATATCACTAGCCATCAGAGAGATGCAAATTGAAATCACAATAAGACATCACCTCACACCTATCAGAATGGCTATCATTCATAAATCAACAAACAAGTGATGGCGAGGATGTGGAGAAAAGGGAACCCTCATGCACTGTTGGTGGGAATGCAGGCAGACTGGTGCAGCCACTGTGGAAAACAGTATGGAATTTCCTCAAATAACTAAAAATGGAACTACCTTATGACCCAGTTATTCCACTGCTGGGAATATACCCTAAGAATCCTGAGTCACCAATTCAAAAGAACCTATGCATCCCTATGTTCATAGCAGCACTATTTATAATAACCAAGTGTTGGAAACAGCCTAAGTGCTCATCAGTAGATGAATGGATCAAAAACTGTAGCATATTTACACAATGGAATACTATGCGGCAGAAATAAAGAGGAAAGAATTCCAACTCTGCAACAGCATGGATAGAACTGGAGACTATTGTGATAAGTGAAATAATCCAGTCAGTGAAGGACAAATACCATATGATCTCACTTACAAGAGGAAGCTAATGAACAAAATAAACGAATGAGCAAAACAGAACCAGAGACATGCAAATAGAGAACAGACTGACAGCTGCCAGAGGAAAGGAGTGGGGGATAGAGTGGATAGAAGGGAAAGGGGGTAGTCAAAGAACACATATGAATGACCCATGGACATGGATAATGGTGTGGGGATGGACTGTGGGAATGAGGGGTAGGCTGGGTGGAGGAGGGTGAAGGGGGAAAATTGGGACAACTGTAATAGAATAAACAAAAAAAAAAATCAAAATCAGAGACCTGAAGGAAGTGAGCAAGTGACGAAAACACCCAGGACAGTGTTCCGGACAAAGGGACCAGTGGTTGCAAAGGCTCAGGGTGAGAGAACGCCTGGCTGGCATGCTGAGCCAGCCAGAACATCTGTGTGGCTAGAGCAAGGAGGCTGGTGGGAGATGAAATCAGAGATATGATCAAGGGCCAGACTATGGAAAATCTTGCAGACCATACACCATGGTTTTTAGTATAAGTGTGATTGGAAGCCATTAGAATATTTTGAGCAAAAATAGAATCAGATCAGGTGCAGGTCTTTAAACCATCGGGCAGCTGGGTAGAGACCAGACCAAAACAGTCAAGAATGGAATTACAAAGACCAGGAGCCTGTTTCTGCGATGTTGAGCAGACAGGATGGTGATTCACTCAGGGTGCAGCGGATGTGGTGAGAAGTGGCAGGATTGGGGACAGATGTATTTTGAAGATAGAGCCAACAGGCTTACAGATGGATTAGATGTGAAATGTGGGAGGGAGAAAGATGATCAGAATGATTCCACAGTTTAATCCTGAGTATTAGGATGAATGATTGTGTCATCAACTGAGATGGTGAACAAAAAACAAACAAACAAACAAAACACCAAGAACAGATGTTTGTCGCTAAGATACGAAATAAGATCTTGGGTCCAGACATAAAATCTGAGATGCCTATTAAACATCCAGCAGTTGGCCCTTTTGTCTGTAGTCTGGGAGTCAACAGAGATGCTCCGGTGTCAGTATTTCTGCCTTTCTACATAAACGGCAAATGTCAATAATAAAAGAGGCTGCAAAGTTTGAAATAAAAGTCCACTATCCTGTTTCTACACCATTAGCCCTTTAGAAGACTAAGAAAGCCTTCTGGTCACTTGATGTCCAAGGTGTTGATGCTCTTGACAGGATTTAAATCACCGAGGACAGCCTGGATTCTAAGACAAGCTCCAAAGACAGAGAATCAACCACCTACCAGTCTAGGTAACAGGTCCTCTAAATAGCCTCCCAACCTCCTACAAAATAAAGCCCAAGGAAAGTTCCCTGAAATAATGTCCATTTGAACTCTCTCTGAAGAGACTTGGCTCAGCACTGGCACACTCTGGTTCTGGTCCTCAAATTCCTCAGCCCATCTCCTGGACACACACAGCTCCCGGGCTCGAGATGTGCCAAACACACCAAGTTTCCAATGTGCTGTGTTCCCTCATGTGCTACTTTTCTGCCCCAGGCATTCCTTTCCCACTTCTCTGCCTGTCTAATTCTAAGTCTAGGCATTACTCCATCATAATGTGTTCCTCAACACCATGGCATTTTGCATGTAGTTCACTCACCAAAACATGAGTTCTTTGAAGACATTTAACTGTATCTTTTATTTTTGTGGTTCCCAACATCTCACACACATAGGAGATACTAGATAAATGCCTGGTGAATGAACAGATGGAGTTATAGGTGCCTATAAAACACTAGGAAAATTGGCTCCTTAATCAGTACACTTCCCTCTTCATATGCCTGCTGACAATATCCCGAGAGCTCCAGAATGTACTAAAGCCTCTCTTGCAACCTGACCTCTTTTAAGAACACGTTCCATGGTATGAAGCACTGTAAACGCAACCCGGCGAGGGCTGTCACAGGATCCAAAACTTGTTTTCTATCAGTTAAGGCAGAACTAGGTCATCCCAAGAAGACTCTTCACAGCAAAATAGAAAAATTCACAGGGCTGAAACACTGAAAATGTCTATTTGAAACGTGTACCTGCTTTTCCTTTGCTATCATAATACTTGTATGCTCCAGAGGAAGACAGAAACACATGAAATACCTGAAGCAAAACCAAATATAATTTCAAAATGAAAATGGTAAGCAAGGGAAGGGGCTGCAAGCATAAAGGCGCTGGCAACACAGAGCACCGTACATGAAGGAGAACCGGGGAACACAAAGTGGTGCCAGAAGGCAAATATGGGTTGCAGGCAAGGGAACCAAGGACAACCATGACGATCAAAGAAAACCTTGCAGTGAAATAAGCAAAAACCATCGGGATTGTTACCACATAAGGAACTGTGGCAAATGAAAATAACCTAATCTAATACCAAAAGGCAATAAAGATGATTTCCAATACTATTCAAGAATCAACCCAAAATTCGATGAAGTTTAAGTAAAAGCCTCCTTTATTACATCAAAGTAATCCAGTAGAGATGCAAAATGAAAACCCTTTGGTAACTTAATATTTTGGAAAGTAGACTGAAACATAAAGAAAGCCCAAAATAATCACATAAGAAAAATGGAAATATTCAGCAATCAAAGCAAGATGGGGAAATATCATGAGAAACACATAACTAAAACAATGATTAAAATGTAAAGGAGAAGGCTTCTATGTTAATGCTCATGAAAACCAAATGGGAGTGATGAAAACATTGGGCTTTCGCCTCAAGAAAATGAGCTGATCGTTTAACCTTCTGTGCTAACAATCAGGATTTTCTCTAACTCAGAAGGAGGACCCTACAAATATGACTCTCCTAAATGCTCAGCCATTTAATCCACAAAGTAAAACAGATTGCCCTCAGAACACAGACACGTTTTCATACATAGAAGGTACAGAAAGAAAATAAAAGGTCATTTAAATGTATGGCACTTAGGCTAGGAAGTATAAAATGTCTTAGAAAGCTTCTTGTCCTACCTCCTTCCTGGTACAGATGTGGAATCTTAGCCTCATAAGGTTGAATGACCTCCCTTGAACACAGATCAAGCAGTGAGAGAGTATGGGTGAAGTTCAATGTCTTGTCCTCCTGCACAGCGTGGTGTCCCCCGAAGTGGGCACGCCACGTACACCACTCAACAGCAGGGAGACAGCCCAATTATTAAAGGAGATCACTCTGGGGCATAACACATTTTAGCATTAAAAATCCTAATCTAAGTTTAAAGAAACCAAGAAAATCTAGATGAAAAAGTGGCATTTCTAAATACCACAAACATTTTCTTCGTCTTACCATTAACATGTACTTTTCTAAAATTCTTTGCAGTGTCTAGAATAGTATTTAAACAAATGCATGTGATTGACTGTTAGTACTATAGACACTAAAGGTTTTCATCAAACAGCCGTCATGACCATAAACATTTCGTTTTTCTACAGAGTCAATCAGCACCTCCTCACCAGGGCCCAGCATAGTACACATTTCAAAGGAGACCCTAGATTTCAAAGCAACTGACAAGCCATAGATACTGCTCTTTCCCTTCCCCACCAGAAAAAAAAAAAAAAAACACTAAGAATGTTTCCACTTTAGGTTTTTCAGCAATGCTTTAATGTTATTGAAACATACCGAAACATCATCAAAACAAAAATGAATTTTCTTTAAAGCCTTACACAATAGAATTTTATTTAGAAAAAAGATCATACAGTTATGTATGAAGTTTTAGTATTTAAAGTATTAATTTACAACTAAAACTAACACAATGTTATATGTCAGTTTTATCTCAATTTTAAAAAATGATCAGGAAATAACCTTATTTGGCCATTTGATTCATTCATTCACCAAATATTTGCTGAGTGCTTATCCTAAGAGCTGGAAATAGATTAGCAAACAAATCAGCTAACATCCCTGCTCCAGTGGAGCTTCATTCCAGCAAGAAAGAGGTAGGTGGTTTCAAGTGCTAATGAAAGAAAAAAGCAAGGTAAAGGGACAGACAGGACAGAAAGGGGTGTTATTGTGTCTCTGGCGGTTAGAGAGGGTCTCTCTGATAAAGCGACATCTGAGCAACAGTGTGAAGAAATGGGGTGAAGCAAGCCAGTATCTGGGGTGGACGGTAGTATTCCAGGTGGAGGAACAGTAATAGCAAAGGCCCAGGGTGGGAGCTTTCCTGGGAGGTTTGAGTACAGCGGGGAGACCAGGATGGTGGGAGTGAAGGAGTATACAGAGTGGCAGGAAATGAATTTGGGGTGGCAGTTGGGGCCCATATTGGATAAGACTTTATTGGTGATGGTGAGGATTTAGGTTATATTCAGAATGAAATGTAAGCTGAAGAGTGACATGATTATGTTTCAAAATAATCCTTTTTTAATTTCTTGAGGAACCTCCATACTGTTATCCACAGTGGCTGCACCAATCTGCATTTCCACCAACAGTGCACAAGGGATCCCTTTTCTCCACAATCCTCACCAGCATGTACTCTTTAGTGTCTTTTTCATAACAGCTGATCTGACAGGTGTGAGGTGATACCTCATTGTGGTTTTGATTTGCATTTCCCTGATGGTTAGTGATGTTTGGAGCATCTTTTCATATGCCTATTAGCCACCTATGTATCTTCCATAGAAAAATGTCTGTTCCGGTCCTCTGCTCCATTTTTTAATGGATTATTTGTTTTTAGATGTTGAGTTGTATGAGTTCTTCAAGTATTTCATATATTAACCCCCTTATCAAATGTGTCATTTGCAAATATCTTCTATTTAGTACAGTGACTTTTTGTTTGTTGATGGTTTCCTTCAATGTACAAAAGGTTTTTATTTTGATATAGTCCCATTTTTAATTTTTGCTCTTGTTGCCCTTGCCTGGGGAGACATATCAAAAAAGATATTGCTAAGACCAATGTCAAAGAGTTTACTGACTATGTTTTCTTCTAGGAGCTTTGTAATTTCTAGTCTTCCATTTAAGTCCTTAATCCATTTTGAGTTAATTTTTGAGTATGGTGTAAGAGGTATAAATATCTAGTTACAAAATAAATAAGTCACAAGTATGTAAAGTGCACACGGGGATGTAAAGTGCAGTCAATGGTATCAAAATAACCCTGCATGATAGCAGCTGGTTATCAGACTCAGTGTGATAATCCTCTTGTTAGACACAGTGATGTCAAATCACTATGATGACATCACAGTGATGTTAATGTATAACCATTATACACCTAAAACTAACATATATTGTATACTAACTATATTTTAATAAAAATTATTTAAATAGATAAAATAAAAAGATCCTTCTGGCTGCCAGATAAAGACTGAAGCAGAGGGTAGGTGGAATGGGTGACAAGAGCGGAAGCAGGGAAACCCACAGGGGGCGACAGTGACCACCGGGGCGAGGGCAGCAGCTGACCCAGCACAGTGAGGCAGAGCCGGTTGCCAGCAGTCAGGCTCTGGATATATTTCCCTGGTGGACTTGACAAGGTATGTGAATTGGTAGGATGTGGGATATGCATGAAAAACAAGAGTGTTGAACGACTTTAAAGGGTCTGACTTCAGACCCTGGAAAGTTTCAGCTGCCACTGAGCCTGAAAAAGTAGCAGAGCTGTGTGGGTGAAGGTGGAGAAAGGTGAGGAATGGGGAGATGGTCTGGGGCACGTTGGGTTTGATATGTCACCAATAATTTTAATATTGGCATAAGGTGCCAATTGGTAGAATGTGTTTTGCTTCAATTAAAATAAATGTAAATTAGGAGCATATTGCCATGCATCTTAAAATCTTTTCAAATTAACACAGTTATTCTGTAGTGATACCATCACTTATGTTTATAATAAAACTTATTGATACATCTTTATTTTTGCTTCATAACTCATACCTCAATTTCTAAAATAGGGACTATCGCTGAGGACAGAGCATCTTGCCCTCATGACAAGAACAGTGGCAAGCTTATAAATGCCTCCAGAGGGTCAGCTTTTTTTATAAGGCTGAAGAAGCCTTGTTTGAGTTCTTGAGACCTCCTTCTTCCTGCCCAAAACCTCCCCTCTGTCACCTTCCATGAAATCCGAAATTCCTTCATTTGAAAAGATGTAATTAATTCTTCTTAATTGTATGCTACTCTTACTCAGATTGTAATATAAATGCAAAAATATTTATGTATACTACCCTTCAAGGGAGACATTTTCTCATTCAGTTTGGCATAGTATAAAGTCCACTTGCTAGGCATAATTAGGAAAAAGGAGTGGTAGCTTGAGAAAATGAACCAACAACAGTGGGTTTTTATAACACAACCTTGGAAGGGAGAATGGAATCAGAGACAAGTGAACCTGGACTTGAATCTGCTAGTTTAGAGGGAGCTGCGACATGTGCAGGAGGGATCTCTGAATTCCCTCTACATCGATTCATCCAAGACCTTATCATCGACACGGATGATGACTTCCACGCTTATCTCCAGTGCGGGCTTCTCCTCCGAACTCTGCCTCCTTGATGCCTCCATTTGAATGATACGCCATTTCAATGCTCTGTTCTGTCTACAAGAAACATTTTCCTCCCAAAGGCCCCTTGGCCTACTTAACTTCCATTCAGCACTCATATCTCAGTTCAAATCTTCTTCCTTGGGGAAGGCTTCCCCGCCATCAGGACCAGATGGAATTCCCATTAATATACCTTGTCGCCCCCCTGCCCTCCTTTCATGCCACTTACTCTCTTCATAATTATACAGTACTTGGATAAGTTCCTGCTTAAAGTCAGGGATCCCATCAGGCCCTAAGCCCTTCAGAGCATATGCATGCCTCTTTCACTCTGTGCTGTATGCATTGCCAGATCCAAGCTCTTGGCTGGTGTGCAAATAGCACTCAATAAACATTGATGAATAAATGAGTGGATGCTGCATTAGTGTATACAGACAAAAGTGAAAGGGTCACTGCTGAAGCAAAGACTCTGTGGTACATTGTATTTGGGAGAGACATCAACTCCAGCATGCTGAACTGAAATAAAGTTAAATAAGGTTGCTGGAAATGTGTTCTCATATTGGCTTTGGGTTTTATTTATCTCATCAAGCATCAACACTATTCTGTTCCTCCATGACCACAGCAGCCCCAAGCTCCTCCAAAATAGAAATAACTCAAGAAGTTACTGAACCAATTGTTAGAGAATCAGACACAGAAAGGGAAGATCCCTCATGCCTACCTTCCCTACAGTCAAGCGAAACTATCTTATACTGTGTATTTTATACTGAATTACAGAGAAAGGATATCCTTAAAAGCTTTCTACCAAGGAGGAATCTAAAAGGTCAGAATCACAGTAAGAGTAGAAAAGTGGCTACTGAGCTGGGCGAGGGGAAGTGGACAAACACAGGGCAAAGGCACAAACTTTCGGCCACACAGAGAGGAAGGGCTGACGGTCTAGGGTGTAACACGGTGATCACGGTTGACAACACTGTCTCGCATAATGGAAATTTGTTGAGAGTAGAAAGCAACTGCTCTCACCGAAATAAAAATAAAAACCAAATAAATCTCTGATAACAATTTTATCAGTATTAGTTTACATTTAAAACAATTTCAACTAAAACTTTTGATCTAATCCACCAGCTTGGATGCAGAAAACAGGAGAAAGTAGAGGAAAAGGGTGGGTATATAAAATATAGAGAACATTTTTAATAATCAACAGTACTTTCCATTTAGAAACAAAAGCTTCATATCCCAAGTATCATACGAAGCTTCTTTTTGGCAAGGTCTAACTCTGACTGCAAATGTATATAAATATTCAAACATACACATTTCATAGCAGCCGCTCAGCCACTCAAATGTAATAACTATAAGAATGGGTTTTCTTAATGGAAATCAGATACAAACTGCAGAACAAAAGTTTCCATTCTGGCCATGTATGTTCTTTATACCCAACTCTTGTAAAACAAACTCAAAAACAGATCTCAAAACCCTTTTGTCATTAAAGATACATTTGCTGTGATAATAGTGAAGTAAGATGGGAAAAACAAACATGCAGAAATGCAAATTAGTAGTTTAAAAAAAGGACTCAAAATGAAAAACTTTCAAATACACTCAGGCTAAATGGTTATGTGTAAAGAATGTGTTAAAAACACACTGGTGACACGTTTTTTCAAAATGAATTAATTTTCTTTGAGAATGATTAATGTCTGATACCTCCTTCATCGGACGGCCTCGTTACCTCACTGCAGCAGGAAAAGCTAGGGTAAACCTCGGACATTTCTGACTTGTCATCTCCCAGAACGGTACCGAAGGTACTGCTCGAGTGAGACCGAGACCGCTGTCTCCTATAGTGACTTGCCTTTTCTATATTGGAGGGAAAATATTCACACTTGTGATCCAGTGCATTGAAAAACATAGGAAGCAAAAAATTATTAAAAGTTTAACAAGAAGGAGAAGCAATCCCTTATTAAATAACTCAAAAGCTCCATACTATAAATTCTAACCACCTACTCCCCAAAATCAGCACAGATTGTATCGGCTATATAAATGACTTAATGATTATTATGCTCATTTTAATCTAGATTTTAAAATAGATATGAGAGATAGAAAATTGAGAAGAATTAAGAAAACATTAGCAAACTAATAAATTTCTATCAAACATAATGACTAGTTACAAATAACTGCTTCCAAGTGTCACCAACATGCAATATTTGTTGCCTTTTCTTTATTTTTAGAAGCTTAAATGACTATTTGGCTGATTGTGTGGATCAAATTGACTATTAAAAATTAGATCCCCATTTTGCTTTGGGCTTACCATTTTATTAATGTCAACGATAAAATCTAAAGTAGAAATCAGAGAGCAGGACAAGAACTAAATGATGTATCTATTTTTAATGTTTAAAATAACTGCATAATTGTCAAAGCTTTTGTTTGCTAAACACAGTATGAAAGTCAGAAATATCAAATCAGCTATCATTATACCCAGATATCCAAACCACTCAGTTTTTGCTTTTAATTATAAATATGCAGTCTAAGTTAAGAGTCAAACTTCCTATGAAAACTATAAATTTTACATTATATGAAAACTCAGAAATAAATTTTAGGGAGACTTGAAAGTTTATTTTAAGATATTTGTGATGCTATATAGATAACTTCCCAAGGCTTTTATATATAATTCTTTAACTCTACCTTAGAAAAGTTGTAACAGCGTTTCTCATGAAACAAATCTTTTTTATAACTTGGCAGTTTAGTGCCGTCCAAATAACTGAAATAACTGCATTTGAAAGCAAATATAACTAAGTTCTAAATGCCCTTTTAAATGAATCTAGTACAAACTAATTTCACTATACTAAAAAGTCCTTTTCAAGTTTTGTTTTCACAAATAATTAATGGTATTTTAAAGCAGCCTAGCACTTTTCTGGTTTTCCAAACCCTCGACTTTAAAATGTACGTCACACAGTCGGCACAATGAACCTCTGCAGCGCAGAGCAGCTGCACCTTCCGGACAAAACCACACGATGGGGAGGAACTCGAAGAGCAAGCAGTACCAGAGAGCATATGTAGACTCCTAGACTGAATGTTGTCTTCTAGGGGGTCAATGTCGAAGATAGAGCCAGGATCTGTGCGCCAAACTTTGAGGTCTTTTACCAAAAGGAAAAAATCAACAAATCAAGCATGAATTTAAAAAGTCAGCACCAAAGAGAGTCATGAGAAAGTCTTGAAAGTGACATATGTAAAAAGCAAACACATAATAAGCAAACTAACTGCAATGCAGACATCAAAGAGAACAGAGAAAATTTGTGTTCACCAGGATTTGTTAAGGAAACTTTATGATCAAATTTAAGCTGCCCTGTTTATTCTTCATTGCCTTTCCATGCAAGTCATCCCCCTGCATACGAGCACACCAGTACGCTCGGTGCAGCCGCCCCCATCCCTGACTCCGGTCACTTGTGCTCTCCACACACTGCAACAGGTACAATACTTGGTTGAAACTCCTGATGAAGAACATCTGAGTAATTCATGGGAAGTGACTGAGAAATTTTTTCTGAGAAAACAAAAAAATTCTCTCCCTATAACACAAATACAATTTTAAAATGTAAGCAAGTAGCAGCCAGTTCTCATTCTGAGCCAGTGAGTGTGAGCTAATCCAAGTAGATACATTTATCTGAAAAATTCAATAAAGCAAGGAACCGAGCAAGGACCAATGAGGGATGGGAAGATGAACAAGGAAATGCTTCCTGCGGTCCTTGGACCGCAGGTTAGTTCATTGCTGTGGTCAATAAGCAGACTGTGCAAGCCAATTTATTCTCATGTTTTAGTTGGAGGCAAAATCTAAATCTAATAACTTCCGAGTTTATCAGTCTCTCTACCTAATAGTTATCAGGTCTTAAAATGATCTGTATAGTGCTGTACCAACAACAGGAAAATAAAAACCTAGTTAAAGATGTCAATTATTTTTACAATTAGTGCTAACACATGAGTCTGTCAAATACACACTTCCCTGACCCATGTCATAGCTGAATGGCCTTTCATGAGGTCCAAAACCCTTTTATGTTTCAAGTTTAAGTTAACCTAACATTGAGATTACTGAGAGGCACTGTTACATGACTACCAAAAATATTATTTGAGCAATATAATTGGACTAGCTACAATAATTTAGCGGCTAACTGCTCTGAAGAAGACAATAGTCTTTTGGAAGTATGGGTTGTTGGTACATGCTGAAAAATTAACAGCTTTGCTGTCTCATCCTTAGACTTCGTAGGATCCTTGCCATCTCAGCCACTTTCAAACACTGGTCTAAGCCTTCCCCTGACTGACTAGAAGGAACAGCCAGAAAAAAGGTTTTTTGCTTTCTGATTTATGGGGCTTTTAGACACCTCCCTACTATCCACATTCAGAGGTAATATTTAAAAAATATAAACTATTCATGTTATGGCATGCCATCAGAATCTGTCTGAGATGTCTATTTATAGTAAAAGGACCTAAATGGGATTATTTCCGTTATTTCTGTCACCTGTGCAGATGATGTCTGTAGTACAATATATTGATCAAATACATAAAGTAAAAACAAAATAATTATTCAACCCTTGTTATCAACCACGTCTAATATTTGAGCTGCTTCTTTGCTTAACAAGTAGAAACATTTGTAAGACCAGAAAGTTATTAAAGGCAGGTGTCTAGTCACAGAAAGGACTGGAACTTTACCTGGCACATGCCATGAACCTCATTCAACAGGTGCAACAATAACACTCCGGTCCCTCTCCAGCTGGGCACCCCATCAAACACTGGAGGCAGGCTCTGACGAAGAGGGGGGCTAATTCTAAAGCTCAGGCAAGCACAGTCTTTTTGACCATGCAGACCTGCCCAGAAGGACCATCAGCTTACCCACAATGATCCCGGGTCTCCTGTCCATCTCCACAATGTGAGGATGGACGCCTTTGTAAGCGGCATCGCTGATGACCTGGGTATTCTTCCTCACTCGCTCTGTCACAGGGTCATCCACGACAGGAGTAAAGCCCCTCCCCTTTGTCTTTTCAAAATCTTCATGGTATTTTACCTGAAAAACAAGGAAAAACAATATTAACTCAACTGAAATTTTCTGATTATTACATAGCTCACAACATTTGGATATAATGACAGCTGTGACTGCATCTGTGGCACGTGGATCATTTTCTGCACACATACAGGGTCTGGCAGAAGTAGCACCTGCCTGAGTGTGGTTGGTAGGGTAATAATATGGGTGTAATAACTTATAGTTTTAATTTGAACATTTCACCTAATGTGTTATATGGTGTGCTTCGGTGTGATATTGTTATGGTACAGAATTACATGTTTATGATTTTGTAATAAAAAGGGGAGTTATTTGTGCAGGACCCTGTATATCTTTTCCATTCCAAAATTAGTATCTGAAACTTCAGCTTCCTAGCATTAGGAATCAAGTGGTGATATAGTCACACAGTTTTGCATTATATGGTTAGCAGCTCTTTTAAATTATATATATACCTTACATCAGTAAGAATCTTTAAAAGATGTATGATCCTAGTTCCTCTCTAAAATGTACTAACTTAGGTACAAATTAATTTCCTATTTCTTAACCTTTAAGATGCAATAAAACTATAAGCCATCTCCACATACTTACTCGAGAAAACTATTTAAAATTAGATTAAGAGAGTTACAAATAATGATATATACATTATATAATTACAAAACTGTACTTCAAAGCATACACTTTTTAGGTTCTAAAATTGGATTAGGGTAATGGTTGTTTAACTCCGTAAATTATAGAAACCACTGAGTTTTATACTTTAAGTAGGTACATTTTATGGTATATAAATTGTATCTTATGAAACTGTTTTAAAGTACAGGCATATTTTTAATCTTCCATGCAACATGCAAACACACCAAACTCTGTCTTAAAATTAATTGGAAATAAGTCCAGCCAAATATCTTTCATAAAGTGCATTTTTAGTCATCATGTTAGAAATGAAAACACGCCCAAAAATTACTGAGAAAAATTACTTTATTAGACAATATTTCCATTACATTTCAATGTGATTAAAATGTCTCCCCAAAAGGACCAGCCCATCCACACTCCCATGCTTTGCTAGTTATCCAGATTAATGGTGAGCTGTCGCTGTCAGCACGCTCGGTGATGCCGTTCTGTGGTATATTTTAACTGTGAGGAGGAGGATGCGGTTGCACCCTACCATTGAAATACGATTTTGTGCTTCTTTGACATGCCGCAGACCAGGTGTATCTAAAATCAAACTTGGTCTGCCTTTCATCTGTTTATGATCCTGGGTATATTTTACCTGTAAAGTAAATAGTAGCACATACTTAATAACACAATTATAATATTAAAAACTTCATAACTTTTTCAAGTTTTCCAAATAAGTAAAATATATACAACATATTCTAAATTATTCCCCCAGGTAACTTGTCCAGTGAATTACATTTTATTTTAGAATAACAATCTAAAGTTTTATTCTCAAAGGTCTCCTCTAAAAACTATAGCAAAAAGGGCCTAAATCGTTCTATCGACTGAAAGCAAACATGTAAATGAACAATATGCGCCAACAATGCAGCAGTGAAAATGGCGACCACACTGAAATTGAACAGGGAAAACCCCAAACCAAATAAAACCCCAATTTACTTCCCTGTTTCCACATTTCCCCATTTTCACCATGACACTGTTGAAGAGCGCACACCAACTTTCCTCCAAGTCATTTTATTTCTCCCTCCATAGGGGATAAGAAACAGTGAGAAACAAATCTAGTTTCCTTCTAAGCAGTCACAATTTAAAGGTAATTTATGTTGAATTCGGTCAGCTTTCTTGACAGAAATGCCATTGGAAAGGTATAAATTCTAAAGCCTAAATGCTGATCCCCAGGCCCAGAGCTCTTCTTGACAGGTGACCACCGGAGCACTGATGTTCGCGAAGCTGACCGTGCACGATCGGCGACCTGACGGCACAGTGTGCCGCACAGTACCGAAACCCTGGCGCCCGGTAAGAGAGAGAGCACTGTCCAGATAGGCACCGTGGGACCTTCATGAATGAGTAATTTCTATATTAAATGTACATAAAAAATTTTCCCTGTAAGTCCTTACTTTGGAGTAATGACTCATTTCTCATTTTGTTTTGCAGAGAGCATTTAACAATCCATATTCAATGGAATACATCTGTAAAATGATAATTACTTCACTTACACATGAAAGACTTCACCACTTTCAAAGACACTGGCTAAAATACATGAATCATTGTTTAAATGAACACAACACAGTCTAAAGCTAAACACTAAATGTAACTGTTGGTCACATCTGGGAATATCAACAGAGGGTTGCAAGAAAATGTCATTTTAAACATTGGCAGCTTGTGGAAATCATCTAGAATAACACATGTACTTATTGCCTATATCCCAAATGTTTCTTAAAAATATATTTTGCTTTCACAAGGAAAAGGCCGGGCTGCATGTAAACAGTAAACGACGCATTCTCTGTGATCGTCCAAATGAAGAAAACCACTTGCCGAACTAATGTTCTCTTGATTCCTCTTGACTCTTTCCATTTCAGGAGTTACGCTTAGAGCCGTGGCTCTTCCCAGCTGACCTTTATAATAAACCTGTCATTTCAGAGAACAAAAAAACAGTGTGCTGTGAATCAATTCAACTAAATAAACACCTCATAGTGTTTAAAGAACTAGCCAAGAAAGTCACGAAAAAAGAAGACGCTGTCAGAGTTCTAGTCAAATTTAAAATACTTGCATCTTAAATCCATCTAGTGTATTTCATAGCAGTGAATCCCTGTGAAGGTACTCAATACGTGGGTATACCATCAGGAAAGCTGTAATAAGCATGTCATCACAAAGGAACATGATACATATCTTCACTGATACACTTAAAGGTGTCCCTACCCATACAGAATAGTACTATGCTGTTGTGGTTTCTTAGTAATTAACTGCAGCAGAACTCTTGAGTGGTTTCTTTAAATAAGTGGCATGTCATGCATAAAAAGGCCAGACTGCTTCCCTCCTTTGTGTTCCTCCTTTTCAATGACCATGTTCCTTTTTGAGAGTAATGGAGTCATGTCAAGTGTGACTCTAAATATAGAAAGAAAAGATGAGCATTTACTTCTCCAAAATATAGATGTTAGGAAAAGTACAAACAATAAGCTGCCTTTGCTTTATAATCTGGTCAAATAACTTGAAACATTTAAAGAATATGAAGTTCCTTTGAACCTAATAGATTCCCAAATTTCCTCCTCGATAGAACCGTATCTATATGTTAATGATTTCAGAAAAGGATTCTCTCAGTGAACCATGACCTCAGACTGCATAAACAGAAGGAAATCGGAGCAGGCTGGGACCAGTGTCTGAGTCAAAACTGACAGCCCCTGCAAGTGCCCCTAACATGGGCCTGTTTCATGTCATCTATTTAGCTATGTACACTTTACAATTTCTCCCCAGACCTCGTCCAGAAACAAAGCTAATAGCTGGGAGTGGGCTAGGAAAGAACACGCTCAGGAAGGAAAGGGAGGGGGAAAGCTGATTTGCAGGGCCTAGACGCCAGGAGCTACACTGAGTCCCTTTGAGGAACCACAGCAGCCATGCACAGGAAGACTAGATAAGAGAGTCACACAATAACCCACAGACAGAAATCATCCTGGCATGTCCTGGGAACTCTGGGGGGAGAATGCCTGGCTACACTCATAAGACACGAGACCCGGAAATCTTCCCAATAAATTGACAGTCAGTTGAGAGCAGAAATCAGTATCAACTCCAGGTCATGAATGTTTGTAAACTTTATCCACTCATTGACATGTCAACACTACATTTGCTGTCATTAGAAGGAAGTTGCTAAGATCACACATTGCTGATGTTCCTCTGGTTCTCTTTAACTCTCTTCAGCTCTGGTGGATCAGAAATGGCGGTGGCCTGCTTAATCTCTCCTTTGTACTTTACCTGTAGAAGACAAATAAGAATTTTAATGGATAGCACAATGGTCTCCACCCAAACCATATAAAGGATGAGCCTCAAATGAACCTTATCTTTTTACGCAGCTTTTCCACAGTAGATACACGTTAACCTTCCTGTTCACATCTACTACTGAATTCTAAGTCGTCTGCCTTCGCAAGCCCAAGTGCTGTTTGTGTTTCTTGAAAATGAGTTCCTAGTAAATACTCTGCTGTTCAATATCAAAATTAACTGCAAAAATTCTGGGACTAAAAGTAATGGAAATATAAGGGGGAAACATCAGAATGGAGTCATTATAAGAAAACTACAGTGAGGTCACCATGGCAACCTGGGAAAGACACTGACTCTCTGACCCTAGGGTTTCAATCTTAAAAAACAAAAACAAAAAACTAAACCAAAGAGGAGGGGATACAAGGGGCTGGGCAACAAAAAACGGTAAAGGGATTAAGAAGTCCTACTGTCGGGTACCAAGTAGCCATGGGAATGTGAAGTGTAGCAGAGGGAGTGTAGTCAGCCAATAATATTGTAATCACTATGTACGGTGACAGATGGTTATCAGGCTTTTTATAGTGATTACTTCATAAGGTGTAATACATAAATGTCAAATCACTATATGTACACCAGGAACCAATATAGTACTTCCTGTCAACTATAATTTTCAAATAAATAAAGTTTTTAAAAATTCTCAGGAACTGGTCAGTCTCATTCTCCAAGAGTCAGTCAAAGCCACTCACTTTTACAGGTACAGGACAGGTAATTCTAATAGCGAAAAGCCCAGTTGCGCTTTTACGTATGATGTTTCCTTATTTGATACTCTGTTTCCTCATCATTTTTTTTTTGAATTTTTGAGATAGTTTTTACTTGGGCTTCTCACAGTGGTTAGAGCCATGCTGTCTTCAGAAGAATCACAGCACAGGAAATGCATCACTACGACAGCCCAGAAAAGTCTGACCCACGGAATCTTATTGCTTAAAATCCACATATTCACAATAACTGACAAATGGTGATGTGCCTCACATAGGAACGCGTTAGCATTTGCAAATCATTGAGTGAAGCACAGATCCTCCACCAACCCCTTTCTTCTCAACACACCTAGAAAACCAGGCTCAATCAAACCTCCCCAACCTCCTAACTAATCTTTCAATGCCCCATGTCCATCTGTTCCTGCCCTCAGGGCAGCCTTCTGGAGCAGGGGCCACATTGGCTTTAGGAATCAAGCCCAGCTTCCGGGTTCCACTATCCTCTTCTCCTGCCTTTAGGGTAGGATGCTGCAGGGAAGGAAACTTCAAAGGGTCAGAATTCATCCACTTGATCAGTTAACTGAAAGGGGATTCATTTTATTAAACTTGATCTCATTGGAGGCACTTTTCAATGCGGAAGGAAAAGCATCTGAGGGCTGCTGATGCACTCCCACCCACTCTCACTACGCACCAGCTTCCCTGCGTGCACTGGACCTTGGCAGGGGGAGGTAAGCCCTGTGGTGTCTGCCAAACCCTCCCGTCAATTCTGAGTAGGGCTGATGTCTGGGCCACAGCTAATCCAAATTTGTCCTTAAAGATCCAAATTTGTCTGAAGCTCCACCTTCACTTTCTGTTCTGAGTGGCTGTGGGCACCCCAGGGGACTGATACCAAGGGCCAAGAGCGGCCAGGGGAGGCAGACAGGTTCAGAGCATGTTTCCACTTACAGGGAGCCATGTGCAAACTGCAGTGATGGGCAGAGCAAAACCTCTACTTTGAGGACAGTATCTCTGGCAAATACACTCAAGTAGAGTCAGACATTTGTTCAGTAAACAGTAAGTGCATAAAATAAATTACCTGGAGAGAGACATATTTGCTCCAAATGTGTGGTTAATGAGCAGATGGCTGCCATTCAAAGAACATTCACAGGAAAGGAAAGCGGGGCTGGGGCTTCTCACACAATCAATGGACACACACAGGTTTTCCAGAAAGTCATTGCATACGGACTTCACTTTGTTCAACACAGATTTTGACCCCAAATGCAGACACTCCACCTCACAGCCTTGGATTTGTCTATTTTTTATAAATATATATTTTTTCCTCTCTTATTATAATGTCAATGCCTAGTCTGAATGTTGTCATTTAAGAGTGTGTAAAGAACCAAAGTCTTCACAGGAAGAGGGCTGGGCAGGGAATCCTAGTTTCAGCTGTTTGTTTTCTCCATTCAGATTATTCCTATCAAAGCTCAACTAGTTATCTGAAGCCAAACTATACAGTAATAAGGACCCTCTGGCTGCTGCCTTTACCCCCCTCCCTGGCCCACTTAGACTCTTTCCATAGGCTGCTGCCACAGTTCCCCATGCTCAAGGGTGGGGAGGGGGACAGGGCATGAAAACCACAGATAACCAAGGCATTTTTTCCAAGTGGGGTTTTTTTTAAAGAAAGGAGGAAAACTTATTCAGAATCAAGAGAAAATACTGGGTGTGAGCCAGGCGATGGGGCTGCCCTTCCTCAGGGCCCACAGCCTCCTCATTTGCTCATACAGAACAGCGAGACAGGAAGGCCCACAGACTGTGTGCTTGGGCTGCAGGGGTCTTGGTCACCCGGGGGTACTGACCAAAGCGCACAGATGCAGAAAGCTACACCTCTACCTACTGCCACGGCTTAGTGCTTCCTGTGCACCCATGGAAATTCCAGGGACAGCCCCACCCAAGCCAATGCACAAAGCTCCTCCTCCTGGCTCCATCACAGCCAGGCTCTTTGAAGGCCATCTTGGGAAAGAGCCCCAGACTTCCCTTTTCTAACAGAATTCTTGCCTGCCTACTGGTAAAGTTCTTGTTTTCAGCTTACTTTTTTATTTTATTTTTTTAAAGAAAAACCAGAGAGAAGGCAGTACAATCTCATGCACCTGAACCAGTCTGTGGCCAGCCAGAACCTGCTGGGCAGGACCCCTCAAAGATGCTCAGTGATGCCTCGATCTCATCACCTGGAATTTGGAAGCACAAAAGGCCCCTACCCATCTACTGCACAGCTGCCTGTCAGCTCATCCTCCCATAGATTAGCCCAGGTCCAGCTGTGCAGACCCTGGCAGCAACGGGTAACAACCTCTGGGTCTCTGCGGGCTTCCTTCTCCATCCAGGGCTAAGCCCTGCTGACTCTCCCGGACTGAGACACAGCAAAGTTCTCCTACATGAACACCAGAGCAAAAATCCACTCTATCACCAAGAGTCACCTCAGGGCACAGTCTCAGCCCCTTCCTTGGGGGCTTCTAAAACACACATCTCTCCAACCCAAGCAGGCCGTGCGGTATTACTTGAAAAGGTGAAAAGGGGGATAAGGGTGGGGTAGGAAGAGTTAGTCACAGAACCAACTTCTCAACCCTCCACAACACTGCTTCTGTGGGCAGGAGAGGCACCCACATGCCAAACTGTACCTGGAGACGTAGGAAAAGCAGGAGTGGAGGGGAAAAAAAAGAGAAAAAAGGACCAAGTAGCTGTACCACTTTCTTTGAAAGTCACTTAATGCTTCTCTCTCACTTCTTCCCTACCCTGTTGCTTTCCCAAGTTCTCAGGTACAGGCAGGGTCTGCTCTAGCTGGGGGAGCTGCTGCTTTGGGGTCTGGGGAGTCCTGCTCATTGGTGGTGTTCACCATCACCATCTGGGGAGGCATGAGGACAGCCACAGCAAGTGGGGTGCCCAGAACCTCAGGTCTGCTCCTCATAGGGCTGGCAGAGCCCTTCCTCCTCATCACCAGGGGGCCACACATGGCAGCTGTCACAGAAGTCCAGCATACCATCCAGAGCATCATCAATAAGTGTGTTGAACTCTTTGAGGTCATCATTGTGTTGGCCCCTCAATGCCCATGTCACACCTCAATGCCCAAGTCACCTGTAATGTGGCAATGCCTGCCAAGTGTCAGATGGGCACTGCCCTACTTGCAGCTGCAATCTTTCAGCAGCTTCTCCTTACATTCAGAATCCTTGTCCAGTGAGGCCCCATGGCCAGATCCCCCAGACCAGCCACACAGCCACTGGGCTCCATTCCAAAGGCTTTGGTGGCTGCTGGGTTGACTGACATGTCGGTGTTGGAGGGCTCAGAGTCAGTGATGATGCTTGGGGGTCTCTCGCCACTTGTTCTGGGCCCCCTGGGAGCCCTTGGTGGGACTGGTGCCTGGGGCCTGCTACCTACAAGGCCACACTGTACAGGCAGCAGCTGCTGTCCTGGAAGGCATGAAAGAAAATGGCAGCACTGAGTAATTGTGGGCTTCCCGATAGGCAATCAGGTTGATTTCAGGCCACTGCTGGGCCCGAAGGCGGTGCCTGGGTGCTTGGCTGCCTGGCTCAGCGGTGGTGGTAAACACAGCAGCAGCTCAGGATGATAATGATGATCCCCTCCAGCCAGAATCATCAGAGTTCAGAGTTGTAGTTGCAGCGCTGAACCTGTTTACAGCAGTGTCCTGTTGTCACGCATGTAGCTTTGAGTATTGGTACCCACTCGGGTTTCCTTATCCTGTGGGGGTTCAGCCCTGGCTGACGGGTCTGAGCAGCGCCTGGAGGAGCGAGAGTGCCTGCCACCTGGAACCTTCTCCTCTCCATCCTCTTCCTGTGCCTCCTCCTCCTCCCTCTCTCCTCCGCATTCCTCCTATTATTATTTTCATTATTCTGAATCTTGGTGAGTTTGAAGCTAAAATGGGTTTGTTTACTTACACTTGATGGATAGCAGAATACTTAGCATATGTCAAGGGCTTAATAAATATCTACTGAATAAATGAGTAAATTAGGGCAAAGAAACGGAAAGATTTTTAAAAGGAAGGTAAATCTCCCCCATTCCCACCATCCTCCAGGGATGTTATAAGGACAAAGCAGTGTTCTTCCTGATTTCCTCCTCCACCTGGGAGAACTCACACAAATTCTAAAGTCTTTTAAAATTACCTACTTAGAAGAATAAGGCTATTGGTTTTATGGTAAAAATGCCATTAAGGGGATCAAAAAACAGAAAAAAATAACTATTGAGGGTAGCACCTTTGAAAGGATTTCTAAATTCAGGAATTCGAATTGCAGCTTGGATTCAAATCCCAGCTCTGCCCTTATTAATTGTGGGTCCCTGGCACGTTCTCTGACCTCCTGTAGACTCAGCTTCCCACAGCTGCGAACCAGAGAAAAAGTTGTGCAGACCTCATGGGCTCAGATGAGGCATGTAGTATGGGGTCCACAGTAGAGGTACCACATAATTGTTAACTATCATTGCTTTATTAGCAATGGATTACTGAATAATCAAGTTCTCCATTTTATTTATAAAACTCCCTGCTCTGACATTATGGCTTAGAACTCCAATCAAGCCAGGTCTTCTTTCAACCTATTCCAAATGATCATTTTTGTCTTGGCTGACAACAGACCCATGACTAGATACAGTTTTAGAGATTTACCAACTAAATTACAAGGTCCACAAAGACAGGAACTGGGTCTTATCCATCGTTGTGTACCAGTGACCAGGATAATGTCTGGCACATTAGCGTGCTTAGTGCAGATTTTTTAACATAAACAAACATGGCTAAATTATAGCAAGACGGTTCCAAGTCTCCTGTACTCACTCACATGGGAGGGCCACAATTCAAGCCCTTCCACCTGCAGCTGTGAGAAGGACCATCCTTTCTGCAGAGGGTTCAGAGGAATTCAGGGAACATTGTGAAGAATAAAAAATAGGTAACACTTAATAAAATATGAGAAAACAGAAACAACTTGCCGTACTCAGCTGCTCCTGGTTCCTCCTCACTCTTTCTATCTCCGGTGTCATGCTCACGGGTGTGGCCCGGCAGCACTGCTCTTTGTACTGGAACTGGGAGACAAGGTGAAAGACACTGCGTGACTGTGGGATGGAAATAGGTACCCACATCGCAGAACAGGTGGCAGGAAGTGCACGTGCTGGAGCACTCGTTAGTTAGGATCTTCATTGGGATTGTATAGGGATCTCGCAGTATCGAAGTTTTCCTGACCTACTGCATAGAGCAGCTTTCTTAGCCAGGGGATCAGACCCATCATTTTTGGTCAGCTTTCCCAACAATGCACAACATCTCAGGAAATAAATGAGCATCCAACACAGAGAAAAAAATGGTATGTCTGTCAACTGAATTTTTGACAGGCAAAAGTAAAGCTTGAGGTTAAAATCCCATTATAAAGGAATGCCACAGAGACAGTCTTAGTGCTTTTTTAATGTTTAAATTTAGCATTAGGGACTTTTTTTCCAAGAAATAACCAGGCCTATAGATAAAATGGAATCGAGATTCTACTCTTAACAGTGAATGTGCAAGTGAAGAGAAATTTGATAAGCTTGGAAAATACACAAGAAAGGAGCAAGCCCCTTCTGCCATGTGAGACTTTCCTTGTGCCATGGTCTGTAGTTCGAGAGATTAGACAGACTCTGGGTCTGAGATAATTGTTTGAGTTGAAGTGAGAAAAGGTCTAGTAGAAGCTCTATGGGTGGCAAGACACAAGGAGATGACTCTGGGTAGAACTCGTTAGAAAAACAATCTATAGAACAGGACTACTGATGTAGAGAGACAATTGTGGTTGATTTCTAGTGGAAGTAGGTTTGAGGACATAAGTTTGATGTGGAGACTGTTCACATCTTGTATTCATCCATTCACAAATATACTAAATATTTGGCAGGTAACACCTCACTTCATACGTTAGTCCCTGTATTATGGATGAGGAAATGGAAGTTTGGGGAGGTTGGTGGCTTATGAAGGTTATAGAGCAAGTAAGGTCTGGAGCTGGGACTGAACCTACAGCCCAAGGTCCACATTCTTCCTCGTTATTCCAGCATTATCTAAATTCCTTCAATTTATACAATCCTTACCTGTATGCCATGCCAGATACCACCTGTGCTGTGATTTATACTATTAGTGTTCATTTGATTAACTAGCTACTATTTTCTAATTAAGTTATTTTTAAGGAAGTATTAAGTTTCTATGATAAATTGGGGACACACTAAGACAACTCAATCACAAAGTCGAGGTCCAATAATGGGTGGGCCACTTAACCATATCTATGTATGAAACACATTTAAGGGACACTGTGGGACTCCCAACTGCCCCCTTATGACCTGGACCACTTCCGTCTCCACTGCCATCTCATGCCACCCTTTACCCCAAGTACCCAACACACTAGACCTTCCTTTCCCTCCTTGAACAAGCCTTGCATCCTGAATATATTCAGTTGCTCTGCCAGGATGGCCCTTCCTCACAAAGCCCACCCCAAACCCTTTTTAATTCTTCAAGGTCTAACTCAAATGTCACTCTTTCTCCAAGAGTTTTCCTCTCTCCCCCTGACACAGTCTTCCTTCTCTGCATTTCCATATTTTGCAAGAGGAATTATTACTTATTATTAAATGAGATATTGCATATAAAGTACCAAAAAGTAAACTCAAAAATATTAGTTACTGTTATAACACTTAAATAGTGCATAATATTTGCTTAGTCTTATGTTTGTTTCTCCTAGACACCTTGAGAATATTTACAGCCCCTAACTTACAGTATGCCTCGCTCATCTTTTAATTAACCTGAGAACAAGAACACTGTAGGAACTCAATGACATTTTTTTTCAATAAACTAATGCACATGAAGCATTCTGCTAGGTGTGATGGAGGACATAAAAATGTGTGAAATCTTCTCTCCACCTTTCCAGAATGGGCCCGCTTGAATGGTAATCATTGTAATGGGACTTCACGTTTCTAAGTGTCATGTATGGTGCTAGCCAGTAAAACAGAAAACAATACTTAGAGAAATGTGATCACACATTGCTGATATTCTTCTGGTTTTCTTTAACTCGCTTTAGCTCTGGAGGATCAGAAATGGCTGTTGCATGTTTTATTTCTTCTTTGTATTTTACCTGCATAATTTGTAAAAAATATAATGTATTATTTAACACAAGATTTTTAGAAAGTCAAGAATCCTTCATTTATAACTATTTCATAATTGAAATTTTATAATTCCAACATTAATTTTTCTTCCATAGGAACACAAATTTTTATCTTGCACTTTCAATATTCCTTTCTGTACAGAGCAAGTAAGTCCAAATCTATTCACCTATCCATCATTGTAGGAGTTTTTAATTAAAGTGAGCAAATGTTGCTTATGAAAATAAATTTTATCACTAGGCAGATGCACAAAAGTCCTTAGAAATTATCTTAAGTAATATAACAATTTATGATTTTCTATCCGAAATGCAGTTCCTATTTATTAATATGTTCATTAAAATTTACCATGTGTATACTTAAAGGCAAAAGTCAAATTGTGTTAGCTCCAGAGTCTTGGAAACACTGCTTATTTGACTGAGAGAATTCAAATAACCCAGAATAGGGAAAAAAATATATGTGAGCACAACAAAAGAAGAGAAAGAGGGAGGCGGAGGTACACGTTCTAAAAGCAGAGGCAGCTGCTTCCTGACCACCAGAGAAAAGCCAGTGGCGGGAAGTCAGGAAGTGTCTTCCACCCACACAATCCCATTGTGGAAAGCCAGCCTCTATCCTGGCTTACAATTCATTGAAAAGCTTCTCTTTCAAATCAACCCAACAGAAGGCAATACCAGCACACAGTTATGCATGGGACAAGAAACAGCTCTTTAACTTAGGAAAGGATTAGTGATGCCATCATGGCAGGTGTTATTTTTATATGTCTAAAATTCATGGAAGATCAGATTCAAGAGAAAGGACACAAATATATACTAATATGTGAAAATACAGGCTAGAGTTAAAAGGCACACATTAAATTTCCCAAAGACTTAAATCTACAAAACACACTTTAGAAATCACTTGGTAATCCTTAAAGTGATTAAGGCTGAAATCTAGGCTGAGAGTCTAAAAAAGCAGTACCTAAACATCTCAAATATCATCTGTGTCTCAGTGGCTGTGGATTTAATGTGAGTGAGAATGCCAATCTTAGCCTGAATCTAAAAGAGTTAAACTGAGAGGACACTGAAACAGGCTACCTCTCGATAAGATCCAAAGATACGGCAGTTCTTAGAGAAAGCTAATAGCTAAAACGCTTGTACTCTGGAGGTGGAAAATGTCGAGATCTTTAAATGTTAGAGAATCATATCTTGGTTTGACAGATCTAGCCAATCTTGAAAGGGCAACTTTCCATTTGAATACTAAGCAGGGGTTTATGGCCCAGCCTCATGGAAACACAGAGCTGTGCATTTACTGTTTGCTAGAAGGAGCGGTGGGACACTGGGAGGAGAAATGATAAACTGTACTCCGTGTGATTTTCCTCAGGTGAAAAGTTAAACATGACGACAGATGAACATTTTTGTTTTCCATATGACTCTACACTGATCAAAATGGCACAGTCATTTCACTGCAAGGAATAAAATTGCATGCTACAGAACATTTATAACATTATATTCCGGTATATTGATGGGTACATTTTTAATACTATCATTTGAAAGTGAAGGAAACAAACATTTCACATGTCTCGGCCAAACCAATTTTTCCACCGGGCCTGAGTGCTGCCTAAGACAGGCCCTCGCCGCAGCGGAGCACGGCACGGCACGTTCACACGCCCTCAGCAGACCCTTCCTGCGCTTCCCGCAGGAGACAGCTTCATTCATGCTACGGAGATTTCATTGCACCGGTATTCTGCAGGTATTTTTTATAAATTTGTTTTGAAGTATGTTTTACTATAGCATTGATTGCCTTTCCTGCTTTCTCCCCAAACGCCAGCGTATGCTCATATTCCAAAAGGAATGCCACGTAACTATCTAGTTCCTGACAGATGAGCTGCATCAAGGAATTTTTTACTTGGATTACTTAAAGAAAGGCTCTGCCTCCAAGGGTGAAAGGTGGACAGAAGGTCAAAAAGGGGATTTAAGAAAAGAACACTTTTGATTTCCTCAATAAGAAACTAAACATACCTGGAAGAATACCTATTGAGGTAAGGAGAGCAATTATCCATTTGGATTATCCAATAATCCAAAATTATCCGTGTCAGACAATTTTGTTACTGCACCCAGAACTTTAAGCACCTCTCCTACCCTTCCCCCAGCTCAAAGGGAATTGGAAGATAAGTTAATTTACAAATAAGAGCTAGGTGCATATTTTTTTGATAGAAGATGGAAGAAGTAGAGGTAAATGGGGCCTCTGAAACCTTCTCTTAAACCAAATAAATGTTCTTTAATCATTCTCCAGAATAAAATTCCTTTCTTCCAAGTTGTGGAGAGTTACTGAAATTTATCCTCTCTCTGAAAAATGTAATGCAGTGTAAATCCTGTTTAAAAAATAAAATCTAATCCTAGATTTCATGACTGTACTGTTAAAGCGATCAATCTCCTGTGCACTGTGATTTAGCGAGATGAAACACTGCTTTACACTGAGTTAGGTTCAAGGGGAACAAGGCTAGTTTTCCTTCTGAAAGTTAAATCTTTGATATCTGATGAAATAACATGTCAACAAAGTGAAGAATAAAGAAAAAGGCAACCAGTTTAGTAAAGAATGATAAATATTTATCTAACATTTGCTATCAGAAAGAATAATTAATGCCATAAAGAACTTATTGAACGAATATTCCCTGATTTTTCTTCACTCATTCAATCTCTGAAGTATCTTTTACTGCTGTGCCAGCTCCTACTTCCTTCTTATTAAACAGCTTTATTATAAGAGGAGGAAAAGAATAGCTATACACTTATTAGCATCTGAGCCCTAGACTCGATTCTTACTAAAGAAAGACAATTTCTCAGGTCTTAGAGTAATGTGAATACAGCTTCTATTTATGAGCACCAATGACACTAATCAATTAAACAATCCATCATGAGAATGAACGTCCAACTTTGGTCTCATACGCCATAATCTTACAAGTAACCCTCTTATGCATGTTCTAGGGCATGCTTGGTATTTTATATGGCTCTAGATTTTTTGCTCTAAGAATATAAGTTGGAAAACTAGAGTTTCCTTCTTCAAATATAAATGTGACATAGGTATGTGAGAAAAATCAAAGTGTATATTATAAAAGCTCACTAAGAAATTATCATTTAATTCAAAAACAGCATGAAATTTTAAGTGTGTTACTCTCCAAACACAGAGATGCCCTTGTTGTTCTCTTCAAAGAAAATACTAGCTCTGTCTTCAACATCAACATAATTCAGTATTTTCCTCATCTTTTATTTATTTGTTAACCTCCTCACATTTCTCCACCTCTACCAACACCTACCCCTTTCAAACACAAAGCAAAACAAAAAACAAAAATGCTCTGCAAAAACAAACAAACAAATAAGAATTCTAACAAAGCTGTGAGGACAGAACAAATCCTTCTCTCCTTCTCTTGATAGACCATAATCCAGAAGACCCCAGTCAGGGCTGGGGGGTGCAGCACGAAAGACGTTTCCCTCCAAAAGCCAGAAATCTTTGTACCATGAAATCACAGGAGACAAGGGCCAAAACACAGCCTTTTCTCTGACCCTGCCTTCCAACCAGACTCCACTGCTTAGCACCGCCTGACTATGAAAACCTAGAGGTACCTGTCTGGTATCAATGCTTGTCAACTTAGTAGAAAGCGGAAAATATTCCAGAAGTCAATAGACTTAATAGAATTTATATGTTGATGGGACATTTGCTTAGCTACTAAATGAGCTAATTCTACATTAAAAAATGGCTGCATGATCAATTTTTATCATTTTAGAATTCAAATTCATACATCCATTAAACATAGACCCAATCTCTTAATTAATGGTGCTTATATAGTTCTTATTGCTCAAAATAAAAAATATGAAAAGCTTAAGAATTGGTTAAAAACTAGTAAATTCCTAGATATATTATAAGTGCAAAAAGATCAATGACTAAGAAGGAAATCACTTCATATGACTATTTTCATCCTCAAGTTAAAATCTATGTAGAAGATTAAGACCTCTTTCCTGAGTAAAATTTTAATACAATTCTGTTAAAAATAAATGTAGCTTGTACCAAAGAAGAAAAACTTGAATTTGTAATTCTAAAATAATCATAATACATTATAACTTAAAATAACATTTTGTATTCTCATTACAGACATAGAGATAATACATTTGATAGGAAATTCAAGCAATGCAGCAAAAACTTAGACAATGAGGGAAAAATAAAATTAAATTTCAAGGAGGCAAGTGAAAAGAAACAATGGCTACTCACTGCACTGATATTTTGTTGAGTTGTCTTAATTCTCTGAATTTCAGGAGTATCTGCCACAGTAGAGTAGTTAGAAAGCATCTTCTCTGCTTCATCTTTATACTTTTTCTAGAAATATGAACAGTTAATATCAATCTGAAACTTTGCATGCGTATGTGCACGTATGAAAGAGACAGAGAAATGAACGTGATGCCACTTCCGATTCCACTATGCCACAAGGCTGTAAGGTGTGTTTTTGACTCAAAACAGTTGTTGATGCAACCACAAAAACAAAGGGAGTATGCAAACAGAGTAAGCCAACACTGCCAGGAGCATCTCTGCTCAGGTCGTGGTTGCCACCCAGTCCATTCCACAGCCTTGGGAGAGCTGGGCCTCGGTGACACTCTGTGTAGAACCTACTCTTTCACGAGCAGTGCCATCCCTGTTTGAAGTTGCTCCATAGTTCCCACAAGGCACCTGGTTCTCTATACCTACTTGTTTCCATGCTTCTGGGTTTAGGTTCTGCTTCCTACTTCAAATAAAGATACATGTGATTAAGGCAAAGGTACTTAAGGCAAAGGTACTTTGCCTTAAGATAAAAATTTCAATTTTTATCTACCAAATGCACTATTATGAGCTCTTATACAACTTGGGCAATACCTCCCACTAATACCAGCATTTAATAATACTTCCTATGTAATAGGTATTGTTGTATTGAACTCACATTGGCTCATTTAATTAACCCACAGATAGTATCATTATTTCCTCTCACTGATGGGGAAACAGAATCATTAACTAAGAAGTGTCAGAAGTAGGATGAGTAGGTATTAAAACCAGGTGCTCTAATTCCCAAATCAGTAATGTTGATCATTATGGCATACAATTACTTGTTAAGAAAAGTAATTATTTCTCATGTTGAAATGCATCATAGCATTATCACACCCCTAGAACTTCATTGTAAGCAAAATAATTAAAATTCCTTAAAATCAGATGTATCTTTGTATCACACTAAAAAAAAAAATCAACACTGATTAAATTAAAACAGAAATTCTGACAGCCCACGCATCACCTCCTCTGGAAATCCTTAACGACCCTTTACTTTCTGGTAGTGTATGTCATGGTTTGTAATACTCTACTTGCATGGCTATTTGATAATTAGATTACCTGTAGCTCCCCCAGAGCAAAACCATATCCAACTTTGCATGTACACAGGTACTCATTTGTTGAATGAATGAATGAGGTTGGTATTCTTAAGACAGCAACTTCTCTCCATTGATTTAAATGCCCATTTGTCTAGTTTATGCATTTATCTAAGAGATTACTTCAGCTGACACAGTTAGAGCCAACTTCTCCAAGTTCACATGTGCCATGATGAGACACTGAGGACAGATGAGCATGCACATCTGGACCGTCCCACCTGCTGTGTCCTCCAAGGAGGTGGAGAAGCAGGCAGCTCCTCTGCCATCTTGATGCTCACAGTTTTTAGCCACCAGGTGTTTAGACTCCTTCCTTATGTTTTAACCAGAATTTTAACAAATTTGGACAAATTTGGTTAAAAATTATTTTCAGTATAAACTGCATTAAGCAAATTTAGTTCCTTGGTCAATTTTCTATAACCATTTTTTGCTTCACTACTTATTTTTCATTGGGATTCATTTTTCCATGCAAATTTTATAGCATGGAAATGTTTCACTAAAGAATATTTTTGCTCAAATCAGATTTTAATTCTTCTCTCATCAAATATTTTCTTTTGTGATCATTATTTCTCCATATCAAATTTTTCTAGAGGATAAATTTGGCAAATTATATCTCACCAAGAAAACTTAGTTCTTAATTTTTAGGTAATATTCACTTCTTCGCCTTCCACTGTGTGAACTCTTTTATTCACTCAGTTTTAGTTGAAGCTGATTATTTTAATGATAATATTCATTATAAAATGGGTAAAAGACAACTCATTTGTAATCTTGTTTCTGCAGAGTGAACATTAAGGCCAAGTGTGCAATAGGGTGGGTTTGTTTGTTTGTTTAAAGGGTCAAAATATCCTTGGATGCAAAATAGGGGCCCAGCAAGTTAGCTCTGATGGGGTTAAGACCTGCTGAATTGGACCTGTGGCAGCTGCCCCCCCTCATTAGGGAAATTCATTAAAACTTGGCTAGTGGTTCCTTTACACAGAGTGCACTGACTTTGAATTCAGTGCCCTTAAAAAGGTATCAGTCATGGAAATGCACACAACACAAGGTGACTGGACACTGGAACACACTCTTCTGAGCAGTTTAACTCTCTACCAACCTGGCTATAGATTTCAGATGCCCTCTTGGCTCGGAGCATGTCTGGAATGTCCATACTCACTTGCATCCCTTTCCCTTTGATTTCGTTTTCCAAATCTTTCTTATATTCTATCTAAAAAAAAAAGAAAGAAAGAAAAAAAAACAGAAAATAATCTTCAGAGCTTTGTTTAGTCTTCCATAACAATGCATGTATTTTTGTCTTTCAATCTCAAAGACGTACGTGCGGAAATAACATTTATACTCTTTCTATGTACAATTTAATGTGTTTGTGTTAAACTTAGTATGTCATTTGCTTCTCACCTGGCTGGCCATTTCAGACGCTTTCTTGGCTCTCTGGATATCAAGAGTGTCTGTGCTCACCTGCATGCCCTTCCCTTTAATTTCAGTCTCCAGATCTCTTTTATAGTCTTTCTATAGAAAATAAAACATGCAATTAGGGCTCTAAAATAATTGATGTAAATTAGGGTTCGAAAAACTTGATGTTGTTTCAACATCAGAATCATGACTTTTGGAGATATGCTGGATCTTCATTTCTATAGAACTATAGAGTTTTAACTTATGGTAGAAACATGACTTGGAACGACTTATACATAATCAGAAGGCTTTCTTCTACTCACCTGAATTAAGAAAGAAAATATAGTCAGCCCAGGAGAAATTTTATATTTCAATATGATAAAAGTTGATAAATTGTATGTGAATATATCACTCAGTTAATGAATATCAATAGAATGGGATTGTAAAACTGTTGCTCTTTAGTGAACAATCACTGGTTGCTTCCCTGAAACCTGACCCCTCTTTTCCCTTCTTTAGTTGCCTGACTTACCACTGCTCCCCCATTCTGAGCCACTCAGCTTGAGTGAGACTGAGGAGATGCATGGGGCCTAGGGGATTTAAACCAATCATTATACCCTGTCCCTGGCTCTTCATGACTGGCTCAGGGATGGTGCATTCTTTTTGCATACAAGATTTCAGAAGACATTTTCTTTCCTTCTAGACATGAAGTAACTAGCCCCAGGAGCTGCTAGATGCCCCTTTGCAAACAGAAGAAAGCCTAAGAATTGAGAGATAGAAACTGAAACTGAATTATATTGTTTGAGTCCTAGATCAAGCTATATCTAAGAATTCTTCTGCTGTTTGGTACAAAAACAAAGAATATCTGCTTTTTCGAGCTAGCTTGAGTTGGATTATGTGTTACTTCCAAAATAACAAAATGACATGCACAAACACCTTAAGATACTCTGATCATACTTTAAAACTAATGATTATAAAATTCAGCATGCTGTATACTTATAATTGTGCACTTTTCTGGATGCATGCCGTTCTTCAATGAAAAACTTTATTAAAAGAAAAAATTATTGACAATCTGTAATTATATTTCTTCCAAACCAGTTATTTCCCATTGTATTGACATACTTTTGATTTGTAGAAAACTGTTTGTAAAGTAAATGTTGTCTTGCTTATTTATGATGTTCTAAATTTAGAGAAGTTGTAAATAAAAATCTCAAACTCAGAGAAATATATTTTTCCTATCTTCTACTCATACACCTGCCTATTTTCACTCACTTAGAGTCTCTGTTTTACTTTTCTGAGTAAGAGTTCAAGTAATAATGTTTAAATGTCAAAAGAATAACATTAAATTATTGCTATGTCTAAAAAAGCTCTAAGTTTTTAGTAAATTTCTTAAGACTCCAAAACAAAATACTTCATTTGAAGGACAATATGGGCAGGAACTGAGTCACTAGTCATAGACAGCCACCAATGTCATGTGGTAGAAGGTGCATCATTTCATTTTCCAACAGGAATGTTCGAATCTAAAAACATCTTTAAGCCCATAGATAAACTACACAGGACACTAGTTACATCAGTTATTTATTGATGCATACTAAAATACCCTAAACTAGAAGGCTTAAAAAAACATGATAACATTTACATTTCAAGAGGGCACTTTCTTACTGGAGTCTCTGCCTGAGTCATGTTTATTAGTTTCCCACTGACTAATGAAAATCACATGGTCAAGCCCTTAGCTCCTGGATGGCTTGGCTTTGGGGATCACTCATTCATATATGGCAACAATACACCACATTGACTTTACTTGGAAAAATAAACTTGGTACTATGGCAAGACCCCAAACTGTCACTGAGAAGGATTTGAAAACCTGTCATTTGGGCAAAATGGGACCTGCAATGATTATATGCAAATGAGACCTCTGGATTGCAAAGATGACAACATCTGGGCTACGTGTAACCATAGCACAGCTGACTCCTCTAGGCCTGTCTTTCCCCCAGGTTCCTAATAACTAAATATGCACCGTTTTCCTTTTATACAGTCCCAAGATATATGGAGAAATCTAAGTCAGTATATCATTGAATAAAATAATCTATTACCTACTAAAGAAAGACAGGACATAAAAGTAATTATGTTGTAGAAGCCTGTTCTTAGGTAACAGTGTGAAACCCAAAATTTCTGTTCTTTGCCCATTCTTTTCTCCAGCAAAAGGAGGCTTTCTTTTGGCTTCAACTCTCAGACCATGAGGATGACTTTGAAAACTCTTCTGCAGCCCTGAATTATCCTTGCCCCATATTCCAGTCTAGCATCTTGAACTAGCACTGGATGTCAACCCCTCCTCCAAAAACAAAAATTTCAGAGAATTCGAAGTAGTGATTTGGTAGTTACTGGATAGTTAGTTACTCAGAAGTCCTAGGAGGTCACCATAAGTAAGTGCTATTAAATCTAAGACATGAATAACAAGAAAAAAGTACAAGGAAGTACCAACCATGCAAAGACCATGAGAAGGACTTTCAGGGAGTCACCAGAGCTGTACAGAGACCCTAAAACCTGTGGGGGTGCAAACTAGAAGCCTGTGAGGCTGGAGCATGATAAACAAGGGAAGCAGGGTGCGGGTGAAGACGGGCAGGGGGGGAGCTTGAATGCCAAAGCAAGGAGTATGACATCTACGCTGGACATGAGTGGAACCTGCTGAAGAGCTTTAAGTGAGGAAAGTAACAATTTAATTCTTTAAGGACACTTCTGTCCAGTGGGCAGAGAATGGATACTAGGGGAGAAAATTCCGATAGGAATTTATTGAATAATCTAGGTGGCAGAGATGGTAGCTTGGGCTAGGGTGGGTAGAAGTGGATGGCTTTAAAAAAACATTATGGGATGAAGACAATAAAACTTTCTCACAAGTGGAATCAAAGTAACTTCTGGGATTTCACTAATGCCATTTGCTAAGAAGGAGGTCGAAGAGAGAAGCAGATATGAGGAAAACGCAGAGCTTCTGCTTTGGGTATGTAATGCTGAGTCCCTGTTACAATACGCTGTATATGTCATTTACACACAGTAATACCTATGAGACATCAAAAGGTAAGTGGTTGCATATTCACATCCATGTTATATAAAACTGAATTTTTCTACAAAAATGAGGTAGAACTACATGAAGTAACATGGAAAAGGGACTGTAATATTAACAGAGAAAAAACAAGCACAGAACAAAGTACGCAGTATTTCAGTTTTTTAAGACTGCATGTACACAAATGTATGTTTATCCATAGCTACATAAATATAGATGTGGAAGGCTCTATAACAAATTTATAACAATGGTTACCTGTTTGGGGGAGAAAAGAATCAGGGTCAGAGTAAAAGGAGGTTTTTAAGACTTGTTTAGCATATATCTCTCCTCTGCCATTTCTAAATGGAACCCCTATTGGTCAAGAATTCTATACCATCCCGTTTCTCTACGTAAATCCATGAGGGCCATCCCACCCCTTTGGCAAGTCCCAAACCCTGGTGATGTGGGCAGGTCCCCACACAAGTGACTCCCCTAACAGCTAGTCAGCTATTTCCACCCTCCAGATATCCAGAGTGGGAGTCACTCCTGGGCCAGTTCTTGTAACTGCAAGTGACACTTTATAGCTCTCGGAGTAGCCTCACCAAAGCATCCTTATAATCAGCATGGATATAAGTGAGCCGCACCCCTTACCAGCACCCCAACTTTCTCCTTACATAGCTTCTTATAAAATCATCTCTTCCCAAATACTCTCCAGTCCACTGACCCTTTTATAGTCTTGAAAGTTTGGGGGTAAGTTCAAGAGGTATGGAACCAATTCTGGGGTACTTCCTTTGAAAAACACATATATGGTCTAACTCCCTACAACTTTGTTATCTGATATCTAGCATATCATAGCACCTAAGCCCAACCTTCTGAATTAATGCCCTGTCACTACACATATTATGTGAAGAGGAAATGGTGTTAGACAAATGAACGTGGTCATCGAGGATTTATAACACCTCAACCCCACATGCCTACTCCAGAGAAATGGCATGCTTGGTGATGAGGCCAAGAGAGGACATTTTGAGAACATACAACCAAATCACACAGAAATGGCTATCAATGCCACCTTAGGGTCTTCATATGTGATTTTCAAGTTCTGCTCAGAAACTTGGAAACACAGAAATGTCAAGTCACACATGATCCATCCGTAAAGAAAAAGTAGTATGAAAACATTTATCACAGCCTAGATTAACATGAAATTCGCTGTCTTATAGGCTAAGGTATGTGTGTACATGCAACACGGTGTGTGTGTGATATTAAAATATCCTTCCCCAGGTTTTCTCTGATATTTTTAAAGGAACTGAGCAAAGCAGAAACTGTATATTTTCAAATAATCATAATGATTTGAAATGGTTTACAATCCAAACTGTTAAACTAGTCACAGAAAACTTTAGAAAATTCCACGTAACAATCAAGTTACTAATACGACTTGTTAGGCTCTGAAATATGGATCTCAAGGTCTGCACGACTTACTCTACTAACCTGTGAAGCTATCTCTGAGGCTTTTCTGGCATGTTGTATTCCCAGGGTGTCAATGCCAACTTGCATTCCTTTCCCTTTAATTTCTGATTCCAGGTCTTTCTTGTATTCTTTCTGTAAAACAGCAATACTTTATAACATTCAGACACTCAGGGGACAAACATATATCTGTATTCAATGATACCAAAAGGTGGCTAAACATATTTAATAAAGAAAAAAATCACAGCTTACTTTATGCTATGAATGATCATTGAAAACTAAACTTTCTAAACTGCTTAGAACTATAATCATTATTCTCACTACAGAAAAGTATATGAGACTGAATATTTTTATCATAAGACAACTGCCAGGTGAGAATCTTCACTGACAATTGCCTTGGGGTCTGGAGAATAGGGAGGCAGGTTTAAGTGAGTGGAAGTTGTAGAAAGAAGACTGACTTTGATAGCTTGACAACTGTGTGACACTGGGAACGTTTCTTAACCATTCTGGTTTACTGATCTGCAAAATGGGGATGACTCCTCATGCAGGATCACTGTGAAGTGTGTTAAATAACTGGAAATTTCTTCTGCTCTTTTACTGCTGTACCCGAACATTAAGACCTGATTTATTGCTGCCATTCAACTGCATCTGCCCAGGCTCTGCCATTGAGAGATCAAGACCATTTTTCTAAGTATTACTGACCAATGATTACAAGATCTGCCTGTGAATGCGTAATGGACATGTCACCATAATAGAAAAACTTGTAGAAATGTATGACAATAACAGCCAAAGGTCATAGTGAACATCTGTTGCTTTTGCCTGACCAGCACTTGTTCCTCCTTCTGGCAAAGAGTTCCATCAGTTTCTTTTCAGGAATTACCTTTAACCCTTCTCAAGCCACACACTTTGGGTGGGTTGATTTCTCCTCTTTGCACATGCATTTTTAATTCCACTAAAATGCTTTTAGTGGTTCCTTTAATTTACTTGAAGAACATGAATATGGTCAAAGATGAATGTAAATTTTCTTAAAACACATAACAACTTAGAATATTTCATGATTAAAACATGGTTAAACTACCTAGGGAGTTAACTACACAAATGGGTGACCAGGAGAACAATCCCAGGTCATTACAGCCCCCTGCCCCCAGCCACAGAGATTGAGTCAGTTTAGGGCATAGGACAGAAGGTGATTCAATGAGATTCAATCTTTGGACTTAAGTTACAACTATACGGGAACAGATGCTCATTTCCCACTGAGATTGCTGGCCACAGAGATGAGTTATCCTGTCCTAAAGAGGGGCTATTACTTAGAGAGAGCTTCCCAAGAGTGAAGCAACAGAGAACATAACAGAATAAAGAAATGAAAAAGAGAGACATCATTTCAATTCCAACCTGAAGGAAACTTGATTTTGGACTTCTCTAGTCATAAACCAAAACATTTCCTTTGTTGCTTAACCCAGTTTGAGTGGGGTTTCTATCCTTTGCAATCTGACTAACAGGGTCATCATCATTATCATCACCACAATTTATTAACAAATAGGTATGAAGCTCTGAATTTTTTCACTGCTAAATTCAGCTAGATTTTCCTCAAAACACAGTGTCATTATTTGGTATCAATGTAATGACGTAAGACAAGAATTAAAGGACTGAAAGCATGTTGGAGGCACTTCATTCCTTCTCATAAATGTCATGTAAAGTGAGAAGTGGCCATTTTTGCATCATAAAGAGATTTAACTAAACCCATGCCACGCTCTGGGCAAGGACTGGAGATCCCATTGGGCTATGAGCGGTGAACCTCTAAGCTGCAGTGACCGACAGACCGTGATGACACAGCTTCTTCATATCCTGCCTTTTACTTGCTTAAAAGATAAAGTTACATCTCATAAATTTATTTTGGTTTATAATATAGATTTGTCTTTCAAATGGGGAAATGTCGTTTTTCTCATGTCACATTAAAAGAAACAATGAGCACCGCTTTTTAAAATTAATTGATTGAGAAAAGACCACTAGGACATAGCTACCCATAATCATCTTACACGTAAAAGTTGTGAAATATATCTTGTAGATATATTTTACCTATAAAATATCTATTAAACTTATATTTGTACCTATTAAAAGATATAAAATCTTTGAGGAAAAACTTAGATTAAAAAATCAGCTAAATATTCATCCATTTTCAGTTGTTAAATAAACATACTCACCTCACTAGCCATTTCAGATGCTCGTTTTGCTCTTTGAATATCAAGAACTTCTGAATTAAGGTCCATTCCTTTCCCTTTTATTTCATTTTCCAAATCTTTTCTATATTCCTTCTGTGAGACAAGAATATGACAATCTGAAATTTACTGAGAAACTCTTTTTAATTTGTATACTGTTTTACTTATTTTCTAGAAACCATAGAAAGGAGAAACTGTTTTTAGAAAGGAATGAATCAGACTCTGTGGCATTCCTGCTCTTTATTTCCTACAGAAATTTTCCCTTTTAAATATATTTAGTCCTGGCTGGTGTGGCTCAGTGGATTAAATGCTAGCCTGCAAACCAAAGGGTCGCCAGTTCAATTCCCAGTCAACGCACATGCCTGGTTGCAGGTCAGGTTCCCAATAGGGGGTGTGAGAGGGGCAACCACACACTGATGTTTCTCTTTCTCTCTTTTTTTCTCCCTTCACCTCTCTAAAAGTAAATAAATAAAATCTTTAAAAATATTATCACTCTTTTCCCTTTCGTTCTTTCTTCTAATATATTTTGGTACCACATTGGTGCCACATTTTAAAAAAGATGTCTTCCTTTAAATGGTGAGGAAGATCTCAGGAATACATGCTTCTTATTAATTATTTGAAGTATTTCTTTGAAAACTGTCTATAAAATATGAATCACCAAAAGAACACAGCTGAAAAAGAATGGAAAATTACAAAATCAAAAGGATTGGTGTAGCCAAAGTTTTAAAATAAGTTTCAATTTTATTCAAGGATTCATAAAACCAAATAATTTCCTACAGGTTGATAATATGTAGTTTAAATTTCACTTATTTTAATATTAAATTTTAAATAGATCCAAGTGACTTTACTAACACATATAACTTAAGTCTTTGGTACTAATGAATTTCTTGTTTTCTTACTAATTGCATTTTCAAAATAATATCTTAATCCAATTTGACTAAGCTGCACTTAACGACTAACTTGACAGGTGAAAGATGAGACTTCCTTTAATGATAAGAAATCGTGTTCCAGTTAATTCTAGGGTTCATTTCATGCTGTTCTCTCTTTGTCCAGCATAATTAAATTAGTTGGTCCCCTGCTTAACTAATAGTCTACAAGACGTCGTAATGACCTGCATGTAATTTTGGAAAGAGCTCTGGCGTCAAATGACCTGGAGGAGAGTCAGGGCTCTTCCAATAATTTGGTTCTGTGACCTCCAAAAGTCTTTAAGGAACTGAGCCTTGATTTCCACATGGACAAAATGAAAATACAAATACTATGCTGCCAATGTTAAAGGACAATTGAAGAAATGAAATAAAAATGAAGCATAAAATGATACTCTGAACACTCTAAATGGCAACATAAATGTAAAACTATAATAAAATAAAACATGCAAAGACTATTTAAAACTAAATGCCTACACTTAGAAAAGGAAGTTACACTTGCATTAAGTTCCTAAGAGCCCCTTTTTAAAATTAGGCATCTCTATAACTTAATTGAAAGATTCTAAATCAAAGACTCTGGGTCTTTTTTTTCTATCCTGATATATACAGGCTGAATCAATAAATCTGAAAACAAGAAAAGATTCACTCAAAAAGAGAAATAAAAGAAAAAGGCAATGGTGTTATATTAAAGCCATTTATGGATCTCAAAATAGACCTCACATTCTCATTTATATGTAAATAATGAAAAGATTCCCCTTTTAAAAATTCACATAAATAGTGTATATTTTATTAAGTGGAAGTGAACGAAAGTGGGAAGTTGCCATTTGGTTAGCATTTAACTTCAAAACACTTGATAGGAACAAAAGTGAGGAAAGATAAGGTAGCAGAAAAACTCTCCCATAAATTATATGCCTGTTTCAGCCCAACATATATTACAACAGTGAATCACATTAAATGCATAAAAGCAGTTAAATGATAAAGGCCAGTTGGCACTCGATTTTTAAGACGATACATGTCTATGTAGATAATTACACTCATTCGTTTCACTTGTTTAAGACATTTCTTTCAGTAATAATTTCTTCAGTTCAAAATTCAGATGAAATGGAGTTCTTTAATGCGTTTCCTTAATGTAAAGAGACTCTATTTAAACAGAGAGTTGGAAGAGCTCTGACTCACTTTGCAGGCATTTAAAAAATTGGGGAAACTTTTAAAGGGATAGACAGTGAACATAGTATTTTTAATTGTTAGGTATGAGGACCTTAATGCTCAGTAAATTTAATACACTAATTGTGAGCCAAATGCACCACTAAATTGGGGGGGGGGGGGATCCAGATGAGAATAAAATAAAACATGGACATGAGTGCTGTGGTCTGTGTGCTAGATATATTATTTTCCCCACTGTACTTCGAACATAAACCACTTATAAATGATGTAATGTTTATCCAGACATTCACACAGATGCACCTTATTTCTGACATCAAATGCCATGAGAATGCTGCAGGGAAGTTTAAGAAAATGCTCGTTCTAACAGGAAAGTGAAAAACTCTGTTACTAAAGGTCATTGTGAGCGAAAGAGAATAGATTAACATCTGAAACTCACTGAATTAGTTGAGCATTGTTAACTAAACACTTGCAGGATCATTTCTTTAGTTTTTAGTTTTCTTTTGCAATATTTAATGGTAATTATCAGGATCTTACCTCCTTCAGAAGGTTGGAGATATACTTTGCATGTAAAAATTCTGGAGTCTTGTCTAAATCCATTGACGACCTTCCTTTAATCTCTTTCTCAAAATCCTCCTTGTAAATTCTCTGTTAAATAAGGCCATATAATTTTTAAACTAACAAAATACTAGTGACTGTTGAAAAGGTATTTGAACAAGAATCCTCAGAACAAAACTGATATTTTTCTTATATAATTCTACCACCTCAGAGTCTTCTTATCAGCAGGACAACAACTCCAACTGCATCATAAATTTTAGAATTCTACCAAACAATGGCAAAATCTTCAAGTACCAGCTCCCTCTGGGAAAGCTGTCTGAGTGGGGCTGCCTGACATCTTATTGTCTGTTATTGTTAGACACCAGCCCATTTCAAGAGGAGAACCAACAAAGTTGGCTATGTGATTGGATCACCTGACTGGTTCACTCAAAAGAGAGTGGATCCATCCACTGGAAGAAAGTCTGGCAGCAGAGGAGCCCATTCCAATCAAAGCAGTATTAATGTTCACATTTTCATCACCCTTCACACTGTCTGAATTCAGGAAAGACCATTTCCGAAATGTAATGGAGGAAGGAAAGGAAGATTTTCCTTTAATGAGTTGGCATTGAGAATATGTTTCTATCATCTATGGAGTTTGATATCAATCAAGTTACACTGTGAGGAAAATCTTACCTTGAGGCTGATAAATTTTTCTTTAGGTAAGAGTTCACAATGGGAAATGAAAGATGCTGACAGTGACAGTGGAGAGCCTAAATCCATGTCCCCATCCGCCCTCCTGACACTCAGCCACCCCTAGGCTATGATTCTCTCAGCTCTACCATTTGAATTACGTATTTGCAAATCAGTAAAAACCCATTTTATGACTATAAACATAGTCGGAATAACAAAAATATCCATCCATGTGAAATATTTGCCAAACAAAACCCAAGATTTTTTACCACCTATATATTTTATTCAAATTGTAACACAAAGATGATTAAAATAAATTCTGCATGAGACTGTCATTAAGGCAAAATGGAAAGCTTTCTCCAGGTTCACCATGTACTTATTACAGAGACAAGTAATTCTATAAAGAAATGCTCCACACCACGAGGAAGGAGCAGAGAACAGGCTGTCTCCTCACCTGCATCTGTGTTACAGAGTGAGCAAGGAATCTGGGTGTGGCAAGAGAAAAAGCCACAGTGGATGTTCTGTAAATACTAAAATAACAAAGCTAATCAGTAAGTTGCATTGAAAACATTCTGAATTAAAGGAATTAGAGACACACCAAAGTGCTCTTTGTTAATGAGAAGTTTTCCTGTAGGGCTGGAGCTAGGACATTTTCAGGCCCAAAATGACTCTTTCAAGAAGTGAAATATAAATATGTGCGCATTGATATTATTTCAAATATTTCACTTCAGAAAGCCATTCTCCTCTATAAAAAATTATTGTACTAAAATAAGTCATTAAGGAAGGTTGATTATGACTAAACCCAGCCAGTATATGACTAACAGGGAAAAAACTCTTTGTACGCTTTTTGTTAGGAGAGCTCTAACTGTGAAACAGAAGCCAAAGAACTTTTCAAAACCAGATTTAGAGATTTCTTCTAGCGAACACACTGTATCTCACAGTAGAAGAAAGTGAGAGAGGTATAATTATTGGCTATAACAAAAACATGAGTGGCTGTTCCCAAGGTCATCAACATTTATCTTTACTCACAGGAGGCTCCCAGAGTAGCTTCTGGTCAAGTTTCTCTCTTACAAGCAAACACCACCTCTCTGTACCTACTTCATTGGTCCTGCATTTACATACATCCTTCATATCAAAGTTTGTCTAAGATGTTCAGATATTTTACTTTTCTAACATAAAATTTTACACTAAATTACATAGTATAAATCTTTATAGTGTAAATTTGGTCCAAAGATACTTTCTATTGGAAGATTTCTTTCTCCTCCAGCCCTGCTGATCTAAAACATAATGTTAAGCCTAAAAATCTAATTGCCAATGGCTGTAATTGAAGGGAAGTACGTGTTAGTCTCTGCAAAGGACAATACCTCCCTGGCAACAACACCAGAAATCAGACTATCAAATGTGAAAGCCAATGTTAACAAAAGGTGTACACAGGCCCCATTGTAAGTGAATTCTTGATCATCTAATAAATGCATAACTACAATTAAAGCTGATTTACACCTCTTGTCAAAACAGCCAACCAACAGCAATGAATTTTGACTGATTTTTTTTTGACAGTTTTCAATGTTTAATTTTCCTTTTGTTCTATGGAGCCACAGCGATGGTAAAAGCAAAGTGCCAGCTATCAGGCTTCACGGTCTGCACAAGCAGACACGTACGTAGAATGTGCAGCACTTTGCCGGTGCGGAGGGCACCTCTGAAGTCCCTGTCATCTGGGGGGGTGAAATTTGTACTTGGGGAATTGCCTCTCTTTTCAGGTCCATCCCCAATGGGAAAAAAATCATCTGAGCAGTTCGTGTAAATACAGACAATTTAGTCTACATTGCCCATTGATTCTTTGAGAAGCAAATATCTGTATGTTTGGGGGCTTATGAGGATGTAAAATATAAAAAGTAATTATTATTTCTTCTCTTACTTAAAGAAAAAATTAAACAACTTAAGACTATTCGATAAACTGCAGTAATGTCTGAGAGCCCTTTCCTGGAGAAGGTGAATTATAGCATCTCAACAAACAGCACAAGTAGTGTTTACAAATTCCTATGAGAGTTTTATTGTCCAGAAGTTATCACTTCTCCTGTGTTCCTGTTGTTACTGGAGAATAGAAAAGCTCTTGTCCATGGAGCCTTCCTGGAGAGGAGTGCTGGTGTTGTAATTGGCTGACGCCACCGCCTGTTACTTCTAACCTGTCCAAGGAATACCATGGTTGTACTCACAGAACTGGGGTGTGGGCTGCAGACCTAACCTTCTGTGTCTGGCATCTCCCCCACCCGCAACCAAACCAGAAACAGAAGAAATTTCCCTGGCCCAGAGAGCAGCGCCAGTGTGGGGAATATGTGGATGTGACATAGCGTCATCGTAAGTGGGAAAAAAAACAAAACTGATGACTTTGCCCGGTCCTAAAACACTGGCATTTACTGCATATGTAATTTCAGGTAAAACAATTACTTTCCGTGGAATCATTACCAATCTGGGGATGTCCACTTGGCATCATTACGTTACCGTAAGAGGATTAAATGAGCTGACATAGATAAAGCATTTAGCATATTACTTAGCACAGATTACTTAGTATTGAACAAGTATGGAATAAATGTTAGTTCTACTGTGATTGCAAAAAAAGGTAAATAAAGCAATTAGCTCTTCCTTTTCTATTCATTTTTTATCTACTCATCAAAGTTTTTACATGGACTCATCTGAAAGTGTCAATTTTATAATCACAGAATGTGGGTGCTGAGGACATTAAGAGTTCACAGAGCCTAATATTCATACTTGCCAAACAGGAAAAACTAAGGACCAGATGATCCAATGGCCCAGAAAAGCTGCTCAGATCCAAACTGGGGATCCCCTGGGTCTCCCTGGGTGGGGTCCTGGAGATCCACTCAACTTTCTGAACCACTTTCCTGAACCTTTCAAATAATAAAACACCAAATATGTGTTGAATAGTTGATAACAAATCAAAGGAACTCACCTCACTTTGCATCTTTTGAGCCTCCTTTGAAGCTTGATATGATGGTGTCTCAACAAATTCAAGCATCGATTTCCCCTTATTTTTCTCATACTCTTCTTTGTACTTAACCTTCATTGAAAACAAGTATGAAAAACATATAAAGCTCACAAGCCCTTATGCAAATAGAGCAAAGTAAAATAATTGTGTCCCAAATTAATCATCCTGTTTTCTTCTATTTATTTATTTATTTATTAGATTTTATTTACTTATTTTTAGAGAGAGGGGAGGGAAGGGAGAAAGGGAGAGGAACATCAATGATGGGAGAGTGAAACATCGATCAGCTGCCCCTCACACACTTTTCATCAGGGGCGGAACCACAACCCAGGCACGTGCCCTGACCAAGAACAGAACCTGTGACCTTCTGCTTTGTAGGACGAGGCCCCCAACTGAGCCACACAGGTCAGAGCATCATCCTGTTTTTTAAAAACCACATCATTCTGGCCACTGAGGTTGATCCCTGGGGCCCCTATAGTTACTGACATACAAAGACAGTAAAGAGGTAATATATTTTAAAAGTTTTTAAGAAATAACAGTAATTTAGAACTACTAAATAATGTAGTTCTAACACTTGAATAAAGTATTTAAATAGCTGGGATGCATAGCTATATATTATATACATGGGGTTATAAATGTGTACACACACGGCATGTATATACAGAAGGAGAGAAGAGCGGAGGGCGAGAGAGGTCCCTGTGGTAGCTGGAATGTCTATTGGTAAATTGTGAACAAGAAAGAAGACATAGTTATGACTTTCTTTCTGTCAAAGGGAGGACAGTGTTCTATGGGATTGCTGAATTTTTCCATAGCCATTGGGTAAAACACACACAGAGCTTTTATGTCATTTCTTTCTGTTTCACATGCATTATTTAACAATATCATGAATTATTTATTTCAACTACAACAAATCCTTAATGTATTTCAGTTTATAAATTGAAATTTTCCATCTACTAATAACACAAACTAAAACTATATATAAACTGTCAGAGTGGTTGGCTTTTTAGGCAATATAAAAATTACAAAATTATAATCATAGAAAAGTTTTAGTATATATGCTTCGGAAGCAAACACAGTATAATCACAGAAAAGTTTTAATCAAGATTCATTTCATTCAGAAGTACATTTTCACTTAAATTCTTCTGTTTAATAATTATTAATAAAATTATTTCTTAAGTTATATAATAATGATAATTTAATGACAATTAAATCCAAAAGAAATTTTTCAATACTTAGGACACATAACCAATTTTAAAATTCCTATTTGTAGGCATATTTCTGTTTCAGAGAAGTATGACAGAGTGATCAATGAAAGCTTTTGAATATAATAATATACTACATTAGGATAAAATTTTATGGGAAAAGTAAAATGAAAATAAGAATGGAAAGAAAAAAAATGTCCATCTCTAGACCTTAAAGGAGAGCCATTTGTGTATTTTTTTTAAGACGGATGCCAAATCATTATCAAATTTATGTTCTACAGGATACATTTAAAAGAGTGATGCAAAATTTGATTTAATAGATGTTAGAAAGACATATTTTGAAACCATTGAAACACAGAACAAAAAATATATAGATATCAAATTTAAAGTGTGCAAAGGAAGAAAATACTTTTTAAAAATTTGTTTTATGGAGTACACAGAATTTCATAGTTGACAGAAACAATGTAGAATATACTGACAAAATAGTTTTCCCATTTTCATAACACTTATAATTGAACTGTGAAATTATAATAAACTTGGTGCCTGGAAAATTAATATTGTAGCACAAAACAACAAATCAGTTCACTATAAAAATTGAAATCATTATGAGATTTGATCATCATTTAAATGACTCATATACTGTAAGTTTTAAATTGTGTGAAGTTACTGTTATCTTATAAGATACCTTTATATTGAAACATGGTCTAAGTTCCCCAAACTCAATAAATATTAAGAGAATAGTGTTTGAGATTTTCAGAAGCAACACTGACTTTCTCAGGGTGCAAGTGCTTTTCAGCAGCTTCACTCACACTCTCGGTCAGGTGCAGGCAGTGAGATGCTGCAGGGTCCAGGCAGCGAGGGTGCGTACCTGACTCTGGAGAGTGGCGTTGCCTTTGTGGTGCACGTGTTCCGCAGCGTCGGCATCAAAATGATACATTCCTTTGTTTTCCTCAAAAAGTTTTCTGTACTCTCGCTAAAACAGAGAACATGAAAATTTCAAATTCACAATAAAAGAGTCTAATTAGAGCAACTAATACTTAGGAGTGCAAAGTGAAAAAAAAAGCCAACAAGAGCTGCAAAGTTCCCATCTGCAGTCAGCTGGTGTTTCTATCAGTGAGATAAACCGAGAACACAAGATAGACCAGCTCTAAGTGGCCAGTGTGAGCAGCATAGGGAACACTTCAAAGAAGCAGAGGACAATTAGCTGTAAATGCAACATGAAAGACAGTCGCAATGCTGGGGAGTGGCAATGGAAAAGCCAGGCACAGGACTACAGTGTATGGCCAAGGTGAGCTAAATGTAGGCAATTTGCCCTGCCCTTATCCTAGAACAGGTAAGTGTGTAAGAGTGTCTCCAAGAAGAGGAGAAAAGAAAGATAGGAAAGTTGGAGGCAGAAAGGAGAAAGTTATGTACAAGAGCTCGGCCATAAGAGACATGAACAGTCATAAGGAAACAGAGAGAGTGAGACATGACCCAACTAATTTTCCTAAAAGGAGAGGTTAGGAGAAGTCTGGGAGAAACACTGAGAAATCTGGGTAGAGTTGGTTGAAATTTTAAGGTAAAGAAATTGGATTAAGGCTATTTACACATACAGACGAAAAGGTGAATATGGAAGAGACCAGAATGGTTAAGAAGGAGAAATTTGGCAACTATAGGCCTTTAAGTAAAATAGTCAGCAGTAAGACAAAAATTACTTCATAATTTTGATAATTGGGTATTGGACACTTGGTTATTTTGCCATATTTGGAAGAGACTTTTAGAGGTAAACAGTAATTCTCAGAGACTCAAGGCTGCAGAGAATCTGCCATGGGTTGCTCATTAGGCAACGAAGATTTCAGTGACAATGGCCATTTGTGCGGAGGGGAGGGAGAAGTGAGCAGGACTGGAAAGGGAGCAGGAAAGATCTGCCACAGTGAAACCGACACTGGGTCTCAGCAGACGGCCAGGCGTCTGAGTGGGAAACAAGAAGGAGCCCCAGTGCTGAGCACAGACGGGATGCACACCGAACCGCCATTCCACAGAGACCCAGCAACGGTCCCCAGAGGCACGTTCAGGCAATTGGAGCGATGTGTCCCCACAACGCTAACCAGAATGGAGTGGAGAGAAAGGCCCCAGAAAGCTCATGACAATGTTCACATACTACGTTTTGACTGAAGAGAACAAGTTCTAAATTTTGGCTTCTCAATTAAAAAATGAAAAAGAAAGAAAAAGAAAATATCCAAGGATAAAACCATACTTAGAGCCTTTATAAGTTCATTAGAAGTTGTTTTATAATATATGTTCATAAAATAATCATGAATTGAACATAACAAGCTAAAACATTCCATAGTGAGTTAAAATCTGGAACTAATAAAGTCTAGGATATTACACCTGAAATAAAAATATCCTGAGAAAAGGTCAATAAATACTATCCCCAAAACAATAATTTATTATGGTTAGAGAATTTCTCAGAAACTCCAATTTTAAAAAAATAAAGTAAAATAAGAAAACAAAATCTATTTGAATTAAGATCTGCAAAAGAACTTTTAGTACTTGCTGTTCCTTATACAGTAGTCTCTGTTGCCTCCTAGTGGGAGTTATGCAGAGTAACACACAATATATATTTTTAATGTATGCAAAGTTATAAAAGAAAACTATAAGCTACTAAGAGCTCAATTTTCCAGGGGTAAATGTTCCCTCAAAAATTTAATTAGTATAGCTCACAAACAAGTGATTTCACTCTACGCACTGTGTTAAAATTTTTAAAAATATGATTTATAGCAAAGACATTTAGAGTTCTTTAAAAACAGCCATCTATAACAAATTGACAAGTAACTCTGGCAGAATGTCTTTTTATTAAATACCTCTTATTCAATCTTTTAATAAAATTAAATTGTCTGTATAAATCTACAAAATTCCAATTTTGTTTACATTAAAATTTTGTAAAAAATTTAAAAGGAGGCAATTCTAATGTACAATAAATTTGAGCCAATAGGTCATCAAAACAAATTTAATAAATAGATACCTCAGAATAACTCATTTTGAGACTCCAACTTTCCCATGAAGTGATCACTAAGTTGCAATTCTACTCTGAGGCAAAATGTCTATAATCTAGGCAAAAGCACCACTTAAACAAAGATTTAAACTTTATAAATGATATATAAAATAAATGCAATATATGACTTTGCTGGGTTTTCTCTGCTGAAAAGATGATAGAAACAACTCAAAATTGTGATTTCTCACCATTATCATAAACTAAACTAAAGGTCAATATTCTTGAAAAGAAACACTGCTTATGAGTGGCATGCTTTCTTCCAGCTACCAAACTTTTATTAGCACCAAGATATTTTATTGGCTTATTTACACACATATCCTCATGTTGTAAGAAAATTTAACCCAAGTATGGATGAGGAACAGTCAAGGGCAAAATGCCCGTGCAAGGATCAAAACCGGACAAGGGCCTCAGGTGAACAAAGCAGATCAGAGGAAAGACATGTACTGAGTGGAGAAGCCTACATATGAGTCATGAAGGAACACCTGACCCTGAGAGAGAGACACGCAAGGAGCAGGGGAGTGTGTGCAGGGGTGCACAGGCAGGCGCTGGAGCAGCCCGACAGCAGGGCTAAGTGTCCTGGACTGAGCTTGATTCTGGGCCTGACGGCCCGCTCACTTTCACTCTCTGCTCAACAGACTGGACAGAATGGCGGGCTGCTTTTCCTCCAAAGAACAGTGGGAAAAATTAATTACCTCATTTAGAACTTCCTAACAGTGTGAGTTATTTATGTGCATAATGCATCGCAAGAAGGATGGCAGTGGTGCCGAGGAAAGGAGGGTCACAACATAATGGACACAAGTTTTGATACATCAAAGCCAAGGGTAGATATTTCAAACCTGCATCAAAGCTGCATTTCATTATCTGATAGTTTAGGAACTAGGTTTGGACTGCAGATGTTTTACCCCACGATTGTGGGCATACCTCCTGAAGACAACTCTCTTCACTTTTCCACATTACTTGTCCAACACACTCTTCCATCTGATCTGTACCTGGCCCAAAGCAGGTATTCAATAAATTTGGATAAGTTTGAATGAGTAGTTATTAAAATGGGCATAGAAATAATCTGAGGTCAAATTAGAGTTCATTACCACCATAGGGCGTTCTGAAATGCAGGAAATGGAGGGACAGGTGAGCCAGAACATCAGTTATGAGCATCAACAACATCACTATGTGTTTGAAACAATGTCCAGGAGGTGAGTTCTAATGGAATGACCCACTCAGCAGTGTACTGGAACATTTTAGCAGGACATAAAGAAATCACCCTCCCCGCCTAGTAGCACTGAAGAAAGCAGGGGAACCTTGCAAGACTAAAAGTATAGTGTCGATGTAAACACTTTTAGCACTTATTTTAGGAGAAAATACAAATTAGACTAAGACAATTTTTTATGATACAGAGGCCTATCAAATACCAGACACTCTGCTCTGGCCTGCATAAAATAAAAGATCTCTGACTTAAGAGCCTGAACTTAGTTCTAAAGCCTTGAACCTGATACAGAAGAAGAAAGGGAAAGAAGAAAGGCAGAATGGACACTCACCCAAACACTTTGAAATGTAGTTGTTCAACAAGAACGTTTGCATTTGAAAGATATTAAAAAGTTAGCAAAAAAAATCTTTTGTAAAGCAGCAGCCTTGGTGGGATGTAAGCGAGCAGTCCACTACTTTTCAACAAGTTAGTTCTTCAGGGAGGACTGACGCCCAGGCACGCCTAAGGAAGCAGACGCACCCAACAGCACTGCAGGCACAGTGGTTGGAGGGAGCCGCAGGGCAGCTACAGCCACCACAAACAACCCACTTACTCTGCTGAGCATTTTGCTGACTTTCAAAGCGTGGTCTAAAAACAAGGTTGGGAGATCTGAAACTGGATCGTGCATATTTTGGATGTCTTTCTTGTACTTCACCTAAGAAAATAACATGGAACAAAACACTATCTAGAAGGAGGAAATATGTTTTGGCATTATTGCCAATTACCAAGTTTAACACACCATGAAATACTAGTTAGTGGTAAATTGAAAGAAGTTGCAAATTCTACCACTAGATGGAGCTCATTCACTATTGAATGCATTTTAAAAAGTTATTTCTAGGGACTTGAAAATATTTTGATAATTACTCTTATTGTTTACATATTCAAAAAGGGTGATATTAGCAGAATTGAATAATTTAACAAAAATTCTGCTTTCAAAACAAAGGGAAATTACTACTGTATTTTGATTTGCTTTGTAGCAATTTGGGAGCTTGTGGTATTTTTCACACTATTGCCATATACATCTTTTTTTTACCAACTGGTTTGGAAATATAATAATATCAGTAATTGTAATTACAAAACATTAATAACAGAAAATACACTGAGCACTTAGTATGTGCCAAACACTTTTCTAAACACTCTATTACCTTTAGAAAAGTGCCAAACGTTTTTCTAAATGTTCCCTAACATCCCCTAGCAGGTAGGTATAATACTTTAATTATCTCCCACTTTACAGATGAGGACACTGAGACACAGAAAGAGGAAGATATAATATCAAGAGAGAGAACAGTTCAAATCTAGACAATCTGATTCTAAACCTTGTGTTTTCAGCACTGTGCTTTAGGTTCCTTCACGCATACTCCAACTGTTTGCTTCACATTTTTATCCACACATCAAAAAAAAAAAAAAAAGAAGAAGAAGAAGAAGAAAGAAAAGAAGAGAAAGAAACAGAAATCATTCTGATACTCCTAGTGGTCCTAAACATTAGAAACGCCCATTCCAATTTCTGGTGACAAACAAAAGTTGGCTAATGAATACAAATATCAATACCTTCTAAAAATTAATAAAAGTAAGGTATAAGGTTCCAGGATGTGACAGAAGTTGAAATCTTTAAATGACCTAACAAGGTGATAGTTCAACAATAATTCATCTTAATACTTGAAAAGGTACTCTATACATCCTGCAACAATAGCAAAATGATCCATTTTTTCCATGTTTGTTTTTATGCTCTGAATAATTCTAATAAAAATTTAAGGCATCTTTTCTTATAAATTGAAACTTGGTTATTTTTAAACACATCAAATAAAAACAAATCTTGTGAAGAAGTATCACATCATTTACATAATGGGTAAGAAATTTTAAGTCATCATGGGTATGATACCTGAAAACTTCTATATGATGAACCACCATGTACCAGGCAGCACTGCACAATAAGCTTCATTTTGTGGGTATTGTTGTATGAGTTCACTGTTGTCATAATCATGATACATGATATTATATAGTACTTTTCTGCAAAACTGTACCTACTTGTACTCATGACCAGATATAATAGTTTTATTAGTAATATTATTCTTATTTATCAGCTAATTAGTAACCATTAATAGTAAATTACAATAATACATTTCTCTCAAAAAAAGCTTCAGGAAAATATACTTCAGTGTTTTCAACTAAAACTGCTTGAAAATTACATGATTTTGCTCAATTACAATGCAGCCAATTCTGAGGAACCAAGAATCAAAAGATATTGAAAATGATTTTCGATAAATTACAAATTATGAGACACAAAATAACTTACATTACTTGCCAGTTCAGTGGCAAGCTGACTTTGCTTAAAAGAAACACTTTCAAGGGGATTGTAGTGATGTTTCTTATCCTTCATTTCATTATCAAATTTTTCTTTGTATTTAATCTATCATAAAAGAAAAAAACAGGATAAATTCAGTACCACATTTATTTTTAAGCTTTTGAAATAACACATTTGATTTGTAATTAGGTCAGATAAAAGCTACCCTAAAAACAAATGATAGCAAAGTTTAAAATTCCTGGTATTTTTTACCCATATAAAATTTAATTAGGCATAATTTTCTTTATTAAAAAAACCTCTACTTGAACATTGATCATAAATGCAATTAAGCATGAACTCAAATCCTATTAACAAGAATTATGCACTAAAATCTCAGGATTTTTAAATGTGACTTTCCTTTTCTGCATTCCTATAATCTATGATTAATTAGAAATTTAGACCATAAATGAATTAGTTTTCCACATTTAGAAAAGACATCCTAAGCCCCAGAATTTGAATATTAATTTTCCTGAGGGAATTATTCCAAATACAGGACATGCTTTGCACCATGGTTTTCTCATCATTTCCCATTTGTTCAAAAATTTATATTTAGGGACTACATTTTCTGAAGTGTACTGGGTCTAATTAATGTCATTTTTTTGTTCCTCTGCTTTAACTCCACAGTTGTGTTCAGCAGAAAAACTATTTCTGATATTGATTCTAAATTATTTTTCTCCTTTTTTAAAAAGTAATCTTAAGACAACCAAATAAAGGATTATTGAGTTATCCTATAGAACTGTATTTTTCTCCATAGATAGATAAATATGTGAATATACCCTCTGATAACTAACTAGAATACAAAGTTCTTTACCAAAAATGAACAAATAAACAAAAAACTAACCTCTTGAACCTCACACCCCCTTTGAGACCTGTAGCCAGGAAAAGATACACAGACTTCAAAAGCAAAAGTAGGCTGTTTTGCTCTTTTACATTTTTTACAATATTATAATTTTTATATTTTGTTTTCTTACAACATTTTCATAATGTACCTTTATTTATAAATATTAAGATTGTGCTTTAAAGAATTTTTATTAAAAAACAATTTGTGGGTGGCTATTTATTTTCCCTCTCTCTTTTTTTTGGGAGGGGAGAGTGGGGGAGAACGGCTATTTAATTGAGTGTGTATTGGGTGATGGTCTCCCTCAGGGACATGGGTGTGGAAACTATGGGAGAGAGCTAGTGAAATTTTTGGTGGGAATACATTTGGAAAATATTTCAACATGGTTTACAGGAAATATTTTCTCTCATGGTTCCATCTGCTAATAATAACTTTCTGATATTCATATTACCTTATAAATTCAAGCAAAACCTCATTTATTCTAATTATTTGATGAGGTCTCTTGAACACAAGAAAAATTCTGATTTAAAAAAATTATTTTATGTCTTGAAATCAGAGACAGTATCACCAATGGAATAAATTTAGAGCTTGTTCACTATTTTCCACAGTAGCTGGCACCAAAGCAAAGGTTTTCCCTACCTGGTCCTTCCCTAAACACACAGTTCCACTGCCTTTGCACACTCTACGCCCCTGTGCTAGGGAACTTTACAAGATATTTCAATTAGGGGTTTTGTCTCTCTCTAGCTTTTTAGTGCCGAAAGGCTGTTCACTGGACAATGATGGTGGGCTGTCTTAACTGACTTCTGCTTGAATGAAACTCCTGACTCACCAACACACTCCACCTACTGAGTAAAACAGGCTGACTGATGGCTATGCTGCCTTGAACTCTCTCTGCTGGTAGCTTTGAACTAAGCAACTGACCCTGCCATGTACTATGGGCTTGCATCAGGCTTTCTTTCAGTTATTCATATTCTCCTCCCCAGGTACCATGAGTGTCTTAGTCTTGTGTTAGCTAAACGGCAAATGCAGGTTATATAACCCTCATGCTCACAGAGCCCAGCGTCCTGTCTTCGTGTGCCCTACATCCCAGCACGGTTACACTACGAGCAGAGGCAGCACTGAAGGGGGGGTGTTACTTGGAAATAAACCTGACAAATTCTCATCTGTCATCAAACCTGGCACTCGCTCTTCCTGAGTAAAGGTATATTCCTGAAAAGCAATAGTCGATCTAAGTTGTAATGATTCTTTCCTTCCTCTAGTCATTAAACATTAAGCCTGTGTTGAGTTCCTACTATGAGGCTGGGAACAGTGATGTGACCCAGACACACTCTGTGGAGACTGGAGTCAGTAATCTCTTTCAAAAGCAAATCTGATTGAATCACACACTTAAAAATGGCTTAGAAGTGAGCGCCAGCATTTCTGCCTCCGTTGGGTGTATTGTAAGCTGGCTAAGAGTCAACTGAGTCTGTCCCTAATCCTGTTTACGCTAGTTGTACTTAATTCAATTTAATATCAGGAACACTGGCAAATTTACTGTAAAAAGAGCATTATTATTTCTACGAACATGGTTATTTCTCTGAAAGACTTCATGAAGGCAATCCCCTACAAAGAAACTGTTGTCAAATTATGAATAATCAAGACAACTGGAAAAGTTGGCAGGAGGATATAAATAATCTAGAAGGTTCTAGAACTCAGATTAGCAATATATCTTTAACAAAATGTCTTTCAAAATGTAAATCATAGACAATGCAATGGGAGTATGATTTGCAAGAAAAACAACACGGAACTCCAAACAGAAGATTCATTTGCCAGGAAAAACACTTGTCACTGCATCAAAAAGTTGGTGAATAAATGGACACATATGGTTTCTGTGTTAAAATAAAATGTTAAAATAGCTTTGTGATAGATTTTAATGAGAACTTTACATTTGAAGATTTCTACCACTGTTATGCATTAGGCTATACACCTTAAAATTTGAATTTTAAAATGCTGTCTAACCTTTCCAGGTTATTTCTGTAGCATGAGGTTAATTACTTAAAGAATATCTGTCATTTATATCCTTATAATGAATGTAATAATGAGCGAAGTATTGTGAAATTTATCTTACTCTAACCTTCAGCACTCTGCGTGATTGATTCAAAGGTGCCTAAGAAAGAAAAATGCGAGAATATCCCTCATTAATTAACCACAAAGTAAAATAACTGCATTACATTCAAAAATACCTTTGCCAGACACTGACACCCAACTATTTCTTACATCTTTCTATAAGGTTTGCACATAAGTAAACTAAGAAAACAGCCAAATGATTAAATGGCTTCTATTGCTCACCTTCTGACTGGTTCACTCACAAATGGGCACCCAACATCCTCTCCTGTTTTCAACCCACAATTCACACATCTGAGTGTCTACCTCTTAGTTCACACACGCATCTCCCAAGGGGCCAAGGCAACGCTTTCCTTTGATTATAACTGGTGACTCGAACGTGGAACAAAGGGTCTCCAGTTTTAAGACCACTTGAGACAGAAAAAGGTGTTCGGTGACTCTACTATGGTTTTCAGACACACTGTCACCTCTCACACCCAAAGCAGTTATTTCAGAAACAAATAAAAGTTACACCTATGACTGATTTTATTTAATTGATGAATATCATACCTAATCATCCTATGTCTACCAAACTTTTTTTAAATAGGAGAGTTTAATATTTAATGCCTAGGTTTTATTAAAAAAAAAATTAACAGACTTAGCAGGATGTTCAGAGGCCCACACTTGGAGAAACACTGGAACCATTAAACTACAAGGACATAAGTTAAAGTAGTTCCTCCGGGCTGCATCGGGACAGGGCAGTGCTTCAACACACCCAAGAGGGACTCCTGCTGCCAGGAGTTCAACGCTTCCACCACTAGGGGAGCCAGGCTACACGGCACCACCTTCAGCTCAGATTCTCAAGGAGCCAGAAGAGGCAGAAATAAAGCAGAGGCGGAACAAAAGCTTTTCATCCTGGCTGTAGAAAAAGATGTTTGAAAAGAAACGGAAAATTGTATAACTCTACCTTAATTACCAGTGGGAACAAAAAGGAAACAAACAGCACAGTGCCACACATCTACAGGCCATCAATTCCTTCCAATTCTGGGTAAAGCCAAACCGAATTTTGTCAAGCAAGAGAGCAAAATTTTTACGTAAAACTAACTATAATCAGTGATATTTTTAAGTCTGAATTTTAGACAAAATGTTATCTCTATTTTCATTTTCATAACAAACTAATATCTTACTGACTACACCAAATGTGGGTGACCTAGCAAATCTGTCCAATCGGGTTTATACGTATTTACTGAATTCCTAATCTGTGCCATTTTATAATGTGGATTAAGTGCATACAACTCTGTCCTCACGGGTCCCACTGTGTGGTAAGTGAAGTAGATACTTATAACACACATAATGTGTGCATGAATATTACACTGGGTTAAGAACGATAAAGAAAAATAAATGAGAGAGTTATGCAGTTTAAACTGGCAAATCAAGGGTGTGACATTTAAGCCAGTGCTTGGTTGTAAAGCTGGTGGACAGAGTACTTGCCAGAAAGGGAGACTGACACATTCTCTGACTGAATTAATATCCCTTACAATTTAAAAACAATGCTTATTTTTAAATATTAGCAGTAATCTAAAATGTAATTTTTAGGCTTAAAACACCTTATTGATAAATCAAATGAAATTTCAGAACAAATACTATTACAAATACAAAAGTTTTGCTTGATATTATAAAACTAAAGAATCCCATTCGTTATATAGACAAATTTTGAGAAATAAATTAAGATGATATATGAATATATTAACAAATTAACCACTTTGACAAGAATTTTTTTAAGACGATGACTTCAATAGTTATTATACTTCCTTTGAGATACTTGTAAATACACCAATCTCTTTATCTCGGCACAGAAAATTTACTTGGTTTTTTACTGATTTTCTTTTAATTACTTGACCATAATTTTATGTCCCTCCTAAATTTAAAAAAGGCCACATTACAACTACTGTACAAGTTAACACGGGAAGCGGTTTGTATGTATTTCCATCGCCTTTCCTGGGTCCAGTCCCACAGAGTTCCATTTTCAGGTAAAATGGGAGAATTCTGCCCTCTGACTTGCTCCTGCTCTCATCAGACAGGTCTCACTATTCCTGCCTGCGCACTGCCTCATCATCGCCTCCTCTCTCTCAGGCCTTCGAGTGCCTCTCGGTCTTTTCTTTCTGCATCCCGCTCCTACTCTTCCCGCTTCCCTAAACCATTTCCTTCCTGGGTATGTAATTGCCTGTTAAGTGCTCCTGTATTCATAATCTGTGAAAACGCACTTCTTACCTGAAAGTGGAGGCTACTTGAGAGACGAGAGTGAAAATGGTGAGAAGTGGTCCTGGGGACACCTTCTCTGAATTCATCTCTAAAAAGCTCCCCACAATTACATTCCAAAATCACTTCCTTTTTTAGAGCATATTGTTCCTACTCCGACCTGTAAGTGTGGCCTGTAGTCCAAATGAATAAAACACTGCCCACTTACCATTGCACAGCATTGCAACTCCCCCCAAATGTATGCGGGACCTGCATCTCTTTGCTCCGCCATCTGCCTCAGGTGCCAGACCGCTCACCTCTGTCATCCGTGTCCCCCAACTTTATTTGGGGTTCTCCTGTGAGCACAGCGTTCTCAGTGCAGCCGAGCTCCAGTCCGCCTCCCACACAACCTCTCTGTGCACACGGCCCTCACAGATTCCTCTCCACGCTCACAGGGCGAGATGGGTGTAAACAACGTTTTGTTTTTACTTTGCTTCGTTTCCATTTCTACAAATAAATGTGAACATCTTTCCCAATGTTTACTCTCCTCTTATATTTGCTCTTTTGTGAACTGTCTATTCATCTCCTTTGCTCATTTTCCTACCAGGCTGTTGAGTCCAGTCCTTTTCTTTTTAATATGAAAGAACCTTTGTATATTCTAGGTATTAAAATGTTGTCATCATATGCATTACATATATTTTTCCAAATATTTGAAGACCACTGCTCTTCTTTTTATATTGAAGAAACTATTCTCAGACACTTTCTTCTCAATATAAATTCTATCACGTTATGCTATTCAGTTATATTTTACAGTTTTACTCATTTACATCTCTTCATTGAGAAATATAATCAGGACATTTGCAACTTGAGAAATGGATATTTTTGAATTTGAAAACACTTTAAGAAGAATGACTGTTTGGTACCATTATTGTTGACTTTGCAAATGTTATCCCTTTGCATCAAAAAAGTTTTAAATTTTTACATAGTCAAGTACATCTAACTATTCTTTTATAGCTTCTGCATCTCTGGTCTTATTTAAAAACAACTCTGTTATCCCTATTTGATATATATAGTCTCTGGGATTTTCTTTTTTAAGATTTTAAAGTTATTCTATTGTTTACATTCACATAGCTAATCCATCTGGAATTCATTTTTTATATGGCTTAAGATTCAGGTCCAATTTTATTTCGCCCCTGATGGATGGCCAGTTATGTCAGCACCATTTATTAACTAATCCAACTTTTTCCCACTGACTCAAACCAACCTTTTATCATATACTAAGGTTTTATACATATTGGAATTTATTTCAGGATTCCCTTTTCATTCTACTAATTATTTTATCTCTTACTATACCAATTCCATACTGATTTAATTTCAGAGGTTTTATATTATGCTATGGTAACTCATAAGTTAAGTTCTCTTTCACTGGTCTTCATTCTCATACTCTGCAAGGCTATTCTCAGGCATTTCCTTTCCCTTCAAACTCTAAGATCATTTTATCCACATTAAAAAAAACTTTGTTGGAATCTATTCAAAATTACATGACATTTATATATTAATTTGGGGGCAATTAAAATTTTTATCTATTGAGACTTTCAACCAAAAACATGCCATGTCTTTATACTTTTTCAGATCTTGTTTTATGTTCTTCAGTAAGACTTCAAAGTTTTCATTTTCATCACTCTTCTTTAGTTAATGATTAAACTAAAGCATTTAAAAATTAAGACTATAATTTATTACTACTTAATATGTTCATGTTTAATCTAGACAGATTAAAATCTAATTATTTGGTATAACTGCTGTTAAATTCTAGAAATCCTGAGAAATGTGACAATATGGCTAAACTCATCAAAAAAGGTTAGGATTTGAGCCCAGAGAAAACTTTGTTGTATGCTTAAATTGGACTGATTTTTTTCTTACTGGAATTTATAATTATTGCAATCCTATCTAAAATGGTTTCAGAAACATTATCTTTGCATATTCTTTCAATTCAAGATATTATCTAAAATGAAATATTTTCCTGTGCTGCTAGAAACAAAATCTCTGAATAAAATCATTGTGGAATCATCATGAGATTCTTACTTGACTAGAAAGTTTAGAAGCTTCAACAGCATGTTCAAAATCTGGTCTTCCAATTACAGCCGGCTCTTTATTCATCGCTCCTTGCCCTTTCTTGTATTCTGCCTAAAATGAATAAATGAGAGAATGTTAAATATTTCTACTTTCCAGAGAAGAATCGTATTGACATTAGCCAAAATAAAATATAAAAGGCCCTCAGTCCATAAAACATACTCCCTTCGACTCACCAAGTACTAAAATGCTGACCGCTAAAGCAAGAATCAATTTTTATAATATGGCTATTTAAATAAACTCAACATTTTCGCAGTACAATAATCACTAATTTTGAGTTGTGCATCCAATCATCATCATCATTGACTTTATGTGTAAACACTAACAAAATTCAGAAATGTATGGATAATTGAGACTCTGTCTTCTGCATAAAGATAGTTTTCAGGGCTTTGTTTAATCTCAGGAACTGATCTAGCCCTATTTAATGAACATGCACTTGAAGTTAGAAAATAATTACTGATTATGAATTTTTGAGGTATGAATATCCTATGTCACTTAAACATTTGGTGCAAGTTGAGACATCATTTTGAACAAGGTGTTAAGTATGTGAAAAACTGATACTAATCAAGGCAGATGTCTTCGAGAAGAAGGTAAGAAACAGCTGCGATGCACAGGAAACCTGTGAGACTGGAAGTTGCAGAGCAGCACAGCAATGAGGTAAGAACCAAGCAAAGTGAAGTTCCTCCGCGCAGGGGGAGAGGTAAGAGATAACTAATATGGGGTCAGATGACTGACAATCTCAGCTTCCAAGCTGCACATCTGAATGTTATCTTACACTCAAATAGTATTTACTGAACTAAAAGTCTGATAACACCAGCCACAGTCAAGTTGAGTCTGGGCAGCTTCTACATATACCCAAATAATTTGCAGAGTCAAATGGATACATCTAATATTAAAAAAATTAATGTAATTCAGATTTAAAAATTGAGATGACTCACTTCACTCATTAAATTAACCATCCAACTACCAAAGCCATGCTTTGTTCCTGCAAAAATAAGTCATTTCTGCTCAAGATAAGAAAAAGCGATTATTACATTGCTTATGATCTTGGAGAGTTGTGTGGCCATCTTGATGTCTGGTCTGTTGAGCTCTGCCTTATACACGTGGGTGTCCTGCATATCTTTTCTATAGGAAATCTGATCAAAGAAATAGTTTTGATTAAAAAAATTAGTAATTGCATACAGTCACTAGCTTTAATGCCCATAACATTATGTATCCTTGTTGCAATCACCTTAGAGAGCCAACTGACCACAAATTGTTGGATAATGCAACATTTATTTGCACAGATATATTCTTTTTTTATTGTACCTATGCCTCACTAACATTATTACATATGAACTGAATTTATACAACATAAGAAATACAAGCCCAAGCCCTCAGCACAAAACCAATCTTACAGAATTTTATGTACACCACCCTCGTAAGCACGCCATTGTGTGGAAGTGTGTATGCGCATATTCACATAAATAATAACCTCATCAAGGGCTTTCACTTGCTCCTCATACACTCTCTCCCCCAGTGGATACAGGATCAGCCCCAGCACATGAATACAGAAAACCCTTCCAGGGGTGAGGGTGTGTGAGGAGGCTCTGTGACCCTCCAGCTCTCACCCTCCCACCCACGCCCTTCTCTCCCTTTTCTGACTGGACACTACAAATGCCCCCATCTGGAAATCCTTATCATGAGTACTGATAGTTTTATAATCTAGCAAATAGCATTGCAATGACTTGATTCTCCCAAAATAAAAGTGACTTTATTAAGGAATAATCATCCTCCAAGTGCACATTTGACACTGTTAAAGCAAAGTGGAAAACAGAGATTATCAAAGAAAAATATGTATAAATTTTGCCAAATGTACTTCAGATGACAGCAGTCATTTAGATTAATTCAACTGACGAACAGGAACAGACCAGATGCAAACCACCATCATGTCCAATGGTCAACATCTCGCCATCGAGATAAGTCATGGGCTAAAAGAACATTCAGCTACACTCCAGATGGTGTTCTATTTGGCAAGGTCCCCAAGTGCTGGTCGACTTGTCTATTCTAGTCTATTCCACTGAAGTTATAATGCAAAGCTGTTAATGTAACAGCTTCAAATTGAAATTCATCTTGATTTTCTGAGGCACAGAAAGGTGGAACACAGAAACATACATACAACTAAACATCTGTACCAATGCACAATTAACAAATTTTGTACAAAACAAGCATTTCTAATATTGCCTCCATAGTTCCTACAACAACATCATCATAGATGCTTTTTAAAATTTAAATTTCTGAGGTCCATCCCCTTGGTAATGGGATCCAGCAACCTGCATTTTAATGGATTCCCCAGTTGACCACCAAGAATGACTATTCTAGACCATTCAATATATCTTATTTTCTTTTCAACCTTGCAGAGTGAAAAAAAATGGTATATTCTTACTTCTTTCAAAAATAATATCAAGTGTAAGAAATGATAATGCATTAAGACTTTAATAGGCTTCCTATATATTACATTACTTTATTTCAGTGAAATATTTATAAACATTTCTATTTAGCTTTTTAAGAGCTTGTGTGTATCTCACCATCAAGACTATTTTTCAACTGAATTTAAAATCATGAACTTATCTGACAAGTGAACAACTACATAAAATTAGCATAATTTCAGCAAGAATCTTTCTTCAGTTTCCTATTTTCACAGGCTTTCTCTTGCCAAATAATTTCAGGTAGGTTTTGTGCATACAGGTACCGAAAGAAACATAAAAAATAAGCTGAAAACTGAGTTATTTTGTTGAATATATTTTAAATTTTCAGGGATATAAAATAATCCAGTTTTATTGCTTTCAAAAAGCAACATGCTCACCCACAAAATATGGCCCATCAGCCTCAGCCTGCACTGAGTTAAACACAAGCTGTGTAAACAAAAACCGACTCTCAGGTGAAAACAAACCAAAATTATTACCCACCTACAAGAATAGCTGTTTCTATGTTACTACATTCATATGAAATCCATGGGGGGGAGTTGTCTTTTTGTTTAGAATAGAATGAAGGTAAAATGGAAACCCTTACTTTCTGAAAAGAGCTGCAACCTTTCAGAAATTAAGCTGTCCGTGGGCTACCTAATTATATGCTGTTCAGCCTAATGACAGAGTGGAGAGAGGTGAACAGCACAAAGGCGGTAGAAGCAGGACTCTGAATAGGGCCCCATCATCCATGTAAATTGCAAATTAGAGGCCAGCACAGGTGACTCAAAACAAATATTAAGATTGACATGAGCTGTGAATTCAAACGGACACCACAGAGCCACTCCCTAGGAGAGACATACAGGAGCCCTGATCACTGGTCAACTCTTCCAGAATATCGCCGCCTGGGTACAGTCCCGAAGAACAGAGCTTACGCTGAAGAACACTCGAAAGCAGCGAGCTCCTGGTTTTCCTTCCCTGGAAGAACATCTAAACATAGGAGGATGACAACATGGGTCATTTTCCTAAGCTATTCCTTTGTAGCAGACATGTATTCATTTTTTTTTAATCATTTGGAAACTGTCCCCCCCCTCCCCACTCCATGTGATTTGGTGAGGCTATCAATTGCAGTCTACTTTTCTGGTCACAGGAGTGACTGGCTATCCAAAGAGATACCCCATCCATTTGGAAACCAAGATTAATAAGAGAGCAGACAAAACCTGAGCTGAGCCAGAGACATTTGAAGGATCGGAGGCTGGGAAAGAAAGAGCTGCTGTCCTTTCCTCTTGAATCAGCTGCTGTAAAGATGACTTAATTTTGCAAACACCAGCTATCACCTTGACAGCACCTAAACAGTGTCTGGAAATGAAGCCAGAACAGCTAGCAGAGCCAAGAGATGGGGAGAGAGGGAGAGTCCTGGTGACACTGTGGAGCTGCTGGATCCAGCTATGCCTGAAGGTAGCATGAATTTTCCAATTATGCAAACCAATAAACTCTCATTTTTATATGACCTAACTTGAAATGGATTTTCTCACTAAATCTAGGAACTGCTGACTACCACAGCCACTACTTCATCTGTTTTTCTTCAGTGTCAAATCTGCTCTTTATTGCCTCCAATTAAAATTTTAATTATATCAAAATTTGTCATGGAATTTCTTCCTTATCTCACCATGTTCACTTCCCCTTTAGCTTCCTTTTTCATCTCATTTTGTCTTTGAAGGTCAGTTCATTCTCCCCTTATAAGCCTTCCACTTCTGTTTCATAAGGCACAGCTTTTACATGTTTCCTATGTTCATGCAGAGTGTCCAATGTGTCAGGCATGTTCTAAATCTTTCACTCACATTGATTCATTAAATTCTCATGCCAGCCCTGTTGTACTGAATTTTCTGTACTCAACTGGGCTCTAACCACACACCCTCCTGATAGAAGTAGTTATCTAGAATCTTCTTCATTGTATTGTTCTGGGTTAGATCTGGCCAACAAGAAACTCACTAGATTCTGAAAACAGAAGTGAAAGGGATGCCATTATTCACCATATTGAGCCAGACACATGGGCAGACAGAGAATTCCCAGCAACTTTGCAGCAAGCTTTTCATGTTTAGACAGCAGCGATTTGAGATTCCTCAAAAGGTGAGTTAATAAACTAGAGGAAAGTGAAGCCTCCACCAAGACAGTCCTTATAGTGAAGGTCAAACACTTGGGGATGTGAAGATTGTGAACTAAGTAAGGGATGGCAGTCAGGATGGAAGCCGCAGAGAGATGCCTGCTGGGGCTGCGGGCAGTGTGAACAGACGGGCTTAAAGAAACCAAATCCAACTGGCCCAGAACCATTCATTCCCTTGCTGCTCTGGGGAAGGTTAACAGGATTTTTAGTGGGCAGAAACTAGAAAGGATATATATCTTTGTGGACAGAAGTGAGCAGTATAACCTATGTATAATTACAAACTTACACCACCGGTTGTGATTCTCAGGAAATACTTTTGTCATCATAAACTCTCACGTTAGCAAAGCTCTCCAGGGACCATCAAAGGGGTACATGCACTGGAAGTTCTACCTTAGGCTTATTTCTGTCTGAGGATACTGCATTTAAACAAACACCAAATTGTTAAATATTATTTTATAAAGAAATAGAAACACTTTAAGTATAAGTAAATAGAGGGTCTTATATTCACCAGAAAAAAAGTTTTCAATCTTCTAAAAGATGAGGTAAAATATGGAGCTGTATCTAGAAGTTTATTGTTATTACTATCATTGTTGTAGTTGATAACAGCATTTTACAGTTGATAAAAGTTTTCTTATTCATGGTTTAATTCTATCATCACCACAATCTTGTGAAGACGGCAGAGGAGATATTACTAACTACTCTGCCTAAAGATGAACAAAATACTAATATATCTATTGTAATACTAAATCCTACAGCACTATTATTGTAAGTCACATCAAGGGACCACATAAATGTTTTTCCAATATCATTTTACTGATTTATCTTTAAGCCTTTTCACTTTGTGATGAAATAGAAATTTTGTCTACTGATAAGTTTTTATTAACATTAAGAAAGTACATCTATCATTTGTGAAAAGAACATTAAGTTTCTTGTTTCCCCTGATGAATACTTCTTTCTAATGCACATTGAATTGATTACCAATATGGTGTTTTGGAAAAGTTTACCACTCAGTTTCATGATAAGTCTATATAGACCACATTACTTATAAAACTTAAAATGGCAGCTTAAAATTTCTTTGACTTGCTTCAGAACCACTGGAGTTCATGCTCTGGTAAGATTGATGAGAACTAATAATGTTACTGGGGTTTTCATTACAAGCCCATCTTTAGGGAAAAGCAGCAGGACCGAAACCTCCAGTTTCTCTAATTACATTAGAGAAATTTGGCAGAGGTACACCCCTTAAGATACAAAAGGATTTAGATTGGCTCTTTTTAATCATGTTTTGAATATAGTATCAGCAAAATAGGTAAGTTATATGGGTTCAGGAACCTTTTGAATATGCCCTTCTAACCTAAATGCTTAATATAAATTTCCTTTTAATTTGGACTTTTAATGAAATTTTGCCTCTTTAGATTGTTTTGAGTTAACTATGATATCACTATAAATTCTTAAATCACCCTTTAAAACTGGAAGGGGACCAAACAGGACTAATATTTTATGGAGTGGCTCTTCTGCAGAGCCCTTTACATATTTTATCTCATTTGACACTTGCTGCCCTAATGAGATAGAAATCATTGCCCCAACTTTAAGATAAGAAAATCAAGGTTTGGAGACATTAGAAACTTGTCCGAGTTCATACAGGCAAGTGGCAGAGTGAGCATTTTAACCCTGGCCCGACTCCAAATTCTTTTTCTGTTTTACGCTACAGTGGAAGACAGTTCTGAAAAATACTTTTCCTCTTTCATGATCATTGAATTTGGGGGTGATGAAAGAGACTAACAGCCCCCCAAATACTCTCCCCATGGGACCGCTCAGTTACTCAGAGGTGAAAATTCAGTCACCAAGAATCCTCTCCTCCCCCATGTCTGCTTACTCACATCTCTAAAGGTAGATGGGAAAGAAACATTCTAAAACAAAAAAGTATTCCCTTTGGCTAATTGATGAATGTTTTAGTAAAAAGTTTAAAGGGGGAAAAGGCAGAAATTAAAAGCTTTGAACTCTCATTGTCCCCATTTCATGGGTCTCTGACAGATGTTCAAAAGCTGACTTGATTTGCGTGGAAACATAAGGAAGATAAGCAAAGATGTGGACTTGCATTGTTTCCAGGTAAATCAGATGCACACGTGACAACACCTTTGATTTTAAATTAAATCAAATCATTTATAGGCTTAGGGTGAAGTGACATGTTATGAAAGGGTAATTCTATTAGAAATTCTCTGCAAATGAGTTTCATTGGACTGAAGGAGGCAGGGTTTTGCCTCTCAGAGCAATGCTGTAGCCTCACCAACCAAACCATGTGAGAGACATACTTACTCTCCTTGTGGCTGTCAAAACTAACATTTAAATTTCATATTGTAGGGACAACAAATGTATTATTCTAAGTGCCTTGATGCTAGAGGAATATCAACTACTTCACAGATAGAATACAAATATCCTCCTCACTTTAAATCTGAGTAAATAATCTTAAACACTTTCTAAATCCTATTATATGTACAAACTTTGCATGTAAAGGTTGAGCTGGTTAGGCAGAGGAGTGTAAGTAAATACACCCTTCTCCCATAAGTACACAGTACTGAATGGAGAAAAGGGCTTTCTACTCTATTCCCTCAATCCCTCAATCAAGGACCTTTCAAAAGAAAAGGCAGACTTAAAATAATAACCCCAGTTCTATGATAAGGGACTTCCGTATTTGAATTTCATTGAATTATAGAGTTAGAAAGCCTCCTGAGAATCCATGTCATGCCAGCCCCCTCCCTCACCCACCACCACCTTCTTTCCTGCAGTGCACAGGAGCTGCTGATCTGAATTCTGATGATAACCTATTTTGCACCCACTTTAAAAGTCTCATTTAAAATCCTGACCAATAACCAGTGACCTTTACGAGGGAGGCAGCGGGGCCTAACAGAAAGAGCAAACTCAGGGCTTTGATTCTTTAGACTCATTTTCCTCGTCTGCAAAAGGGGAATCAGTGCAGAGGTTTTGTGAGAATTGGAAATGATCAAAGTTTTGGCACAGTTGTGATGCACAGCAGTGCTGAGAGGTAGTTATTATGATTATCATGGTCATTCTATAAGCAAACAGTTCTTGTAAAGCATCCCCTCACAATGACCTTGCTGGTAATAACAGACATGCAGTTTCTTCATCTCCTATCAATCTCGAGCCATTTTAGGAAAGTACTTTGGTATTGGCACATGTTTATATATTTGGATTAAAATGTTAAACCTCACTCAGTTTTCACTTAAGGACTGACCTACTACAATTTAATATCAGATAACTGTTGCCATTCTGCAAAGAGACACCGCACAGCTGGGGCTCTGGGGGCATGGAGTCCACAGAGCACCATTAGTTAGAGAACTCAGGGTGGGGCAGACCCTGTGTGAGATGACAAAGATGGTTCAGACACTCTGCAAAGAAAGGGAGTTTTCTGACCCAACTGGGGCAGACACTTCAACCTAACTGATTCCAATCCATAAAGAACCAGTAAACAGCTCCTATATTGCTTCCAGAGAATAGAGAATTCATGGTGGGGAGATGAATGAGCTTTCCCTGAGATTTCAGGAAGAAGTATTTCTCATAGCCCACCAAAGAAGAAATTCATTTTCTACAGGCTGACGTCCTCTCACTTGGACTCTGCTTCTAAGGCATCTATTGCTTTCCCATTTGCCATGGGTCTTAAGTTTGATACTTCGTTCCCCATAAGCATTCCAGAAGAAACAGTAGTGGGGTACAATCTCACTAGCGTCTGTGAATGATTCTTCCCTGGGCCACCAATTTGCAACGCTCTTTCTCCCTGCTCTTCTGCAATCCTAGACTAGAAACCATGGGAGCTTCACCATGAAGTCGAGGAATTTCTAAGAAATGCTAATAACCTGATAGGTCCAAAGGATCCATGTGTCTCTTGTTCAAAGCAGATTTTCCAATGCCTATAAGTGCCGGACATTTTAATGGCATTCCACAAGATTTAACAACTGTTGACAAAATAATCCCAATGTCTTTCTGACTGAACATGGAGAGATAAAAATAAAATAAAATTTAAAGCCATTTTTGAATAAAGTGTCATAATATTGAAATTTCAACAAAATATCCATTAGCCTTGATGTTGGTTAACCACAATTTTCCAGAAAGTCACGAGGAACGGCTTCCTTACCTCACTCTGGTGTTTATTGACCTCGGTGGCATGTTTGATCGCAGGCGGCTCCCTCATACGGGCGTAATCTGAGAATCCTTTGGCAGCGCCATGTTTCTGCTTGTAGGCGATCTTTAAAACACACACACACAGAATAAACCATTGCTCCCCTTTAGAGCTGTATTAAATTCTTACCTGTTAAATTTCAGTGTTTGCTAGGATTTTATATATTCCAATGCCACAACTCACGGTCAGATTAGCCTGAGCCTCTATAACAAGACAATACACACCACACTTCCATTTCAGTGCTTCAGTTTAGATTCCTATTTCTAAATCTTCGTCACTTATTTCACAAGTCCTTGCCCATAGGCTGAATTCCCAATGCTCGTATTTGTCTCGTTTAAATCTCAGCTGCAGTTTTGAGAAACCTCCCACCCAACAGCTCTTAAGGTTATAAATGTCCAAGGTTTAAATCTTGGGCAAGCAAGAGAAAAAGTAGGGGAGATGATCAAATATTTAAAAGTGAATTGTTCACTTTAAAATTAATTGTTATGATTGTATACAGACACAGCTATAATATTTACTTAAATATTATAAACTTTGGAAGAAAAAATAATTCAGGAAAACTGTCAGATATGTCAAGCTCCACCCTCTGTGAGAGAGAGAGCTATCGCACCAACACCGTCCGTTACTCCCGAGTTCAACTGCCCTGCACGCGGATGGGGAGAAGGCCCGAGGATGACCGCTCAGGAAGCAGGCCCAGCCAAACTTGACCAGAGAGTTCTAAGTTAAAGAAGATCCAGAAGGCAGCAAACAAATTATCCCCTTGCTCTCAGTCTATACCATTACCCTATTTACTTTCTTCACAATTTTTAACTACTTTGTTTACTTTGTCCAATTCTTTCTTTTCTGTCTGCCCTTACCAGAACTAACCTGTCTGGCTCCCCAAGGGCACAGAGCCCCAGGCAGTGCCTGGCACCATGTGAGCGGTAATAAATCTTTGCTTGAGTGAATAAATAACTGAATGAATGAGAATAAAATACAGATAAATTATTTCAAAATTAATTTTCAATAGCTATCAAAGGTTTACTAATAAAATGATATTAAATGGAGTTAAAATTACTTGGCCCAAGAGAATAAAGTCACCTTCAAAAAGAAAGATTAGAACAGTGTTTACCAAGAACAAAACAAAATCTAACTTTCAATGAAAAAGACTATAGTTAAACTTAGGGAAAAACTTTTTACCAATATGATCTCCCGGAGAGCTACGCCTGTATTGTACACATCTTTTAATGTCCTGTGCCTAACACAGTGAATGGCAAAGAGCGCAAATGCAATAAATGTTTAGTGAATGAATAAATAAAGTAGTTTATTAAACACTCTCATGAACTGAAATCCCTCACAGGCTTTAATAAACAGAATTAACCGCCCATTTGACTTATATAATATATTGAATACTCATCTAAATGATTAAAATAATTACAAAACAAAGTTTTTAAAATTAAGAAACAAAATCATCAAATATAAATAACTGCAAAAATAGAAAGCCATCAAGTACAACCATCTATGTTTAACCCTTCTCTGCTTCCTCTATTGAGTTTTTCTTGAAAACCAATAAAAGAGAACTCAGTCTGGGGTATCACAGTCTCTCAGTTTTAAAAGCTGTGATAGAAAGCTCCTCCTTCAATGAAACCCAAAGCTATCCACCCATAGCTACCTCCGCCTGGCCATGCAGGCAGAGTCCAGTTCACAGGGCAGAGCTTGAGCGCGGGAACACAGCTGTGCGGGACTGCCTCCTTCCCGACTGTCTGTGTGGGTCGAAGCCCTGAACCGCTACACTCTCAGGGTGCGCTCCTCAGCAACAATTCCAATTTATCCATCTCCTTCTTAAGGTGCCCACAATGTTCCAGATATGGTCTGACCTATCCTAATTAGAATTATTCAGTTTAATCCAACTACCATTTCTCCTGTGTTATATGTGATTAATGCATCCATAATGCAAGAGGATCACACTGTCTCCTGTTGACGGTTAAGTTAGATTTCTGTCAACTAAACACTCTTACAGTCTCATTCAGGCCCGCCCAGCCCTGATCCACATCCAATCCTGCATGTATGGCTGATTATTAGGGCTCACATGCGGTACCTCACATTAGCCCAGGGATAATTCACCTTGTTAGAGTCTGTCCAGTGATTTAATCCATCAGGATATCTAATTCTGATGAGCATATATTTGCATTTTTCACCAATTAATTATGTTAAACAGGAAACCCATTAAGAGCCTCCTTTCAGGCTGAGAAAGTCCATTATCTCAGTTCCATTACATTCTATATTATATCTTCGGGGGGAGGGAGGAGAAGTTTAATGAGTGGCCAAGCCTATTAACCCAGCAAAAAAACTTCTATGAGATATGTTCTGTCTACTTAAATAAAAAGAGAGCTAGGTTGTACGCTTCTCCTTTTTTGCTGGATGCTTGGTTTATTTTGAATCTTAAACTGACTACCACACTTGTGACTTGATAAACCTAACCAGTGCAGCTGTTCATCTGGTGGGTTATCACAGAAATGGTGAGTCATCAAACAATTTTAAAAAGCATTCTTTGTTAAAAAGACTATTTAATTTTCTACTTGCAGTATTAAAATCGTTTCATTTATAGCTGCTACGAAGCACCACTTCAGAATTAAGATTACATCAAATTGGAGGCAGCTGAACTTTATCATATTAATTTTCATCCTTAAAAATAGCTAATGGAAGCCCTGGCTAGTATAGCTCAGTGGATTGAGTGTGGGCTCCGAACCAAAGGGTTGCTAGTTTGGTTCCCAGTCAGGGCACATTCCTGGGTTGCAAGCCAGGTTCCTGGTGGGGAACACATGAGAGGCAACCACATATTGATGCTTCTCTCCCACGCTTCTCCCCTCTCTAAAAAATAGATAAATAAAATATTTTAAAAATAACTGATGGAAATTATGTCAAACTAGTAAATTTCCTGATAAATTTGATTTCCTAGGATTTATCATTATTGTGTGGCATTTCTCTAGATTAATACTTGTTTTCTTCACACCCTGAGAATGAAGCTTGCTGCAGTGCTGGACACCTAGCTAGTGGAGGACGGTTGCGACAGTCTTACACACTTTATGCACAAATACACTTATAGCAGTAACATATATTTATACTACATATCCGATTGCAGAGTATATCTTTATATCTCATACATACACATATAAGATGTACAGATGTTTCTAACTTACACTATATTTTATAAATACTACATAGGTAAATGTACTTCTAAACGATAACACAGATGCCTCTGGTGCTCCTTGTGGCCACTACAGGTAAAAACACAGGCTCTCCTAAACCTCCTCAGTACAGACGCCTGAGTAGCCTGTATGACTTCTACAATAACGGATTATTTAGCCCCTGTCAGAAACAGCCCCTGGGGAGAAGGACTTCACTACTACCTACCACAATCCATTTGTCTCCACTAGCTTTCTTTGTGATCTATGTTTATAAAGTTTTTAATCAGGAATAGCTAATAAAATAACTCCCTAAAATCTCCACCTCTCTCTCTCGGCATTTTTATTAGTCATTTTCTTTATGCAATATTAAGCTAGCCAACTTCACCTTATCACTCTAGTCTGAATGTAAGCATCTGAGAATGTTTGCAAAATGGTTTTAAGATAATAACTTGCACCAGTGTTCAGGAGATATTTCATTAGAGCCAGAATGCCATTAAATTTCAGATTTGGCTCATACCCTAATTTAGGTTAGCACAAATCTGATACTTTTGGACACAGTAAAAGGTTAGTTTAATTATCACAGACATTGTCAAATAGGTTTACAATCTTGATTATATTATTACCAGGTAAGCTTTGAGGACTGCAATTTTAACGATAATAACTGATGTATATCAGTCTAAAGGAACATTAGAGCGATTACCTAAACTTTGAAATAGATACCTTGTGCAGAGCCCAGGATTTTCCTTACCAACAAGTGCAGTGACTAATTACAACACTGGGCAGCATTGCTTCTCAAGAGCACAGACGTGGCTTTCCCAGGGCACATACTCTACTACAGGGCATCACAGACCAACAAGGTAAGTGGTGGCCCATCCTGGCCCAAAAATAAAAAACAGATTCCAAATATACAACATGGGCCATTTTTCATGTTAAGGTTTCTGTTGCACATGTTTGTGTGTTATAGATCTATTTATGCTGGAAATGGGGACAAAAGTTGTGCATTTCCAAAGCAATAAAAATGTCCATAGCTAAAAAAAAATGCTATCTTCCCAAGTAAATGTAAAATTTAAAAGACTTTTTTCTTTTCCTGCTGTATTGCTTAACTGTTGCTTGTCACATGCCAAGTGTTGTGTTATTATTTGCTTTATAAAGTAGTCCATATTATCAGCAAGGGGCTAGGTGACTGGTGTGGGCAGCAAAAGAAAAAAAAGGAGGGGGAGATATTAGTCACGGTCGGCCATGGGCAGCTTTCACATCATGTATTCTTAGCCTCACGTTGCACAGTGAGATTAGCTGACTGCCAAGTCGGGTGCACGGTGGACTTTTAAATGTGTAATAATGAAGGACTTAAACAGGTTCTCCCAAAGATAACTATGCTCAGTATTTTTCAAGAGTAATCTATTTTCAGACTATTTTAAGATTATCTAGGTATCCTCTACTTAAAAGTTAAAAGATTCTGGAGAAAAAAATAAACTTGTTTAATAAGAAAAAGAGGGATAGAGATGGTTAAAAAAAAAAAAACAGGTGGTAAAATGTGTGGTTAAGAAACCAGACCCCAGAACCAGAGAGTTCATGTTCATGAGCTGGCTCAGCGATTTGTTCACTGTGTGACCTAGGGCAACTTATTTAACCTCTCTGTGCTTCAGTTTCTGCATCTCCGAAATGGGAGTATCTCACACAGTGCTTGTGAGGATCAAATGATATAAATATTTGTGAAATTCACAGAACAGTACCTGATGTATAATAAACATGTCTATGTATTTACTATTATTTTTAACCTAAAATGTAGCATAAAGAATATAAATTATGTAAAAACATTTCCTTGGAAAGGAAATCAACAAATTGAATAAAAATCCATTTTACAAGCATTTATGAAACATTTCTTGTGCACCAGGGAAGGTGCTAAGCACGAGGGGGAGAGCAGGGAAGGAGACAGATGGGGTCCTGCTCTCATGCCACTTAGGAACCAAGAAACAGACTGATAAGGCAAAAAAAAAAAATCAGATTGTGCAATGAAGAAAACAAAACAATGCGTGAGAAAGAGGGGAGATATTCTATATTAAAATTTTACTTAAAGAGTTATCACAAATTAAATGTATTCACATTTCCTTATGTGTTGATGAACTATAGTGGGAAAATCACTCCTACATTCCTGTGGATTCAAAATGAGTTTACATGACGACATTTCTTAAGTCTGCCTGTAAACTGCAATCACTGAAATGGTCCCTTCCACCCGATGGGGGCTCTTTTTGAGAGCCTGGGGTATTCTAAATGAAAAACACAATGAAACTTTCATGTTGTATTCAGTAAGTAGTACTCAAGATAAACAACTTTTTTAAATGCTGAATAATTTATAGTAGGTTATATGTTTAATCCATACAATTAGGTAACAATTGAGGAAAACCATACCTCACTCTGAAGCTGTGTCACTTCTCTTGCGAAGACACTGTCGATTGTGGCCGGCATCTGCTTATAAAGAGAATTGGAGAGATCTGCCTTAATGGTGCCTTTGTATTTTGCCTGGGGAGGGAGAAGGAAAAAAATAAATAAACATTACTCCTTTACTATGAATACTGAAAGAAAATAAAACAAAACTTTCTTTAGAAGTAGAATTAATTTAAAAATCTGAAGAGCATTTTAATCTTTGATACTAGACCTGATGAACATATTTTGAAGAAAGTTAAGTCCAGTTTTATCATGAGAAGGCTTTAAGTGAGACACAGAAGAAAAAAAAACTATTTTTCTATTTAAACCCATGTACATTTCTAAAAGTAAATCTATCTGTGTATATTAATGGTTCCATATGTTTGATCAGCAAAGAAAAATCTGAGAGCAATGAGACATTTGAGTTGTTTCAAAAAACACAAGCTGTTAGAAGGTACTGTCTAACCTGATGCAAAGGACAGAGCGCCTTTATTCGTCTCGTCAGCCTCCTCCCACCACGATGAGGGGTGAGGTGCTTTTTTGCTATTTCTGCGCCTTCACACCTCCAGTCGGCACTGTTCCTAAGTGACCTCAATCATTACTCTTACAGAAAAACACTCATTCACCAGCTCCTCTTGGGAAGATTAGGTTCAAAGTAACACAACAGATTGCCCACTCCCGTGTTTTCGTTCTGCAGTTAACTCCTTCAGGGAAATGAATCAATTGATAATTAAGAACATCAAGAATTTCTCTGCACAAGAGAAATAACAGCTAACTCATATAAATAAAGCCATGTTTTTCCACATTCTGTCGACAAGTCCCTGATATGACTCCCACTCAGAACTAGATTTGAGCATTGAATTATTGAGCATGTCTCCTGTTTAAACTTTGTGATTCTACAATTCTTTGGATTTGGATACTTAATTTAAAAAATTTACCCCATTTTCTTCGTAATAGTTTCATGTTAGCAAAAACAATCCTGAGAATATCATGTTGATCTTTTCCCAACATATGAAACACTCGAGGTCAGCCATTTCATTCACTCTCACCAAGTTCATCTCTTCTAAGTGACCCGTGCACAGGCTACAGAAATGCCTCCTCTCCAAAATCACTGTTAACTGCTCTTTTCAGTGCAACATATACCGTGGTCATAAATGCTCTCAGAAAGACACTGCATGGTTTTCCAGCTGGAAAATAAATGTGGTGCACTTCTCACTCTGTGGTCTCATGACTGGATCTCCACTGAGCCAATTCTACTCAGAAACAGTTTAAACTGATTTAAAATTAATTAACCAAAAGTGCCATATTTTATGGAATCAGCCGGTAAATTTCACTTATTTTCAAAATTATGTTCAATAATTTATAACTAGTCAGTCTGTGAGGAAATAAAATATGAAACATCTAAGACTATTCTTGACAATACTCTCTACAGATTGAATAAAAATATCCCGTCAAGAGTAATTCTGTATAAATGAGAAAGGTTTGGAGTCAAAACACAGGCATACATAATAAAGCATATCAACCACAGACAGTAAAATACGTCAATTTACATGAGTTAATTGGTAGTTCATAGAATTACAAAATTATATATGCATTGCCAACATTCAATGGTGCTTTTGAAAATATTATTCTTCAACTTTAATGCACAGATTTTCATCTCTATATAAAAAGAATATGTGAGCCATTTTGCAAGTTTTTGATAACTTACCTCAGAAATGAAAGCACCGATATTTTTTACATGGTTTAGCACAGGAGTGTCTGTCACAAAGGTACACTTGTCCTTAGACTTTCTATACTCTTCTTTATAATGGATCTAAAATAAAGAACAGTTCGCGTAAGAAGAGTAAGAAGGAAAACAATTTCAATGATCCGTTGCTGAACGGAAGAACTACCTTGAGAAAACCCATTTTCTGAAGTAAATACTCAAATGAGGAATGATACTCAACAAGCCAGATCACACAAACTGATATCCAGCACAGAACAGCAAAAATGATGAGGCATAATAAAGAAAGCCTCTGTTTTAGATAAATGAGCATGAAGTTACTGTCAAGAATCATGTGTGCTAGACCCAGGAATATGAGTCCCATTGCCAGATTTGTTACTTTTAAGCACTAACCTTAGCAGTTAAGCCTATGGTCAAACAGAAATAGAGCTGCCTACCTCTGGGTATAAAGCAAGGAGTCATCAGGATAGATGTAGCCACTTAAGGAGAGGCAGAAATTAAACAAATGATGATTATTACTATTACATTAACACCATTACCTAGACCTGATAGATTAGAGGAATGGGCTTAAAATTAAGGCCACCATGGTCTTCCTATTACTAATTAATTCCACCCAAATCAAACTTACTCAATTTATGAGCACTCACAGGCATCCCATCCTCCTCCCTCAACAAGAGTGGAACCTGCCCAGAAAGTCTGGCACATGGTTGAGATTTCAGAATGACCCTTGCTGTGAGTAAGCAGATGAGCAAGAAAAAGATCAGAGAGGCCTTGCTGAGCATGCTCATTTCTCCCCTTGAACTCACTAATAAAGTGAGTCACCCCTTCCCTTGTGAGGAGAGACCAGCATTGTTATTTTGGAGAAAGATCCCGCATGGACACAGGAACCAAAAAGAAGTTAGGAATGATGGAGAAGGATTTAAAATGTATTCCCACTGTCACACTAATTGCAGCCCAATCTGAAAACTGGGGAGCCAAAATTCATGACTAGTGGAGAGGACAAAGGTATTTGCTACAAGTTATATCACCCTGTAATAAAGTCATGTTTATCTACCCGAGACTGCAAATACCTAGGCTGAAAAAAGGGTTCTGTGGTCTTACTAATTATAACCTGAAAGTAAAGTTTAATTCTATATAGTACCTGGTTGTTAAAGGACGTGACTAATACTAATGTTACACACCACACTGCATAGGGATTTCACCATGTGCAAAGCTGATCTGAGGGCATTATCTGACCATGAGCAGATTTGAACACGCTAAGTAACATTATTTCAAAATGCCGTATCTCGAAGCTGTGACTTTTAGATATTATATGCCTGCCACTTTAAACATTTGCTTTATTCATGAAATCAACATTAGAACATATTTATCTTATCTGTGCAGTGAATTACTTTTTTCTTCTCAGAGATTAGCCATAATTTTAGGCCTCTGCAAATCGCCCTCCTCAGTCACTAGTAATTAAACCGTTAAAGGCAGTATGATAAATAATAGGCTATTTTGATCATAAAGGGGAGAACAGTATCCCCATTATATAATAAGTGTGAGAGAAAATAACCTATCATTAGGCTTAAGTCTGCCTCATTATTTTTATCTTTTGCCACCATCTCTTCCCTTTCACACTCACATTCCTCACTGCATGGTATGTGCTGGGGCCACAGGCCTCCTGATAAGCTCTGACCTGAGCAGAATGTTCAGGAAGGGAGCAGGGATAGGGTGAAGTACTTACTTCCTTTGCTATGCAGGCAAAAGGTTCATTCTTAAGTGTGGTCTTCATTCCTTTCTTTGGTCTTTATTTAACATACACACACATTTCCATTTCTAATGAATTATATAATATGAAGGACAATAGCACATTATTTTAAATGTTTATACAAATAATGTCACCTGTTAGTAGCCTTCCTATACCAGAAGAAGACAGATAAAAGGAAACCAGTGACCGACACAAAATCTTCAGTAAAACGAGAATCGCTGAGCGGGCAGCCATTTCCTAACACAACAGTGTATATATTCCTAAAACAACTGTGGCTCTACTGCTTGGGTGGATTGCCTATCTAACCCCTCTTTTTCTTGATAAGAGAACCCCAATGAATTTATTAGAGTAGCCGGACCCCTCCCCCAGCCCCAGAGGACAAACAGCTCTAAGCCAGGCATGGTTTTCTCATGCCCCTTGGCGAGTGATTGGCCAGGGGAGGCCAGGTGCCCAGCTCTGGTCATGAGACATTAGCAGAGGCTTCCCAGCAGCATTCTGGCATTACTGGTGTACAGGCAGAGACTTGCTGGCATTGCCCTTTGACACTTTGCCCTTCCACCTTTTTCCTTCCCAAAGGATACAGCAGCAATGATGTCATTATAAGGCAAAATTAGCCAGCATACTAATTTTGAAAGAGCAGAAGAGAAGGAATCTGAGAAACCATTAGCATCAAATATGCCAAGACTGGACCCCCTACCTGCAGGCTTCATGTGTGGGGGTAAAAAAAAAAAACTATTTGTTAAACCTCTGTGCCAGGGTTCTCCTGTTACTTGCAGCTCTCTGTACTCAAAACCACTACACCATGCCAGTTATGTTCTGACTGAGAAAAAAAGGAAAGTTGATGACTTAATGATCATTAAGATGGCCAAAATATTTACTTTCTGCTTTGACCTCACTCGTTAATCCCACCGTGTCTCAAATGCCATGAGGTGGTGCTTCCTTCCCCTGCCCCTCCCCCCCCCACTTACACCTAGTTTCTTTCACTCAGTAGGAGATTAACAAACTGCTGGAAGTGGGTGACAGATGTAGAAATGTTTGAAGATACTTCCTTCCACAAGCACTCTTACCCAAAAGTACCTGGAAAGTCCTTTCACAGGTGGAGCCGCACTGCTAAATGCAGTAACTCTGGAGGAAAGAACTGGGTCCTCTGTGCCCATCTGTTAACTGGGTGCTCATGGCCCAGGCTGCTCCCCCAGGCTATCCAACACATTCAGAGCTTCCTCTGGAGAAGTAACCACAAATCTAATGCTTGCAGCATTGTAAGGATTCACCCATAACACACAATGCTCTTTTCCCTGAGAAATGTTCTTTCTGCTGCACTGCACACGAACACCCTGAAAAGGTTTGAACCAGAACACCAAGTCAGAGGTGTCCTGCAGATGTGGCCAAACTTGCTCTGCAGAGACTTTATGCCTAATTTACAAGAAACATACAAACAATCATCTTTAACCTAATATGTTTATGACCACCTGACGAAAGGTCACTAGATCTATGATTCTAACTGCTAAATAGAGTCAATACGTTTGATTTATTCAAGGGATTGACTAGAGAGTTGACCAACAGGATAGAACAGCAGAGAGGGATCATCTGGGGGAAACAAACAGCATGACTTGGTTAACAGAAAAATAAAAGAGGTTGCCTCAGAGGACCAGGCGTTGTCTTCGGGACTGGGAAGTGAGTCATGCAGAGGGAAGCGCCACCTACAGGCATGGCAAGGACAATGCAGAAACTAGGTGGGGGCAAAGAAAACTTGAAAATGCCTCATTCTGATCCCCAAAGTGAAGCCACCCGATCTGAAAAATGTAGAATTTTACACAGTGCAGGCCTCCTGCCGGGACTTTTCTCTAGACCAATCATATCGAACATTTAATAAACTGTCTGCCAACGACATGATTCGGCAAGGTACGCAGGTCTGCTGCTTACCCCAAGCTCTCAGGGAGAGTGGAAAGCCAAACTGAAAGAGCTAAACTGCAGGCAACTACGGATGACGTCCATCCCTGGCGAGGTGGAAATCATTCAAACTTCTACTAAAAGTCAATGAGCCCTAAGTAATCAGCTCTAAGTCAGAAATTGCACTGAAAATACCTGAGAAAGACGTCTACAGAGCTTGATCTAATAGCTCTCCGCAGGCCCCAGCCCAAGAAACTCTAACCACCCTCACAGAGGGTGCATGGAGCGAAGGAAACGTCATCCCATCCTACCCGTGATCACGGGCCATGCGCATCCGCACTGCTGTGCATGGCGCTGCTTATCACACCCAATTACGACACATGAAAGTTAGAAGAGGTCCAAAGAGGAACGGTTTGAATGATGATGGAGGCAATGCAGAAAGGCTGCTCCATGAAGAGAAATCTACAAAGCTACTCTCTTCACCCCCCAAAATGGAGCAGCGTGACAAGTGGCTATCATCCAGACTCTGGACTTAACCAGACCTAAACCGGAATTTTGTCCTCACCCCTATCTAGCCAGGTGGCCTTCGGCAAGATAGTCCTGGGTTGCACCACCTCCGAACTGAGGCTCACAGAACCAATATCACAGAGTACAATGAGGTGTGTGGAGGGCTTGGCACACAGCAAGAGGAAGGACATCACGGGGGCCAAGGCTTGGGAGTCAGACAGACCATGGTTCAAATCCCAGGCCTGTGGCTCACTGGCTGTGTGATTCAATCCACAGGATGTAGGACTCTAGCGAGGAGGTAAACAATACATTGAACTCTCTTGGTGACACAGACTACAGACTGACTGTCCACAGACAGACTGCCTTTAGACAGACAAAAAGCCTCAGGTAAACACAGGGATGCCCCTTGGGGATATAATGAATTAGAAAACAAAACTAAGGGACTTGAAGGTTTGTCTTTAAATTGAAGTTTGAGACTAGGGGAAAGACAGGCATGCTAAATTAAATGTGGACATGGACAGACAGGCACTGTCAGAGACAGAATCTCCAGAGACCCACCCAGAACGCCGCTGAACTCGGGGCAGTAAGTCATCCTTGTTTGTATCTGTTTTAGCCCTGCAATTGGCGCAATCTTGCATATACATTTTAGACAACCATTTAGTCATACAAACAACACAACAGAGATAATGTCAAATTTAAGTTCATATGTTCTATGTGAAAATGTTGGTACTGTTACTATTACTAATATTAGTGTAAAATTAATAATAAAGGTAGTAATGTAATAAATAGTGTAAAATTAATAATAAAGGTAGTAATGTAATTATATCACATGTAGATGCATGGACATCTACAGTGAGAGAGGACACAGTGGTGTGGCTAAGACAGAGTGCTTTGTGTGCAAGTCCTATTCCCCACCGCCTAACTGTGTGACCCTGGAAAGCTTCTTAGCCTCTCTGAGCCTTTGCTTCTCACTCCTAAATTGCGAAAAACAATAGAACCTACCTCATAAGCTTCAATGAGTAGCACACAGTACTCAATACATCTTAACTATTGTTAACATTATTCTTGTTATTGTTGTCATTTCAATATTCTTATTATAGTTTAGAATAAACTTTCAAATATAGTAGCTCATAACTATCATTAAATAATAGCACAAAGAAATACTTAATTTAAAATTTAATTACATCACTTGTCAAATATATGGAAAGGGGAATGACTCCCACCATCCTTTGGCTCTTTCTGACAAGTCCCTTTCACAAGCAGTTCTTTGCAACTTTTAACGAGAGCATCTCAATTCCCACCCCAAGTGAGCAATGCTTTTCTTTGTGCATCTGGAGTTTTAGTTATTTACTGTAAAAACGTATGAGCTAATTCTACAATTCTAGGATTCCCTTGAAATATAATATAAACCAACCCCAATTAATGGAAAAAGTCACAACAAAAATTCTCCTTTTCATTCTTATCATCATCAACATCATCCAGTCCAGAGTTCTTAACATGCAGCTCAATTATCCATTCATTCTGAGTTGGAAGTCAGTGTTATGGGCACATGGGTACTGTATGCATTTTTCTCTGGTTTGGAAAACTACTATACTCATCAGAGTCCTCAAAAGGTCCCCAAAATGTTTTTTAAATCATTCATTTATGGAGGTCCTCCCAAAACATATTATATCACTATACAATTGTAACAGGCTTTGAGTTGTTAAAGAAATACACTCTGAACTCAAGGCTTCATGATTTCGTGCCAGAGTGACAGTGAGAACCTTAGGGACAAGATTCTGGACTGAGAACACAGACACCTGGTCCCACAGACATTCTCTGTGTGGGTGACCTTGGGGAAATCACCTAAAATTCCTCGACTTAGTTCTGCGATCTGGAAAATAACTGTTTTGAAAGATGGTTTTGGAGTTTTCTCTCCTGCTCTATGATTCTATGGTACAATATTCTATGACATGCAATGCAAAATACAACAAAAATTACTTAAGCCACTTACATCACTGATGAGTTTGGTGCATTTTCTGGCCAATTCCATGCTCAAATCTTCAATAACAGGCTTGAAGAATACCTGTCCAGAAGAAAAGGGAAAGGAAACATATTTCTAATCATCAGCCTAGAGGAACAAACACCCCTCTTCAGCAGGTGCTTGCCCACTCACCTTGTCTTCTTCATTTTCTTCTTCCTCTGCTTTTTCCTCTTCAGTTTCATCTTTTACATCCTCAAACACAGGGACCCTCATTTTCCCTCTATGTGTGTGTTTATTCTTTGTAACTCACCAGCGTAGCATCGGTCTATGTACTACAGTACCCTCAGGACCTTAGCATCCCTGGTATTCTGGCATAAATGACCTTGCCCAGGCCGCCCCTGTATTTAGCTCACACTTCACTCTCCTTATCACAGCTGTGTGTTAGTGGATGGAACAGGATCCCGGAGGCTGGCCAGGGATAGCTTCCCAAGGGGAAATGACATTTTAAAGAGCAAAATTCACTTTTATGAACTTTTAAAGTCAGCATTCTTTTAACTTGTTAAGAAACGCAAAAAAGATAATTTATTTATATTTCATTAATTCAATTCATTCATAAAAGAGCTTGAAAAAGACTTCAAGATTCTGGGGAAACCATTCAGCTGTAACACTCAAGATAGCACATTCAAAAGCCTGTTATCTTAAAGAATTCCTCAACTCCTTCTAAATAAAGCTTTCACTGAAATGTCAGACATATCTCTGATTCGGGATGATGAATCTGGATCATTCAAACTCATTTCATTAATGTAAGTTAAATTTTTTTATGAGATATAAATGTACTTCTCACATTCTAAAAAATACTCACTTTATATTAGCTGATTAAAGCCTAGTAATTTATTATGAAAAGCTCTTTGAACCCTTCAAAGAATCTATTCTGAGTTAATTATAAATGTTAATCCTATATTGCTAGTGTATTATTTTACCTGTAAACATCATTAAACACGAGAAGTTGCAGTTAACACAGGTTGATGTATCATTTAAGAATTCAAAACAATACTAGTCATCTCTTTCAATTCTACCCATCCTGTCAATTTTTACAAAGTTGCTAGTTATTTGTATATCCCTCAATGTGTACTACACACTCAGAAAAGTTTGGAAAAATAAACTAGAACAATATTATAATGTGGTATATGTCATCAGTTATATAATTAAAATATACTGCTCAAAACAAACCCTTCATGTTAATGGAGGTAATCTTAAGACTCTATCCAACTCATAATTTATCAACTTGGTGATTTAAATTCTAGGGTAAGTAAATATTTTACAGCCACAACACATAAGCACTGGACATTAAAAAACACCCTATGGTGAATAATTAAACTAATTATATAAAATATGACTTTATTCAAAATAATACATCATTTTTAATAGCCAAGTATAATACTGTTTTCTCTTGATATCCTATCTAGTTTTACATTTATTTTTTAATTCCCTTGGCCTTGCCTAAACTAAAAATTCTGACAAGAAAAATTTCTACATGGTCATCATGTACAGATAATTTCTCACATCGTGTTCTATGATAATAAAGTTCCACTGGCGATTCTGAGTGGAAACAAGGGGTTTCTTAAACAAACGCGTTTGGGAAACCTGTACCCTAATCTCTATGCCTGCCACTAGAGATCCACACAGCAGTGACACATTGGAAGTCCTGAGAAGACGCACATCCAAGAAAAGTACTTAAGTTTGCTTAACCCAGCACTTCCTAAACGTGAAATTCTATCCATCTAATCTAATCTACTTACCTACCTACCTATTTTTTAATGATACCTGATACTCCAGAAAACTAACACTTTTCTGTGAAATATTATTTAGGGAAACACTGTTCTATTCTGAAAACAATGTGTTCTAGAAGAATCATTGGTCTTCTCATGAAACAATTTTTGATACAGGCTAACTTAATAGCATCACATATCCTGCTTATCAACAAATTACCAAAAAGAAATGTCCCAAGGGTACTGAATTTGGAAAACTTAACTTTAAAATAACAGCCTTGTCAGGCCAGTATAGAGAAGTCTACAAGGAAATTCTCCTTACATTAATTATAGTTGTTCCATAAAGGAGCAGAATATGTGGGTTCTGGTCGATTCCCTCAAGTCCTCTGCCAAAAGACTATTGTATAGAAAATCAATTCCATTACCTTTATTTGGAAATAGGGAAGAGCATTTTTCATAATCTTTTCTTGCAAACTTCTAGGAGTGTAGGGAGAAAATACTGCCACAGCTGCTTAAGATCCATCTGTTGGCTGATGTTTAAGGTGACAATACTTGTGTTCCTCATGGTAACACCTTTTCTCCACGGTGAATTACCTTCATCAGACTTCAATGGCTGCTTTTTCTCATTTTCCATCACGTAAAAAGTTCTTACTGACTCTTCACTGTACTGGAAAAGATCATGCACAAACATTTTGAAAGTATAACCAAACACCATATGTAATGTGAACATACATTTTCCATTTGCAATTTCAGAATCAAAATTTTAAAGACATGGGTATCCTTAAGGAATCAATCCTACCAAAGTCCTCTCTTTTAGAGGGCAAAATCACGTCAAGAGAAATGAATTCTGCGCCTTATTCACAGAGCTGTTGAGTGGAGCCCCAGCACCAGTATGTAATGAGAGCCTTATACTCATGCATTCAAACACGTGCTGTCATGCCAGGCGCCGTGCTTGCTGCTGGAGATGCGGCGGCGAGTAAAACATACTTAGAGCTCAGATAAGGCAGGAAACAAAAAACTCATCATTCGAGACTTGCTGGAGGAAATCCTTAATGTTTGGCAAGCTAGACACATTATTACTTCTGATTAAATGCACGTTTCCTTTCACCTATAGGTTTAATACAAAATTCATATAAAGTTTTCTCTAAAACATTTTAAGTCCTGCACTTCATCACAGAAAAGCACTCTTGTCAATACCTCCAAAATGTGACTTAGGGAATAAGAAGAGAGTGTTATTCACAGATAGGTGATCACATTTCAAAATTCCCTATCATCTTCTTTTTTTAAAAAATTAAATATTGTATTTTAATACATATTTTCACCTTGGGGTGCCCCAAAAGGGAATTTCTGTATAGCTGCTAATCCTTTTTACTTATTGAGAATTTCATTTTATGTTATCTATTCCTTGCGTTAGTACTTTCTATCCACGCCCTGATGCAAAATGAGACCCAGTCGGGAGCCACATTACCTACAGCCAACCCCTACTTCCCTTAGAAAGTAGTAAAGATCCTTACCAACACAAGTTTCCATCTATCCAGTAAAGGTACACAGTTCCAGGAAAAGCATTTGATATGAAAGGACCCTCTCATTTAAAGGACACAACTCTGTATCATCGATATGTTTTTAAAGGCCAGAAGAGCCTCATACAGCATGACTAAAGATAAGAGCTACCTTGCCTGTCGTAACACAGAAGTCTTTGGTCTCGCTGGGTTTGATACTTATGGGTAAGCAATGTATTTCCACAAAAAGTACAGAGTTCCTCCAGTAATTCAGGTCTCCAGGGATACAGCCCCTGGCCAAGGAAACACTTCTGTGCTATCCCGAGTCATGCAGTGCTCGACAGTTTCAGTGTTGTTAAGGTCACATGAGACAAGAATGTCTTGTGTTCTGACAAATGTTTCATACTTATTTCACTTTTCCTCTTTTCTTTTCTTTACAGTGATAGAAACTGTGTTTTCCCCCAAGATGATGATGAGTATCTCGCAAACAAAAATCCATGATTAATAACAAATACATTGAGATTCAGTTCTGAGTTGAGGAATGTTTAAGAGATAAAACTGATTTTTTTTATTTTAAAATTAACTCAGCATTCTTATTATAAAAAATTCACCCTAAATGGTTAGGTGAGAGAGAAATTAGTTCATTTGACTTGTTTTTGTTAGTTTATTTGTGTTGAGTTTGGTTTGTTGTTGTTTGTTGGTTTGGGTTTTTTTATGACTATCATCCTGAAGGTTCTCAGTTGAATTCCTGGTTATTTTAATTTTGCTTCATGTATGTCCTCATCAATCAGCATCTGTCCAAAAGAGAACTTTACTGATAGATGAGGGGGAGGAATCATTTCTTAAAACAAGAAATGTAAGCTCTCTAGGGCTGTTTGTTCTTTATAAAAGAGTTCTGCTTAACATTAGCCCTATTTTTACAATTTACAATCACTAAGCCTATCTTCTCCATTTTAGTGACTATTTCATTACCATTTGTTAATTCGAAATCAAAAGAATATAAAGCAACTTGAATAACTGTCACTCTTACCAAATATGCCATTAAAATGAGCTTTAATAGAATGTTTTTCTGTGTTCCTATTCCCATTTTCACAAATACAGATCCTACTCACAAATGAAAACCACATATCTACACTGGTGTTGGAGGAGCAGGATAACAGAAAAACTGCAAATAACTTTTGACGCAATTTCCAGGTTGAGTGTGGTTGGGATGCCAAAATTAAAAATATGTACTCTTCTAAATATTTTGACAGAAAAGAAAAGTATTCTTATTCAAGGTCTACATTAACATAAGCACCCAGGAAACTGAAAGACTAGCTTGATTTGCTACTTACTTGAGATATTAGCTCAGTCTTAACAACAATAAGGCTAACACCACAATCACTTCCACAGTCCTTCACACCAAGAGAAAGGAGCCCGTGGTCTGAGGAGCCTCTATGTGGCCTGTCACCAGAACTAAAGGATTACGTGGGATCAAACAACTTGGCTGTCCCCCAAAGCATCCTTTGTCTGCAGTTTTGTATGAGAGGTCAGGAAAAATTGTGAAAGACTTTGAAACTGGCCAAAAAAAAAAAAAAAAAGAATTGGAAAAGATTACCTTGTGTCTTATCTGGTGTGACCTTCTGGCTAATTTGGCCTTTCACTGTCTTTGAGCAATTTTACAACTTTATAAATTGTTGAAAACTGATAACAATGCTAATGATGCATTATCCACACAAGCGCAAGTTAATTGTTTCCTGGGGAAAGCAATTGATTGTTGCCTTGTTGATAGACCCTTTGAACACCTATTTGTAAATTCATTTTAGCATTCCTTATTACTCATTTATGTGTAGTCCTTCAAATTCACCTTTGAACCCATTGGAACATCTTACTAATGCCCTCATTACTTAATGAGTTAAAATCTTTGAAACATGTTCATTTTATGTTTTATGAGAATCACGATTCACCATTTTTTTAGAAAAAATCCTTTCACAGACACAAATGATTTAATTATCCTCACTTCTTGCTTTAATAGTCAAACAAAAATGGAAAGGGAAAAGCCATTGTTCAATAAAGACTAATTCTCTTGATTGTAAATGTAGCTGCAACAATTCTTGGTGTTTACTGACATTAGCTTTTTGTTTTGTTTTGTTTTGTTTTGTTTTGAGGTCCGATCTCATTTGACTATTGGCAAATGCCACGTGTGTGCTAGTGTGTGCATACATTCATTCACAGGACATGCACACACACAGAACACACACATGCACTCAAGCACGGTAATTCAGCACAGATGCCAGTTCCCCCTTGAAAAGCACACAAGGCCTCAGTAAATGCAAAGACATAATTGCTTCTCACATCTGGAAAAACTTAAATATGAGAGAGGATTTATTGAAGAGGCTCTTTGCTTGGCTGTCAACACTGTATCAGGAGCCAGAGAGAGAGCAAGCTTGATCAGTGCTGGCAATCCTTTAACCCTTCAGAGAGAGATGTTCTACTAATTAATTCATAACATGTCCTGCTTACATGATTTATGAAGTTTCTGAAAACACAAGAAAGTAAATAATTTCCTAGTAACTTAGAAAGAAAAGCTGTTTTTGTCATGTTTCCAGGGATGGAGGGGAAATTGTATATTGCAACTTGAAAATAATATGAAAGTCCTTATATTCAAGAAAAAAAAGGAAAGGCTTTGGGGTTGTAGAGCATATTGAAAAAAGCCATTAGAACAATAACATGTGAATACACACAAAACTTGACAATTCAGTTCTTTACAGAGGAAGTGTAATAATATTTCTAAAAGGGAAGTAGGGGAGTTATACAAGCTTATAGCAAGAAAAAAATGAAGAGAAACAAGGGAATGGGCTGATCTTCCCCTAGAGAGGATATTTAAGCTGGAATTAGGTAAAGTGATGGGGTATAGGGAAGGCATCCAAAGAGCATTGATAAAGACCCAGAAACGAGAGCTGCAGGAGCCCAACGCTCAATGTCGCTGGTGCGTACAATGCAGAAAGACGAGGGTAGCAGAGCATCAGTAACTAATGACCCCAGGGAGAGCTCGATGAAGCCAGAGTGGACCATGAACTCTTCATAAATAACAGTTCCTGCTCAATCAACTATAGAAACAGCGGGTCTACACCTACTCTATCCCCTTCATATACCTGAATTTAATTTTTACTCCTTCATTTTGTCATTAGCCAATTGAAATACTCCTCAAGTATCCTGGGCTGCGTGAAAACTCAGAGTGAAGAAATTATTCACAGGTTTATTAGTTTAGTAAAGATTGTAGTCAAGGAAAATTCACTTGCGTGTATCCTGAAATAAATGGAATTTATGTTAAATGTGTTTGTAATATGAATTTCACACAACTATACAATTACAATTTTATTATTGAAATGCACCTATTTTTTTCTACATTTTACTAAATAAGTTATATTAATGCTTCTGCTTAACCTTAAGTGACCAATTACTACACCTAAGTTCACTAAGGATTTCTTCTATCCTGAAACCATGATTTCATCACAGTTTAAGCCAGGAGAAACAACACAACTGATGGTCACAAGTGCAGAACTTTGGAAGCACTAATTCCTGGGTCTTATATCTACTGTTTCCAATGAGTATTTTCAAATGTTACTCAAAATATAAGTTAGTATCAAAATAAGAGCATAATTAAAGTAAATGTGCCATTTAAATGTGCCATTTAAAACAGCTTTAAAATGTTTTAAAATAATTGGTGAACATTGAAAACTAGTTTAACATGCATTGGTGGTAATTTCTCAGTGAAGACTCTGTCTTTTATATCATTTAATGTGTGTGTGTGTCTATCTTTATTTACTCATTTCACAAATATTTCTTGTGTGCCTTCTATGGACCAGGAAAAGATTTTAATCTCTTCAGATTATCCATGGGAAAAAAACAACAAAAATCCCTACCCATCTCTCCTATTTCAATCATATATTCATTCATCAAATATTTATTGAGCATCTACTTTATGCCATGCACTAGAAAACCTTTGCATTTCCAGTATATTGCAGATACTGAATATACATGTGAGAGTCAATATTTACTATTTTATTCAGTTAAAAATATGTATTTTCTTAGACTATGATAAAATTTGTTGGACTAATAAAAGCTACATTTTCAAGATAGTAGCAGATCGTTTTGTAGAATTTTTATGAATGTTCAAATAATTTTGTAGACATCAATTTTTTATCCTATTTTCATGCCCTAGTTGTATCTATAGATGGTTTTCTCCATTCACCTTTGCGCAAGTTGCATATGCAAAATTTTTCTTCACAACCCCAATATACTTGGCATATTTTTAATTTGCTCGTAAAGTGACATCCCTCAGGCAATGTCTATCTGTGATGTTTTAATCAGTTCAGAAATTACTTTTTGGAGCAGCTCCATCCAATAGACATACAATATGAGTCCCATAAGTAGTTTTAAATATTTTGGTTGCCACATTTTTTAAAAACTGATTAAATTGATTTAAATGATATATTTTGTTTAGCTCAATATATCCAAAATATTACCCTTTTAGCTCAATGTATCCAAAATATTACCCTTTCACCATGTGGTCAATATAAAAAGTACTGAGATTTTACATTTTTAAAAATACTGAATCTTTGAAATTCAGTGTGTTTTAATTTTATACTCACATCATATCTCAACTCAAAGGAGCCGCACTGGGTAGTGGCCACTATGGTGGACAGGGCAGCTGTAAGGTGATACTATAAGACTGGAAATCACTATCTAGTTTTCATTTTGAACATATATACCCTAAATGTGAAAAATACATTAAAATTAAACTTAAGATGAGAACTTTGGAATCCTAATAATAAGAAAGCAATAAAAACTACAATCTATTTCAGTTTCCAGACCTAAGTCACAATCCTCTGTACAGAAATGTATTTCATTAAAGGTTTAAATTGTTATTATAAATAATAAATTAACTCTTTAAATTGTTTTTTAATTAATTTCACCAAAGGTGCATTCAAAATGTTATCTTGTTTCATTAATGAGAATGACATATTTAAAATCCCAGCAGTTTTCAGGATAAACATTCACTCTTTAATTATCCATCTAATAAATACATAATTATATATGTGAGTAATAGGTATTCACTCTTAATTTCTCAATCTAAATAGCAAAAAGTCCAAGTGGTGAAATATTCTCCACCATTACTCCCATTTTTAACTCATATAATCCAATTTAAAACACACCAGCAATTTGCTCATGAGTTTGGCTAGGTAAATCCTTTTAAAACCATGCTGTAAAGCAATGTCACAGTGAGTTATGAGATTTTAATAAAGAGGCTGATGGATCATTTTAAGGCCTAAGTGTTTTACTGAAATGAGGTTTTTCTATTAAAAACCTTAAATTTTGAAATAGTCAACAGAAAAGATCTTCAGTAGTGAGGGGAAACATACCTCAGAGTTCTGTTCCACAGACGATTTTGCTTATTTCTTTGATGGAGCCAATAAAATGAATATTTGTTTAACTGCAAGGATTTTAATAATAACAAAATGCAATAAAGTGCTTTTAATCTAAAAATACTGTTACTAAAAATGGTATCTAAGGTCTTAAGTTTTATTCATGTTATCCCTTTTCCAAGCTCTGCTGAAATTTTTGGAGAAAGACAAAACTCTATGTAAAAATGAAGGGAGGTGTCCTGGCCAGTGTGGCTCAGGGACTGAGTGCCCTCCTATGAACCAAAGGGTTGGCATTTCCATTCCCAGTCAGGGCACATGCCTGGATTGTGGGCCAGGTCCCCAGGGGGGCATGTGAGAGGCAACCATACATTGCTGTTTCTCTCTGTCTCTTCCTCCCTCCCTTACCCTCTCTAAAAATAAATAAATAAAACCTTCTTAAAAAAATTAAGAGAGGCATTCAATAACTCTTAGAAACCCCCTCTACTGGTCTCCACCAGGTACTGCAAAAGGAAACAAAAGGATGATCACAGTATACAGATCAAGCACTGTGTCATGGGATATATACATATATCCCCATTTAATCCTCATAACATCCATTTCAGAGATGCTGGGACTAAGAGTGATAACTTGCCCACGTTTTCACCATTACAGATTCAAACCCATGTCTGCACTGCTTCCATTTTGTGTAGAACCCGAAGCATGGAGCAGCAGAATGTTGACTATTTCTTACTGAAAGTGATATTATTTTCTATCGTCTTTTTCGATTTCCAACTTCAAAGAAATTGTCATTACAGATGGTTATTGAAAGAAAGGGCACTCCTTATGCTATGGAGATGATTTAGTTATTATGACTGGTCAAAACAAGACCCCCAGGAGTTAGTAGCAAGGGTGGAAGCAGACAGCAATGACCAGTCATCACCTTATTTGAGAAGCTTTCCAGTCCACAACTTGAGTAGTACTTTTTCTCCCCCAATCACCAGATACCAAGATCATAAAGTTTATATTTGTGGTGCTATCAAAAACGATTTGGATGTATGTATGATATTGCATACGCATATGAAGAAAGTGGAATGGAAAACAATTTAAGAGGCAAATTTTATTATATCCAAATAGAGTTTGCCCTTTCTACACAGCTGCCTTGACAACCAAAAGGATCTGGAAAGTTTCCTTTTAATTATATTCAGTACATAAAATTTAGAATATAATAAGAATTCACTGAAAGCCTTTTAGTATGCATTCTCTGATTTACTCAAAACTAATGAAGAAAATTTACCAAAAAACTGGAAGAATTTTCTAGATGTAGTCTAGAATATTAGAAAAATTTCATTCCAAACTATAATAGCAACAATAACAGTATAAATGGAATACTGCTCTTGAGCTAAAAATGAAAATTTCATTTAATATGAGTAATTTTTAATGTGTGTACTCTAGCTATTTATTGTAAATCTAACTATTTTTAAAGCACAGAATAGCCACTTTTAAGGATCTCTATGACAAACTGTCCCTAAATGTGAATATTTATATTTTTATTTAATCTTCATTGTATTTTTTCCATTAGCATTTAGTCCCCTTACACCCCTCCCACCTAGCAATCACCCCACTGTTGTCCATGAACACTAAACATTTTAAAGAGTGATCATACTATGAGAGTCTTTTTTATGTCAAGACATTTATGTATTACCATATTTTTAGGACTATGAGAAACACCAGACCATAAGACACACCTAGGTTTTAGAGGAAAATAGGAAAAAAAATTTTGAAGCAAAAAATGTGGTAAAATATTTAATTACATAAATAACATAGTATTTCACCAATATAAATGTAAACTACACTTACTAGCCAGGTAAGCTATATTCAGACTACAAGATGCACCCCCTTTTTCCTACCACATTTGGGGGAGTGCATCTTACAGTCCCCAAAATATGGTAAGTTTGCTGAAAAAGAAGTAATTTTACTGTCACATGTTAATAAAGTAGCAAGGACAACTTTTTTCAAGATCTGAATTAAGCTTTGACACTAGACAATTATTATTATAATCCTATGAAATATTTGTTCTATAGAAATATCACTACATGTGCATTTGATCAAGGATGTACTTGGTTCATTATTTTAAGATTTAAAATCACTATACATGTTATTTCCTTTGACAGTTATTTATAGTATTTACATTACTTCCTTTTGTACAGTCAAGAGTTATGAAACCTCAGCTTTTAATTCAATCAGGTTAAATAGACAAATTCTATAATCCCATCTTAACCAAAGTGTTCATATGTATGGATTTTTAAATAGCTTTAGATTTTCTTAACAAACTTTACAAGATGTTTTGTAGAGGCTACCTCATGGCCAATTAAGTGTGGCCACCTCAGAAACACAAAATTCCCATAAAGGGGTAGATTATCCGTATTATAAAATCTAATCCAGGATGGACTTGAAGAAGACTTCAGGAAAAATGACAGTTTTATGCTTTAACTGGTTCTTTGTTTAATTCATCTTTTTATTATACTTCAAGTTCAGTATTTTGTTAATTTTTTTCTACTTTTCCAAAACATAACAGTAGCAAACTGTTTAAGTAAACTATCTCTCTTTAAATGTTTAAAGTTTTAAATTTTATGATCTAAAGGCTAAATATTTTTCAGAACATCACCAAAATGTATATTCTAAAGTATATTACAGGCTTTCATGTTGCTTGTTTTTCAGAGACAGGACCAATGATTGCATTTGGGGGCGATGATTTGATGAAAATTATAACCAACTCATGAACTACATTATGATCAGGCTTCTGCTCAAACTCTTTCCTACACTCAAAACTAGAACACATGCATGACACTACATTCCACACTGAATTGATAGCTGAACTTTATTCTGTTTTCCAGCCTGGCAAAAACTCTACAACTGACTAATAAGAATGATCAAGAACAGAAAAGATTGGAAGTCTGCTAGATCCTCTGAAGGAACTATAGTCACAAAGTCATCATTTGGAAAAGGGTGACACTCAAAGTGCCACATCTAATATGGAGCATGGAAAAAGCACCACATGAAGAGGAGTCCCAAGATCTGGGTTCAAAACCTCACTCTACTATTGACCTGTACACAGTGGCAAGTGGGTCATTTGAGGTCATTGGTACTTTGCTTTCTTATCTGTAAATAATGAGGCCAATCTGTCTAGTTCTAAGATTGTATGATTACCTGATTACCAAATGTATCTGGTAATCTACTAATTATCATAGTACAAAAAGTTCAGAGATGAAAATATTACCAACAAATTATTTTATCAAATCATTTTTTCAAAATCTTTTTTGGTATAAGGGGAACAGAAGTAACCTATGAGTATGTTGAACAGTAGACGCTGTGTAATTCCTTTTCATATCTTACCTCATGGCATACTCATATAAACTCTCTAAAAAGTAAATATTATCGCAATCTCCAAACTGAAACTCAAGAAAATTATAGTAATTTGTTTTAAAGTAACATCAACAGGACTGAATCAAATTTTTCTGTATGTTTATGTATCACCTCACCAAATATACCCATTGCACGCATTCAACACTGTGATATTATACAGCTGTTATCTACTTTTAAAAACTCTTTTTGTATTTTGAACCTAACCAGGTATTATTGAATGGCTAATAAAGTATAGAACATTTATAAAGCCCATTCCCGTTTACATCAAAATGTTTTTAACTATTATAAAGACACAGCCTTTAAACAACTACAAGGATATTTTCATGATCTTTTCTAAAAACCAGAGAATTTAACTCCAGGTAGAAACATAAGAAGAATAAGTAGTTTCTATATGCATATAAAACAGGAATGTATTCCCAAGGAATGGGAAATTGTCAATGATACAGCTATGCTGAGTATATTCATGGCTCTGTGTTCCAAAATCGATATAAACATAATCAGTGGGAAATTAAATTTTGCTAGAGCCAAGGTATGGCTCTGAAAAGCTTTTAGGCATTTATCTTTACAATGATCTCATAGGGAGTTCAAGTTTCCTTTCAAAAACGACACTGTCCAAAGCTCTAAAAAGCAGATATTTATCGTAGTATTCAATCTGTTGCAAGAATGTCTTGGCAATTCAATATAAGAAAATATATAAGAGTATAAAAAGTTCAATATAAGAAAATAAACTTTTCATGTCATCACAAATGGGAAAAAATTATCTTAAGCAGTACCTTTCCTTATCCCTCAATTTAATTAACATTCCCTCTCCAAATTATAATAAAGACTTTTACTGCTCTGCACACTAATATTTTAGTTGTTCTTCACACTTTTTTAATTGTTTGGAAAACATGAATGCAAATGTACAAAAAACAAAAATCATTTTCTAAAACCAAACTAGATGACCAACACAGCCTCATTTTATATTAGTGCTGTTGTATATGTTCAGTTGTATTAACATCTCCCAAAGGAATGCTTAGAGATTGTGACTTACAAAAAGAGCAAAGCAATGGTATTTATATATATGAATTAAAATTGTATACTACTCAGGTATGTATTAGTTTCAAATAATTCGCTGTTTGATTCAAAATGCCAACATTTGAACTACTATGAATAAGTGACTATGTTAGGCATTGCAATAAATATGACACAACAAAATCTAGCCTTTCATACACAAAGAGCTTATAAGCTATGAGCACTGCTGAAGCAATAAGAGAGCATAGTAAAGTCGTCAGAGAAATACAGAATGCCAAGAGGATTCAGAGGATGAAGAAAATCACAAATACTGGGGAGACCCTAAAGTTCCACAAACACTGTTTTGATCTTCACATTATAAAAATGGGTCAGTTTCTTAGGAGTGAGAAAAAGGGGGTTAGAAGACATAGCACAAGTAGAAACAACAGAATAGCCATACCATGGCCACCACAAGAAATAAGTCCAGGATGCACAGAGAAGATGGGGAGGGAGGAACACACAGAAGGCAGAAAGAAAATAGCTTCAAATGTCAAGCCAAAAATTTTCCATGTAATTCAATCAGAGATATTACATCACAAAGTTTTAAGCTGGAGAGCAACATATAAATCCAACATAGAAAGATTAATCTAGCTGCAGTTGTAGGTAGGATATGCTGAAATGGAACGAAGAAGAATACCAGAAGAATGCAGATACTCCAGGCAAGAAGTACTGATTGATAGCAGAGCCAGAAATTGGCACAGGCCCAGGCATGTTGAATCTAAAATTGAGTTGTTCTGGTGGAGTATCAGCCATCAGTTAGATACGCACAGTGATCAGATTCGGGCACGGACTCAGAACAAGGAAAGGAGTCAGAGTTCACAGAGCCACAAGCAAATGATGGAGAAAGTAAAGGAAACAATTTTCAAAGGCACCACCTAAGGAAAAGCAATTCATCCCCAAAAGACTGCTGATCATTCACATCATACACAGAAAAAAGTACACTTCTAAAACAAGTTCTCCCATGAAGCAAAATAAAAATTCTCTCTATTCTGTTTTCTTAACAATTCTCAAAAATTATTTTTGAGACTATTTTAAAGGAGTACTTCATTTAAAATATTTATTAAAACACAGTGTTCAGAGGGGAGATGGGAGGGAATTTCAGGGGAAAAGGGGAGGGGTTTACAGGAACAAGTATAAAGGACACATGGACAAAAACTAGGGGTGGGTGGAAATGGGAGGGAGGGCTGGGTGGGTGGGCTGCAATGGGAGTAGAAGACAGAAAATTGTACTTGAACAATAATTAAAATAAAATTTAAAAAATATATCATTATATGACTTAGGAACTTGAAATATAAAAAATTATGATCTGCACCAAGAGGCTTTCAAAATCAGATGCTTGTCTGATTATAAAAATAATAAGTGTTCACAATTTACTGGAAATAGCAAAAAGCATAAAAACCAAGTGTTTAAAATACGATATTGAGAATTGTTTAATTTCATCAAATTCTTTTTTAGCATCAGATGGCTTTACTATTTAACTTTTTAATCCATATCAATAGCATATTCATTTTGTATTATATTAGTAGGTTTCCTAATATTGAACCATCCTTGCATTCTTAGGTTAAATACTACTTGCTTTTGATAAGTTATTCTTTGAAAAAATGTGATTTTATAGTGTTTGTTTATACAATAATGTGTAGGTAGTAATTTATGTTCATGAACTGGAGTTTTCTTTTGAGGGTCTCATCCTTTTTGTGCTTTATGCCAATTTATATACCTTTGAAATGGTTCTTCCCTGAAAACAGGAAAGAGTCATTAATAAAGCTATAGCAGAAATGTCAATAACTTACCTGTGTGGACCATGCGCAGGCCCCAGACTATGAATCACATGAGCAGACTATGAATCACACAACCTGAAGACCCAGCTACAGCTCATTAAACCCAAAGCAGACACTGCACTTGGAGAGAAGTGGCGTACTGGCCATTCAGTGGCCGGTGAGAGTGTGCTTCACACGTTTGAACCACACGACATTGAGGTGTAGATAACAGACGATCATAAGTGCTAGGGCAATAAGCCCAGACACAATCACATGCGTAGCTATTTTTCAACTATAATCTGATAAGCAAGCTAAGAAATACCATATTCAGACAGAAGCAGAGTGAAAGAATTGCACAAACCCTAAAACACCTGGTAAAAGAGATTTGCTTTCTAATAACCTCCTAATTCCCATTAAGTTCAGTCTTACTTGTTGGAATTGTTTTCTGTAAGATTATCCCATATTTTTGCTATAAATACCTTTTTTATTTTTGATATTACTTGGAATTAGACATTCCCAGACAATATCAGGGCCAGGAGACTTGAATAACACTAATTATTTCACAATATTTCTCAATGTTTTCCTTAGCTATTGCACAGCTCTGCTTTTCTGATTCCTCTGGTGTTAATTTTGGTAGTATATGTGTTTGTTTTAAAAATTCATTTCATTTATACTTTTCAGATTTATTAATACAGTGTGTTCTCTTGTGGGTTTTGAGCTTAATGACAATCTCATCAGATGCTGAGCTAGAGGCAACTGCACAAGCAGACAGATGATTGGGTAAAAACTGTGGAAATAGATATATTAAGTTATCTAGGCAACTTTAGTAACAAATTTAGTATGTTGGTGACATTAGCTGTCGAGATTTATTTTTTGTGTATTTTCTTACTAATAGTTCTTTATAACACAGAACATGAATCTAATAAGTGGAAATGAATAAACCTATCATTAAAATAATATTTTACCAGCAGATACTCTTTACACATTTAGATATACAAGAAACTAGGCTTTGAAAATATTAATGATGATGTTTTAAATAAAATTTGCAAGCTAACAGAACATATTTACATCCAGATAATAAATGAACATTCTATTAAAAACATAATCATTAAAACTCACTTCCAAATGTTATCATAAACTTATCACTTAGTTGCATAGTTTAGTAAGGCATTAAAGATTATCTTTTCTATGATAAATGCTTATTAACTAAGTCATTCCCCATTTCAGAAATAGCTAGCCTTTTATTTCCTGGGTGAGAAGTGAAACACCATGAATCATAAGGTAATTAACCAGTGATCTAGCTTGACTAGATGTCTGATGAGTACCGTTTGCAAATGTCAGAATTCTACAATATAGACGAGAACTGTTGCCTATGCCATTCCCAACTTCTTATTCTACACAACCCTGAAATGTAACTACACTGGAAGAACCACAAAAAGGGAAAGGATGACAATGGGAGCAAATTATCAACTTAAAACACAAATTTAAAATGTAAATAAGGAAATGCAAAAAAATATATTTAAATATATCAATTTAAAATATAAAAATTTAAAATGTAGACCTATCTAGATTCCTATTATTAAATTTTTCTAAGCAGCTCTGAAGAAAACAATTTAACTTTCAAATAGTCTCCTGATTAAAATAAAAAAAAGAAACTTCTACCTTTTTTAGGGATAAAATGTGTCCCAGCTGAAGCTACTCAAGGCAACAGACTGTCTTCTGCTCCACCTCTTGTGTGGCGGATCAGGGGTATTTGAAAGAGTTTACATGCATCCTGCACTAAACATACAGGAAAAATCATCCACAATTTTTTACCCTTAAAATTTAAGAAAGAAAACTTAAGTAATTTATGGGTCCACAATAACATGTGTATGTGATTTATAAATAAATATACTGGGGAATGAGTGAGTTCAGACTTTTATTTACTAATAGAGACTGCATGGTAAAAAAGACAAGTTCAGTGCACTAATTGTAAATGTCTTGGTGGCAGGAATTACCCCGGATTAGCCTATTGTTCCATGGGTACCTAGAACAGAGCTAAGTTACACACCAGCCTGTGAATCCAAAGTCTCCCATTTTGTTCTCTCCCAGCACCCAGACACACACAAAACAGCACTTAAAATGCTGCCAGCAAAACACTGTCCTCTCCAAGAGTCACTGATATTGTAACTTCACACTGGCCTGATATGTTTAATTCATTTCTCTCTTCCCAGTGCACAGTGGCAATACAGTTTCCATCATTCTTACTGCTGTGTCTGTTGACGTCACAGCTGAAGTAAATGAATACATTGCTCATTGAGCCAGGCTGACGTTCAGGAAATGTCTACTTTACTTCTGAGTGCACATAAAGCTCCAAACTATTCATACTTCAACCACACCTCACTGTCATCACATACGTCATCTCGAACTCAGAGTATGGGACAACTTGGATCTGGAAAAGGCAGGAAAAAATCAAAGTAGATGTGCAAATTTTGTTATAAACAAACTCACAGGAAGGATGTCCAATCAACATAGAAAAATAGTTTCTGAATATCATCTGAAATGCTCATAAAGCAACCATATCTATAAAATTAATGTGCTTTTCTGTCTCATGTTGACTGGCCTTCTCCATAATCTATTTTATTTTCAAAAACTTCTTTGTGCAGATACCAAGATCTGATGAGTAATATCTGAAGAAAAAAAGCAAAAAATAATTTTAACTCTCTCTTATTACAATCTGGTATAAAGCAATTTTGGTGTAATGTGTTAAAATGTGATGCTATACATATATTTAATATGATCATTGAGGAAACAAGGATGAACATTCTGTTGAAATATTAATAAAATAACAGAATATGAAATGATATACACAGGACTCAGTAAGCATAGGAGATAAAACATAGGTACTGGAGTAAACACTCAAGTCAAATTCAAGTTCTATCATGCAAAATCTCTCTGAGGTTGAGCAAGTTATTTAGCTTCTCAGAGCCAAGCATTCCTCAACATTAAGACTGGAATAATAAAGGCTGCATCCCTAGATGGGTTTTCTGATAACTAAAGAAGATAATTACTTAGGACACTTTGATCAGTGCCCTTAAAAGCTTAACATTATTGCCATTCTCTCAAAATCGTTTCCACTTAACATGATCATAAAAAAAGCAAGTGATTATCCATTAAAAAATTCTGGAAAGTGTTAAGGGCCGCCCTGCCTGGTCTCAGGAAGCTGTGACCCCCTGTGAATTAGGCTGAGTGAGAGACCTCCAGACCAGGAGCCACTAAGGAGACAAAAACTTATTCCCCTGGCATGAATGCTACCTGTTCTGTGCCTGGCCTTTAATGCTTGATCAGTTAACCAATGACAGATAACAATTCTCTAAGATGGAGAATGGACCTAAGACAGGTGCTGACCACTTAAAGACCTCTGGGATGAGACTCATGAGGCTGTGGAAATGAAGGGGCTGTGGAAAGGAAGGGGTGATCGACATCAACCCCTGCCCCCTCTTAGCCTGAGTCTTTGTACTTAAATGTGAGAAATCCAAGCTCCTGGCTGCCTCTGTCTCCTGCCCTTCTCAGGCCTAAGCAAATAGCCAAAGGGGCAGCTCAGACCAGAGATGGCGGACCCCCGGGGTAATCAGGCCTGGGACATAGAATATGCAAGATCCTGTGAGATCTGTTTGCTGAAGGATGTTATTAACTTAGAATTTGAAGGCACAGACAGGAAACCAAAACTAGGCCTTTGAACCATGTAATCCTTTCATATGATAAAACTCCATTCTCTGCCCAGAATCACAACAGGGACTCTATTAGCATCTTTGTAAGTTACCTGTTCCCTTTGATCCCTTCTGCCAGACTGTGAATCCACAAACTGTGTCTACTTTCTCAACAAAAACCCACTGGGGTAAAGGTACAGGGCTCTCCCCACTAGAGGGTATAGCCATGTCCTCTGTATCCCCACAGATTCATGGTAGATTCTGTGTATTATGCATGTTTAATGAACATCCGCAGCCGAGATGAATACCGCGGGATGGCCGGGACGGTAATTCTCTCACAGGAAAGAACTGACCAAAATATTACCATGGGGGTCAGTAGTAGGGTTGTTTTCCAAATGTTCTAAAATTTATGCATTATAATTAACACAAATAAAGTAAATCATGTTATTTTAACTATTTAAAACTGAGAAAATATTTTATGGCAAGAGAAAGCATCCAACCTGAGTCAGGGTCCTTGCTAGACTAGTCACCTATACTTTCTGAGAAAACCATGCAATGTAATAGTTGAGGACACTGCAGACAACATGATATATAGACAACACAGAAAACCCCACAGAGTCCACCAAAAAACTACTCGACGTAATAAGTGAATTTGGCAAAATAGCAGGATACAAAGTCAACATGCAGAAATCAAGGGCATTTTTGTACAACAACAATAAAATATCAGAAACAGAAACTAGGAAAAAAATTCTATTCACTATAGCAACAAAAAAAGTAGAGCACTTAGGAATAAACTTAACCAAGGAGGAAAAAATCCTGTACTCAGAAAACTATGGAACACTGAAGAAGGAAGTTAAGGAAGAACAAACAAATGGAAGCATGCACCATTTTCATGGATTGGAAGAATCAACATCATCAAAATACCCACACTACCTAAAGCAATCTATAGATTCAATGCAATCCCTATTAAAATACCAATGACACATTTCACAGATTTAAAACAGATATTTCAAAAATGTATATGGGACCAAAACTACTCCAAATAGCCTCAGCAATCTTGAGAAAGAAGAACAAAGTAAGAGGGATCATAATACCTGATATCAAATGATACTACAAGGCTATTGTAACCAAAACAGCCTGGTATTGGCATAAGAACAGACACATAGACCACTGTAACAGAATAGAGAGCCAAGAAATAAATCCAGGCCTCCATGGTCAATTAACATTTGACAAAAGTGGCAGAAGCATAAATAGAATAAAAATAGACAAAAAATAGTGCTGAGAGGCCTGGAATGGTATGTGTAAAAAAATGAAACTAGACCACCAACTTACACCATATGCCAGAACAAACTCAAAATGAATACAAGACTTAAATATAAGCCATGACACCATAAAAATCCTAGAAGAGAACATAGGCAGTAAAATTTCAGATATCTCATACAGCAATATTTTTGCCTATACATCCCCTAGGGCAAGGGAAATGAAGGAAAGAATAAACAAATGAGACTTCATCAAATTAAAAAGCTTCTTCACAGGTAAAGAAAACATCATCAAAATGAAAAAGGAACCAATCATAATTGCCGACATATTTGCCAATAATACCTTGGCAAGGGTTTGATCTCCAAAATATATGAAGAAGTCATATGACCCAACACCAGGAAAACAAAAAATCCAATTAAAAAGTGGACAAAGGACCTGAACAGACACTTCTCCAAGGAGGACTTAGAGGGAGCCCATAGGCAAATGAAAGGATGCTCAATGTCACTAGCCATCACAGAGATGCAAATTAAAACCACAATGAGATACCATGTCACACCTGTCAGAATAGCCATCATAAACAAATCACCGAACAACAAGTGCTGGTGAGGATGTAGAGAACAGGGAACCCTAGTGCACTGTTGGTGGGAATACAGACTGGTGCAGCCACTGTGGAAAATAGTATGGAATTTCCTCAAAAAACTAAAAATGGAACTGCCTTTTGATCCAGTGATTCCGCTGCTACAATTATACCATAAGAATCCTGAGTCACCAATTCGAAAGTGCCTATGCACCCCAATGTTCATAGTAGTGTTATTTACAACAGCCAGGTGCTAGAAGCAACCTAAGTGCCCACCAATAAATGAATGGATCTAAAAACTGTTACACAATGGAATACTATGCAGCAGAAAGAAAGAAGGAACTCTTACCCTTTTCAATAGCATGGATGGATCTGGAGAGCATTATGCTAAGCGAAATAAGCCAGGTGTTGAAAAGCAAATACCATACGATTTCACCTATAACAAGAACCTAATGAGCAAAACAAACAAACAAGCAAAATGGAACCAGAGGCATGGAAACAAGGAACAAACTGACAGGGACCAGAGGGGAGGGGGAAAGGGGATAAGGGAGGAAAGAAGGTAAAGGGTCCAGTTAAAGAATATGTGTAAATGACCCACAGACATGGACGACTGGGTGGGGACTGACTATGAGAGTGGGAGCGGCGGGGAGGGTGGAAAGGTGAAAGCAATGGGAGAAAATTGGGACAACTGTAATAGAGCAACAATTAAAAACAAAAAACATGGTTTCTGGTCCTGCTGATGACTATCTGGGTGATCTCGGCTGAGTCTCTACAACCTCTATAAGGCCTAATAAAAACAGCCTATTCAAGGGGCTTCTCTAAAAATGCTTCCATTTCAAATGTTATGTTCTTATAAACACAGGAATCACTTAATCCAGAGGGGACCAGAGTGCATATGTAAGGGCATTGCAGTCAACAAGGAAGAGAAAGGTACATTAATGAGGCTAGAGCAACTTAGGAAACACATAAAATAGGGTCCACCCCACACGCCGCACACCAAGATAAATTCCAAATGAGATCGCAATGTAAAATATGGAACCATAGAAGAAAACATAAGGGAACTACTTTATAACCTGGACGTGATTCTTAAAATCTGGAACCAACAAGGGAAAAGAATGATAACATAATGTCCTTCAGGAAGAAAGAAGTAGAACTCAAGTGTTAGCGACTTTTGTAATCTTTAGATGAAAGCAGACATGTATTGTGCAAATAATCAACAGGCCTGAGCCCTGGCCCTGCAGTTGGTTAGCTGTGCGACTCCGCACACACCCGTTCCCTCCATCTATACCACCAGGGCTGCCACCCTGGCCTTTGACTTGTTTACAGATTTGTCTTTTCCTTTGGGTTGTGAGCCTCTACAAAAATAAAATACAATCATGAAAAGAAAGAATGACAACATAAAAATAAATTGGAATGCATAGAAGTAAAAACAGTAATAACTTAGAATTTACATGTAAAAACAAAACACTAAATGAAACAAAGATAGCAGAGGAGAAACTACAACAGATCATGAAGGAATAATAGCCCCAATATAGAAGAAGTTTCTAAAACTCAGAAGCAAAAGTCAACAACCGACAGTGGACAAAAGATGAACATATAGTTCAAGAAAAAGAAATTCAAATGGTCATCAGCATAAGAAAAGATGCTTAACTACACTAACAATAAGAGAAATACAAATGGAAGCAACATGACATCCCATTTTTTACACTTCAAATTAGGAAAAACTCCAAGAGTTTACAACATACTCTGTTGGTGAGACTGGAGAAGTTGGCCCTCTTGTGTTATTTCGGTTGGGAACACAAAATTGTTCAACCCCAATGCAGATGAACTGGGCAATATCTAGCAAAATTACATATGCATTTTGCTCTTTGAGCCCTCAGTTCCCCTTATAAAAAATCAACCCCTGAAAGTAGTGGTAAATGTACAAAATGACACATGTGCAAGACTATCCATTAACAAGACAAATAACAGCAGAGGACTGTAAATAACCCAAATGTACATTAATACAGGGCTAGTTAAAGAAACTATATGGTACAGCCACACAAGCGAGCTGTCAGATCCATAAGGCAGATCTCCACAGACGGCTATGGAGTGTTCTCCAAGATACTTCAATAAGAAAAAATATCAAGTATAGAACAGTGCATACTGAAAGTTACCATTTTGGGTGAGAAAGGAAAGAATAAGTACTATATAAATACAGCTACTTACATATTCAGAAAGAAATAAAGGAAGGACAAACCAAAATTAATAAAAAGGAAAAACATGAAATAATTTTTATCAAAGAAGGGACAGAATGAGAAGGAAGAAATCAAGATAAAGGTAAGATCACATATACTCCCAATATACTTCATTTCATTGTTTTGATTTTGGAAAATCATGTAAACACTTATATAATTTAAAATATATAACTTACTCAAAAAGACAAAAATAGAGCCATCCCTAAAATTCATAGCCAAACTAAAATAAATGGACTTAACCGTGTATCAATTAAGTGGTATAACCACACAAATAAGAATCCTTTCTAGTATTGCGATATGCTGCATCCAATATACCTGGTACTAATAAGGTCATTTAGGAAATGCATTTTTCTTTTTCTAAAAATATGTGTTTACTAGCTCTATCCACTGAAAATGTCTAGCAATAATGACAGCCCAGTAAAAATGGGAATTCAAACAGTAAAAGCACTATTTCCAATCTACCTCCATGAACAGCCTAAGAAAGTAAATTTATGTCTTCTTTTAAATTCATGTCGATATTTTATCTCAACTTTTAAGAGAATACAGAGAAGTGCTGACCTGTGGCAAATTTTTCAGGTCTAACGTGAAATTAGAAAAATAAGGACAAATTCATACAGACATACACTGCTATACCTATATATCCACATATATACATACATATAGCACTCTCCTATATTCATATATACACACATACATGCACACATATACAAATACATACATATGAACATGTGTGTGTATGCACATGTGAGGTTGGCAATAACCCTATTATGATTTTATGTAAAAATGTAGATTTTTTGGAGGGGAAAATATATCAAGTAATGGTCCTAATTAAGATGCCAAAATTGTTTTGGGGTTTTTATTTTTGCTCCAAATCAAATGTGCGGACATCGCATGACAGAGCAAGCCCACAAACACAAAGCTGCCCAAGGGTCAAGAGAAAAGCATGTGAACCTGGAGAGATGACAGCCAGGATGGCATCTCCGCTCTGCATCAGCCAGGCTGTGACTCTGGGCCAAGAACTAAACATCTGTGCCTTGGGGAGCCAGAGAAGGCCCTCACCCACCTTACAGGGCTCCTGTGAAGCTCCAAATGCACCAAGGTCTTCAAAAACATTAAAAGCATGAGAAGATATAATTTTTTCTGCTGATCCAGGATGCATACAGTGATACATCGATAAATCCATGGAATGTCACTTTTCATCCCTTCTTCTCCCCACCAAAAAGCAAACTCATCCATTTAAGAGCACTCAAGACTGATACCAGGAACCTTGACAGAAAAATCTAGCCCATTCCTTCTAATCAGCAGAACTGCATCAAAACCACTCTGGACAGATGGGTGTTTAGTTCTATTTTTAAGGACCTCCAGGGAAGGGTATTTTACAAACCGCTCTGGCAGCTGACAGGCCGATGCACTGTAGGATAACTTATAAATATGAGGACACTGAGGAGGGTCCCCAGAGCACAGCCCAGCGGGTGTGTGCCCCACAGAGTGCTGACACGCAGCTAAGGGCTGCTCTGAAAACTCTGCCATCTCTGATTGCTCTTCCTCTTCCTTTTAATTATAATTGGTCTTCAACCAATTACAGTAAGAAAGTACATTAAGTGGGGGGGGGAGAAGAATATGTCTTCAGAATAAAAAAGATTCTGAATACCATATAATAAAATGATCACACCAAACACACAGAAATAGAACTCATCACAGAGAAATAAGGGTGGAGTGGAGGAGAGCTTTTTCCTCCTGGCACATGGTAGGTGCTCAGTAAACATTTGTTAGGCGAATGCATCTGCGAAGTATAGTCTGCCTCTTATCCACATTAATGAGAAAGTCTTTTCTTGACATGCTTTTTGGGAGTGACCACAGTACAGCTGATTTAATGTTGACACCCGACAAGTCTTTCATTCCATCCTTTCACATGGGTACTGGCTCCAAGAACCCCTCATTTCCCAACTCAGGTAGACTTCCGGATTCAGTTCCAGGTCATGGGAACTCCTCGGATCCAGCAGGAATGACAGGAAGGGATAAACTAAGGAATGAAATCCAGCCAACAGTTCCTTCCCTGGCCCTTTCCTAATCCATCTGCCCAGAGGGGCATCTTTTCTAATTCTGTACAAAAACTTTCAGAAAGCCTTGCTTTGCCCCCAGTGCTAGGTCTCCAAGATTTGAAGACTTCTTTTTCAATATAGGACAATTCTTGGAGACTGAATAGCAAATCCAAAATTACTCCAAATCCGTGATTGCCAGTGAGGGTGATTTTGCCCCAAGAGAGTATTTGGCAATGCTTACACATGTCTGATTTTTCTGACAGGGGGTTCAATTGGCGTTTAGTAGACAGGGCCAGAGATGCTGCTACATGTCCTATAATGCACAGGACAGTGGCCCAACAACAAAGAGTTATCTGGCCCAACATGTCAACAATGCTGATGCTGTGAAACACTGTGCCAGATTAGAATCCCTTTCCAGTGTCTCTGAGGCCAGGAAAGTTTTACCTACAACAACAATTTATAGTGAGCAATCTGCTCAGGCACCCACATCTTAATTTATTGATCCAACAAATACGTATTACGTGCCTGTAGCTCTCTAGTAGACATGCAAACAAATAAAAGAAAAATTCAGAAAAACTTATAAGCTGGTTGGAAAAGGAAGTGCAAATCAGACAGTATCTTGTTGAGGGGGAAAAAAAACCCAGAAGGTATTAAAGCACATAATTGTCATTTCCGATAAGATGGGTGAGAATGTGGATGGATAGGACCTCCTGGAATAAGTCCACAATCTTTTTTTTTTTTTTTAAGGAAGATAATAGGCATAAAATCTAGAGAGAAAGAGTGGAGACAATTTAGTTCAGCAGGCTATCTGGAACACTGTAGAGTTTTCCCCACAGAAAAAGATTATAAATGGTAGTTCAGTTCCAGGTCAGCACAGAAAAGCTTATATAACCATAATCCAGCTGAGGCAATAAAATAAGAGGAGTCTGGGAGTACAAAAGCCGGGAGCTTTGTGACTCAGGAGAAAGAAGGACAGAGAGATTACCTGCCCTCTCCAACTTTCTCTTCTCCCTCCTCCCACCAACATCAAGTTTCCCCAGGGTAAGAGTAATCCTAGGACACTTTTAACTAGTTCTATTTTTAATTTAAAAGTAATGTGCACAAAAATTCAAACTATACCCCCCAAATTGCAAAACCCTATCTCATACTCAGGTCCCCAGGTCCCTTTCTCAGAGGCCAACACAGTTACAGTTTATTGCATTTCCTCCAGACACACTCTCTGCATATGCTCAATACAAACACATGCATATGTACATGCATACATGCATATATAACCTGTCAAGTTTATATACAGAAATGGAAGCATACTATACAGTCTATTTTGCACTTTCTTTTTAACCATAAATCTACCTTGTTTCTTTAATGGTTGCAGAATATCCCATCATATGGAGGTACCATTTGTATCCACATGAGGATGGCTCCTAAGAATATCTTGAAACAGCAGGAGTCCATCTTTCCTCTCTTACAACCTAGTACCCCAAAACCTAGGGTTTCCCCGTCCTAGTGCAGAGCTGCTCCAACCCTTCGCCATCAGCTGATGCTGCTCAACCCTGTCTCCCAAAGTGCCCACCCTCCAAAAGCAAGGGCTTCTTCTCACCACCCAATACACTTCCCTTCTTTCAGAGTGACTGGCCTCACTGACCTTATTTTGAAGAAAGTAATCTGAGTCACAGTAATTATTATATGAATTACTGACAAGTCCTTAAGCTTCACATTTAGAAAAGAAGAAGGTTGTTAACTAAGTTTAACCCAATTACTGGAATTCCAGGGAGAACAACAAAATTTTAAAAACAAAATCAGACAGAACAGAAGCTGTCGAGAGTGTACAGTTTGGAGGGGTTACCATATTGACTATCGACTCATGAGAGAGAATCTAGACAGAGAGCACGTCCTCTAACTGAAGATATTTGGGCAGCGTCTTCTTTTCCTCAAGCTAAAAGTCCTCTTATTCTTCACGAGTTCTGAGCTCTTTCACAATAGCCGTATTCAGGAGGGGGACTCAGCCCGGGGAAGGGGGCAGCTGTCCGTAGGTATGAGTCACTCTTAAAAGGGTATTTGTAACATAGAGACCCACCATTCTGAGACTTACAACCAGGAAACTGAGAAAGAGCAGAAAAGAACATTTTGTTTAACAAAATTTTCCATTATAGCTCTTAGGAAATCCTATACACCATATTAAAATACCAATATCTCTTCATCAGATGCACAAAAAATTGCCTGAGTAGCTACTGGCATCTTGTTGCTACATTATGGACAGAAATAACTGCTCGCCTTTCACCGGGATCAAGACAAATGCAGACTCATTTCTGAAATTATATCCTGTTTGGAGAGAGATCCACAGTAAATGCTGAGGTGGCGTGCTTACATGGAGCTCTAGGCATCATTTATATTAATGGCATTCTTTTGCTATCCTTATGAAACGACTAATTTTTCAAAGAGGATTTAAACAAACCTGTGATTGGATTATATACAACTTAGCTTCTTTTACAGTCCCTTTATAATTTTTCTTTTGTTTTTTGTTGTTTCCTATTGCAAGGGTTGGCTGATAATCAGGGAGACAAATGCTCTACCTATACACCTATACGGAAATTATCCCCAGTTTGCTCCAAGTTTATTAAATATTAGATATCATATTTTAGGGATTTCTACCCAATTCTATTCCCCAGAGACGCATTACTATGGGACTTAGACTCCAAAGAGAAAACTGTCCCTCATTAGCTGTAGTGGGCAGGGCGGGATTTTTGTTGGATCCATTTGAGCTGAGTGGCACGTGGGTATAGCGTGCGGCCTCACACCCAGCATGGGCCACAGCATCGCTGCCAACTGCACATCAGCTAAAGAGTTATGCTGAATAAGCCGTGCTGACAAGACTAGAGAGTAAGAAAGAAAAGAATGCACAGGAAAGAGAAACTCAACCTGTGAGCATCCCTGCCAACAGCACAAGTTCTCGGGTAAGACTTAAAAACTCAAAGTCAAGAGACAGTGGCCCTGCTCCTGAAAGATGACAGGTGAGTGGGGAAGATGAATAAGTGCGCAATCACAGGTGATTGGGAGTGAGAAGAAAAGTTGGAGATGCTGAAGGGCTGAACTAATAAGCAGTGGCAGTGGGTAGAAAGAAAGGATGAGGGACTGGAAGGACTTGGAAAGTCATGTCAACACAGTTGATGACTGTGCTGGCCAATGGAGAGCAGAACTTGAAAATGACCGAGGCTTCTGACTTTGGTACTGGATGTGCAGTGTTAACACAAAGTAAGACAGGGAATGAAGGGGAGGAGTGGATAATGAGTTCAGTTCAGGATATACTGACCTTTGCATGTTCGCGAAACATTGTGGTTGATCGTATACTTCAATTTAACCCTTTAAATTGTAAATTAACTTTAAGTTATTCCCATAAAAATAAATAAATCTTTTTTTTACAAGGATTCTTAATGAAAGTTTAACAATCTCAAGACAAACAGGAGAGTTTCACCAAATTTGGAATAATGGACTAAGTGCATGCCGGCACTCACTGATAATAGATCCATTTCATGGAGCAAACGGTGATATAAATAAGAAACATGAAAGACTTGACAGTTACTTCTTGAGTTCAAGGACAGGGGGAGGCCTAACTATAAACTGTGTGTCCTCAGTTAAATCAAAGCAAAGTCAGTAACAGTACATTAATACCATACTCCAAGAATCAGAATTTCAACTGCTTGAGTTAAAAACCAAATTTTGTCCTTTTGGTTTTCATATAAATATCCTTGCTAGTGTAAACACAGAATAACTCCAGAGGAAAAAAAAGGCACACAATGACTCCCATGTGGCTTATGGTCCAGGGTACAGCCTGCAGGCAGCCAGAGAGCTGGGGTTCAAACCCGCTTTTGCAGCCTGGAGACCTGAAGCAAGTAGCATCAACCCTGTGTGGTCCCATTTCCCCAACATCACTGCTCCTTGCGGTGAGATGCAGACTACTTCTAGACAAGCACGACCAAGCATGTACCTGAAGTCCGAGCTTTTCTTGCAGGCACAGCTCCTAAGACAGTGCCACCCAATAGGAACATGACGTGAGCTACATATTAATTTTAACTTTTCTTGTAGCTACTTTTAAAATAAAAAGTTTAGAAATCTAGGAGAAGTAATTTAACAATATAGTTTAACTCAACATATCTGAATTATTATTACCATTTTAACATGTAAGCAATATAAAATCATCAATGACATATTTCTTCTAGTTAAGTTTTTAATATTAGGGGACAATTTACACTCATAGCAACTCTCAATCCAGACACTAAATTTTATCAGAGATATTTGATATAGCTGAAAAGTAGATTTGCATATCTATATTGACCTAAACATAGTAAAAGTTTTCCAGTAACTGAGTCAAGTATTGATTTTTAACTTAAATAAAATGAAATGTTTGATTCTTCCATTGCACAGCCACAGTTCAAGTCCTCAACAGCCACACGTGGCTACTGTCCCGGACAGCTCAGCACCCAGACAGAAGGAAAACTCGAGGCTGCCTCGCAGCCTGGCTGCACTCTTGCCTGCAGAAACCCCCAAGAGGACGTGGACATACACAGGACCTGTGACTGAGCTGACACTGAAGTTGTGCAGAACCAATTCTTTTTCTTTTTTTACAATGAATAAATGAATTTAATAGTTTCTCAAGTTGGTGTTTTATATTTACTGGGAGGAATTACAGTTAGTCCTTGCTTTGCACAATTCCAATACCCACAAGTGTAAGTTATTATCACTGCTTCCCCAACACAATGGTTCGAATTTCAGTCAGCACAGCAATTTCATAAAGTACAAACTGTGGCTAGCTCATGACTCCTTAAATCAATATATAAATAACAGATGGCATCATGATCAGTAAGCAATCATGTCGCTTCTTTTATTATTTATTTATTTAGTTAGTTAGTTATTTTATTGTTGTTCTATTACAGTTGTCCCAATTTTCCCCCATTGCTCTCCCCTGTCCTGCCTACCCCCCTACTCCCGCAGTCAATCCCCACCCTGTTGTCCATGTCTATGGGTCAATTATACTTAATTAAGTCCTTCACCTTCTTTCCTCCCTTATCTCCAACTCCCCTCCCCTCTGGTCCCTGTCAGTTTGTTCCTTGTGTGTTCCCAGTCAGGGTACATGCCTGAGCTGCCAGTCAGGCCCCCAGTTTAGGGCATATAAGAGGCAACCAATCAATGTTTCTCTCACACATCTGTGTTTCTCTCACTCTCTTTCTCACTCCCTTCCCCTAGCTCTAAAATAAATTAAAAAAAAAAAACAAAGAGTGGAAGCCACCCATTGTCGCTCCCTCACCTTCCAACACCAACCACAAACCCACCTGTAACTAAACACATACTTCTTCTTTCCCTCCCAGCACAAGGGAAGAGGTATGTATCCCTGGATCCTATCAAAGGCCAACCCTCCACTTGTGCTTTGAATTCCATCCCCATCCTCCCCTTCCTACTACTATCCCTCTCTCTCCCTCCTCACCAATGGACTGATTCCAGCAATGCTAATTCAAAAATGTTTTATAGTTCCCATATGAAAAAATAATCAACCAAAAAAGATAAATATAACAAAATCCTTTAACCATAAACTTACCTCTACCTTTAGTCTCCTTTTTGCTGACCTTTACAACAAAGCTTTTGAAAAAGTTACCTCTTGTTTACTATTTCCAATTCACCACCTCCCACCTCAGCCTTCCCAACACTCCACTGAAACTACTCTTGCCAGAGTCAGCAACTCCCTTGATGGCTCCAAATTTAATGAGTATTTTGAGGTCCTCCTTTTATTTGACCCTTCAGCAGCTTTTGCCAATTGACCACTGTCCTTTTCAAAAATGCTTTTCTCCCTTGGTTTCTGTTTCCTAATTTACCCTAATTTTCTGTCATCTCACGAGACCCATCTTCTCTCATTCCTCTTTTTCTCCAGACCTCTAAAGATTGATGAGCTTAAAAGGCTTGGTCCTGGTCCCTCTTCTCCTCTCCATACTCTCTCCCTGGGTAACATGAGCTAATGCCAGGGTTGTAAATACCATCTAGGTGCTGATGGTGCTCTGAAATGTATTCCTCCTTTCCTCCTCTCCCCTGAGTTTCATGCTGTAGACAGAACAGCCAAATGGTGGCCTCCACTTGGATGTCCAACCAAATAGAATTTCTGTCTCCTGTTTGTTCCTTCTCTAGTCTTCCCTCATTTACCTGTTTCTAGAACCAAAATTCTAGGAGATATCTTTGTTTTCTCTGTTCTCAATATTCATGCTTCTGCATGTAGTTAACTACCTCCAAAATCAAATTTGAAATTGGCCTCTTTTCTCCAGGTTCATTGCCACCAGCTTGGTCCAAACCACTATATCTTACCTGTCCCCCAAAATTATGCCCTGTGTTCATCCCTGGCCTCAGTCATTTTTTTCCACCTATCAGTCAAGGAAATCTTTTGGAAAATGTAAGTCAAATTATGTCGCACCCATAATTTTAAAACTTACAATGGCCTCCATTGCAGTCACAGTAAAATCCCAACTCTCCAGCTCAGTCTCTCCTACATCCTATACCCCTTTCCTCTTTGCTCATTCTAGCCTTCCCCCATTCCTGCAACAAAACAAAGTCCTTGCTACTGCAAAATGTCTACACTGGACTCCCCTTCTGCCTTTAGCCTAAATAGAGGACCTCTGCTTAGAGGTGAACCAAGTAAACACCAACAAGAAAGAAAAAACCCTCCTTGCAAATGGTTCTAAGCTTCCTCCAACACAGAGAAGCATATGTGATCCAGGCCCGAAGTTCTCATGGGATTTGCCCAGAATAACGTATCTGGAAAATGTTCAAAGCAGGCAATGCTATATGCCCATCAGAGACCTGGAACACTTTTAACCAGTCATCTGCGCTATATGAATGTGACAGCTCTGCCTTCCACATATGCAACACAGAAACAAAAACCTGCATCTTCATCCAGTTAATTTTGGAAAATAAGTACCACTTTGGCTTTGAGAAAGAACCGTATAACCCTAAGAAACCAATTTCTTTCAGATTCACACCTCAGTCATTGATGATTTTCCCCATCCTTCCTTTCCCATAAGGAAAAAAAATTATTTCCCTAGCATTTCAGCTTAAAATCAGCTGAGCAACATTTTACTGGAAAGATGTTGCTTAACCATGACAAAGGCACTATGATTCGCAATTCCTTCCAAGCAGCTGGTAGATTTTAAATTCCTCACCAATAGAATGCAAACACAGGAATCTTTCTCACATCTTTAAACTGCAAAGCTAATATTTTCAGAATCAACTCTGTTTACTTTTAGCCTGCCATGAACTGTTAACATGGGGGACTGAAAATTTACCAACAAATAAGTTTATAAATGAAGAGAAACACTTTGCCATTTGAACCTAATGAACAGACAAAGTAGAATCAGAAGTAAAAGAGATCAAAGACATATTCCTCTAGACCAACAGAGATATGAGGTGAGGGTCTGTAAGTCACCATCAGCAGAGCCCATCAACCCCTGTGCCTGGCAACAGTGCTCTGGAAACGTCCAGCCCTCCTGGAAGAGGCTCTCTAACTTACCTAGGGAGGCTGGGCCCCAGACACTAGACTTCCCAGTCTGGGAAAGATTCCAAAAGCCAGAATCACCTGAGAGGACATGGAGACAAGCTTATCAACAGTGACCATGAAGGATCTGAAGTGAGAATCCTTCCTCTCTCCCCAGCCCTCCCCCATTCTGTCATACTCAACATTCTTATACGCAGCCTTTAAAAGAAGGAAGGCAAAGAAAGCCCTGTGTTGACTGAGCTAATTATTTCCAGGGGTCAAATTCCAGCTAAAAGAAATAAAGAAATAAAATATTTTTTACAGAATTACTTCATTACTAGCAGCATGTTCCTGTGATGACAATCCTAAAACACTATATATATTCTAAAACACTATTTTCTAAAATTCGTATGCTGATTAAAGACATACCCCTCACATCTATTAAATAGAGTATAATAAAACCATTTTATTTTTGTATTATGTGTGTGCTATTTCTCTGCAGGCCTTTTCTAGTCAAGAAATTTTGTCAAAAGGACAAAAGTTGAAAACTGTAACCTCAGCAATCACTAACTTTGGGGACGTATCCCCTGGTACAAATGTTCATGCATATGCATATTTTTATCACATACTCAGACAGATGCCCTTGCATTGATTTAAATACTTGCATAAATATTAATGTGTACAAATGCTTGCATGCAGAAAACCCATTTATGAAATATCCAATTGCATAAATTAGAAACATTAGATACTAACTGTATTAACACTTCATAAAATACATGCACGAGTTTGCATGACAAAACGAAAGGGCACAAGGCACTGGGAGAGGCCAGACTCTCACAATGTATCTGCCATTCTGTAGTCATAAACTAGGAGTCTGCACAAACATTCTGAAGCCTTATATCACTCATAATTCACTGTTAACATGAATCTCTCCTGGTCTGAGAACTAATTAAGTGCTTTTCTTACAGTAAATTTATAAATTGTTACCTATGACCCTAAAAGGAAGTGTCCATTTTTTAAGTCACCAAATGGCTTCAGAAGCTAACTTTTTCACAAAGAATTGACTCAAAAGTAATTTTCAAACAAAATCCCTGATAAGGGGTTAATATCAAAATTATATATGCTAAGTGAAATAGGCCAGGGGATGAAGGACAAATATCATATGATCTCACCTATAAGTGAAACCTAATCAACAAAACAAGCAAGCAAAATACAGCCAGAGACATTGAAATAAAGAACAAACTGACAGTAACCAGAGGTGAAGGGATAATGGAGAAAAGAAGGGGAAGGGTCATCAAGGGACATGTATAAAGGACCCACAGACAAAGCCAAAGGTGCGGTGGACTGAGGGTGGGAGGTGGGGATGAGTGGGGCAGGGTAGAGTGGTAGGGGGGGAATGAAGAAAACCACACTTGAACAACATGAAAAATATAAAAATAAATGTATATATAAATAATTCATACAACTAAACACACACACACAAAAAAAATCCAATTTAAAAATGAGCAGGGGACCTAAATAGACACTTCTCGCAAGAAGACATACAAATGGCCAATAGATACATGAAAGATGATCAACTTCACTAGCTATTAGGGAAATGCAAATCAAAACTATAGTGAGATTCCACCTCACATCTGTTAGAATGACTATTGTCAACAAGACAAGAACAAGAAACCCTCATTCACTGCTAGTGGGAATGTAAACTGGTACACCACTATGGAAAGTAGTCTGGTGATTTCTCAAAAAATTAAGAATAGAGTTAACATATGACCCAGCAACCCTTCTTCTGGGTATCTACCTGAAAAAAATTGAAAATATTTATTTGCAAAGACACATGCACTTGTGTTTATTGCAGCACATTCATGGTGGCCAAGACATGGAAACAACCAAAGTGTCCTTCGATGGAGGGTGGGATAAAGAAGATGTGGTCCACATATACTGTGGAGTATCACCCAGCCATAAGATGAAATACCACCATTTGCAATGTGAGTGGACCTTGAGACTATCACGCTAAGTGAAATAAGTCAGACAGAAAAAGTCAAGAACCGTATGATTTCACTCATATGTGGGACATAAAACTAAAAGCAACAAATGAACAAACAAGACAAACAAACAAAAATTCACAGACACAGACAACAGTATGGTGGTTACCAGAGTAAACGGGGGGATGAGGAGGTAGTACAGGGTAAAGGAGGACCGAATACACAGTGACAAAAGGTGATGTGACCTGGGGTCATGGAGGCACAATGCAACATCCACACCACATATCATGGAAATGTACACTAGACACCATTAACCAATGTCACCCTAATAAATTTAATTTTAAAAAGTAATTCTCACAAAACATCATCCTCAGTTACCTGTACGCCATTACATTATATGCCTGATTCAATCTTATGAGTGGTAGGTGAACGTCAACTTTTAAAAATTATAAAAGGTAACAGAGGGAAGCCCCACAGGTTGGTAAACTTGGACACAACACAACTGGCGATCGGCACTTGGCTGTCCTCCACCCAGCTGCAGCTGCACATGGGGACAGGCCAGAGTTCTTATCTCAGGGACATGGTGTTTAGGAGATAATTTCCTTGTGACCATCTAGGGCTTCTCGTTTCAGTACATGGCCAGCTATGGACATTATAAGCTTCACGTTCTTTACTTTTATACTTTCTATAACAGTACAGATTGACTTGAAATATTTTCTCATTAGATTTGAAAAGTAATCAAGGTTGCATTTTACACTTGAACTTTCTGTACCCTGTTTATCCTGTTGTTTCAAATTCTCAGCACCCACTCTAAGTTGGACATGAGTCTCATCAGTGACTACACCAGACTTAATAGTCAGGTACAGAGTCGAAACAAAAAAGAGAAAAAGAGTTCTCAAACCAAAGTATTATTCACACTATAGAGAGTATCTACTTCTCTCTGAAACTCAAATTCAGCTCATATGAGAACAGGCAAGCGTCTTGGAGGCTGAAAAAACACACAAGGACTTTGGCACTATTTCTGCATGGCCTGGAAGGACAGACTGTTGATAAATGTGTATGACAGGGACTGACCCTGGTCACCAATAACCACTTTTTGTCTTCCTCCTTGACATTGAATTCTCACCTGTAGAATACGGCTGGGTTGATATATATGACTCTCAGACCTAACTCCTAAAACTTCTCATGATCCACTACAGTTCCTCTCTCTGTCTGACTGCATGCCAGATGTAGTTCATCCAGGGGGGACTTCCAAGGCCCCAGGATGATCAGAAACACCAGACAGGCCTGGTTCATTGAATGACTGCATGGAGCGGAGCCCCTAGAACTCTCTCTTTGCTACCAACATGCATTAAACTGTGATGTCAGAAAAAATAAATCTTTACTGTGCTCAGATCTGAGAATGATTTATTTCATCAGTTAACCTATTCTGACTAATATCAGGAGCAACTATAGCGCCTACAACATACCTAATCTTTCGTTTACAGACAAATCTTTAAGACATTGCATCAAATATCTGCTAGGGGCCAAACAGGAAGAGAGGAAATCTAGGTCAGAGCCTTGTAAAAGTTTGGAGTGGAAATGAATCTGGAAATAAATTTGCATACTATGCAACAGTGAAGCCAAGTGCCACACAATTTCATTTATTCATTAAAACGTTTATTGGATGCTAGTTCACACCAGGGAGTATGTCTGGTGCTGGGGTTAAAAATATGACTGGTCACATTTGCTGAACTCAAAAAAACCACATTCTAGGTGGCTGGGGAGAAAGAAATTTAAAGCAATCCTTCGACACTGTGGTAAGGCCCCTGAGGAAGCATCTATGATCCCCGTGGGTATCTATAACGAAGATCACAAAATACATTTACTTCTAACAAATAACAGAAAATTTCACCTGCTCAGACTGTGCTGAATATGACAAATGGTTACTCTGAGCCTACAGGTCATACTAATATCAATGGACCCTGTAGATGAGTGTCGGCATCTCTTTACCGAAGTCACTGAGCACTGCACGGAACACAGATAACAAAACTGAGAACACACCAGTGAGTCAGCCCACCCAGTGATACGCCCTGAAACTGCAGTATCACCTGGACATCGCCAAAGAGACGAACAGATCTCCTTTTTCAGATCAAAGACCAAATCTGGAATCTGTGCCTTTTAATGAAGCAGAAGCAGAATTCAAACATTAGTGAAAATAGAGAATGGCAGTGGAAATATGGGCTCTCCTCCATCCTCCATCCATCTCCTCCATTCTGTTTATAAGCCGGCATTTAAATGACCTTGATACTTATCACAATGTTTGAGAGGAAGCAAAACATCATTAGGGATTTACCTACAACTCTTAGGGTACCAAGTCCAAACTGGGAAGCAATCCACTTGTGAACTTACAATAATATATATTGTGCCAAGCTGCACTCATCAAAATTTTTTTTACCTTGAATACATGAGAATCATTACATCAATATGCTTATTCTCATTCGAAGGATTGACTTCTACTCCAATCAATGAAAATTCTATAGCAGTAATTGACCCCCAGGATAATTTTGCAACCTTGTTTAATGAAGATATTTTATATGAAACTATGAGAGACAATAATTTTTTAAAAAGTTACTGTGAGAAAGTCCAAATAAATTAAACTTATAAATTATAATATGTTTGAAGATCAGAAATGCTGCTATTTCTACAGATCAAAATAAAGTAACTGTTTAAAACATTTTCATGCCAGGATCTTGTCTCAATTACCAGTTTCTTCCACAATAAGAAAACTACAAGTTATTGAGCACTATGCCAAGTGTTTTAACTACATTATAAGAACTAATATTTAATTCTCATAATAATTTTTCAAGTGAAGTGGTTTTTATTTCCATTTTACAGATGTGGAAACTTACATACAATGAAGTGAATGAAGCAGGAAACCTCTACTTCCCAGAGTAACAGGTAATGAAAGGAGAGGCTCACATTTGAATCCAAGTCTCGTCTGCCTCTAAAATCAGCTCTAAAGCCCAAAGATCTGCTGAGAAAAGACCCTATGAATTGGTGTTAGTGATGATGAAACTGGTACAGCAGAATCCAAGCTTGAGAGCCCTCTTGTCACTCAGGGCCACGCCTTCCCTGTCCTGAGTCACGTAGTGAACTGTGTCTGTTCCCCACTTCACTTTATGGTTAGATCTGGGCTCAGAGCAAGAATTAAGTGAGAGCTTAAATCTGACTGACAGCTTCTTCTCTCCGTCTACAAACACTCCGAAAAGCAGAGAGCCAGCTGCCTCTCGCTCAGCACATTCCCGCTGAATCCAAATAAATAATGCAGTGTTTCTGTGTTTTAATTTTCTTTAGGATTACAGTTCATTATGGTTTAATTTCTGCCTGTTCTAATTATTGTCTATTCTGTCCTTCAAAATGACTTTGTAATCCGACATTGTTCAACTGATTTGAACATTCCCTCACCTTCTAAATAAGGTTAGGTTGACTCTTTTTCAGGACCATAAACATCAGATCATCTTAAATACTCTTCAAAAGAACGAAACCATAAGGAAAAAGAAAATTAAACGTTGCAGTAAAACTTATCACTTTTTTCCTATTACTAATCCCTATTTCAAAGTAGAACATGTTGGAATCCTCTGGAAGAATTACCACCACTTGGCTTGGGATGTGTGATCTGGAGGGATTGGAGAGAGCATCTGCCAAGTGCAGAACAGCCCAGCTTGCCCCTCCTCCGCAGCAGGCACACGCGCTTCTCTGACTCTCCCAAGCCAGACCACACTGCTTTCCTCGTGTTTCTCAATTACATTTTACTAAAATTGTAAAGGGCCAAAAAGGAAAGCCAGTCATCCCTCCATGTACCGATCTCCATAGAGAAATCTCGACTTCGTATTTTTATTTCATGCTGTCTTTCTTCTGCGTCATGCAAAGGGCTTTTCCATCACACTTTCATTGATCCTCTTAACTTATGATAAGCATTAAATATTATTGCTCCTCTCTGAGATGTGGGGGGAAAGAAGCTTAATGATTGCAATAGAACGCTCTGCCTGAACAGGTCACTGTAAGAGCTGAAAGAGTCTTTATCATATAATCCACATATAGTAGGAAGTTATCTCTTGTTTCTTACCTATGTATCTTGCTACAATTAAAAACTAACTTCCTCTGCTTTTAACTAGGATCAAGTCCTCAATTCCTTAGACATACAAAAGTAAGTCATTCAAAACTATTCAACTACTAGGATTTTGTTCCTTTGCATCCTGACTTTAGGAGTCAGAGGTAAATAATCTCAGGCAATCACCCTCATAAGCTGCCAAAAATGATTATTTCCAGACAGTGTCCTGAGGACAACAGAGACTCTGGGTCATTTCTCAGACCATCACTGAGTAGTGGTCTGTGCTGGTCGATGACCACGCTCTCTGGCTTATGTAATAGGCAAGAGGAAGTCAATTTTTTTAATTAAAGCTAGCTGCACTCTGGTTTGTCATCTAACTTTTGGAAACCCTGTCAATAAGATCAACAAAGGTTTAGGCTTAACCTTTATTGTAACACAAATATAATACATTTACCAGAATACTCCCTGTTACAGACAGTTCAGTTAGCTTGAGACTTTTCTCTCCATATTTGCATGGGACTAATGTAGCATTTGCATGCAATGCTAAAGGCATACATATTTATGCAGGTTTACACTCTCAGACCTGCCAACCTGACATTGTGTCTGAGACTAGCCATCCCAGGCTTGTATCACAGTTGGGGCGTGAACACACCACTGTCCTATTTACATACCGTACAGACACCTGTGCTCAACATTTGTCATTCAATTCTAAATCCATGCAATAAAACTGTTTCAGTTTTTTTTAATTGGCATAGTTTAAAAATACAGAGATACAAGAAATCATGATTTTTTCCTTTTGCTCCCCCAAGCAGACCCCTGCAAATACTAGTACTTTAATCATGTCAGGCTCAATGGCTAGAAGTAAGAGGCCTCAAGAGCCATGGTGAAAAATTCCAACCCAAAGAGGGGCCAGATTGACAAAAGGACTAGATAAACTACTTCCATTAGAAAAATGATGGCCCTAAAATCCAGTGTCATTTCCTTGTTTAAAAATAAAAAGATCTTTTAGTTATTCCCCAAATTCCTCAGGGTAAAATTGGTATTTGCATTTCCTCAGAAACACTGTACACTTTCATTCTTGATTCCTTGTGTACACAGAACATTGTGTGGGAAGGTTTTGCCACCCACCACTCACCATTGCCTCTATCCTGATTCACTCACAGAAACTCATCTCATGCCACCTTCTTCTGTAAGCCATTGGTGACCAGCTAGGGCTAGGTGCCTGTCTCTGTACTACTCGAAACCTCATCTCTCTCCTAACACATTGACCAGGCTGATTGTGTGTTCTGCACTAAAACAGAACTGTGTGTACTTAGATCTTACACCATCAGCTGCTAAGACAGTGTCAAGCACAGAGTAGGCACCTTCAGGCAAGGGCAGAACAAGAAAGGTAAGTGTATCCTGAAGATTATGCATTAAACCTTAGCATCAGGTATGGCAAGAATAACTCCCACTGCCTGCGGCAATGCAAAGCCTCCATGGAGCCCAGCACACAAAGGAGCATTTGAATGAGTCATCCTACTCATGGGTGATAAAGCTCTGTTCTCAGTGTTAAGAAATTTGGGACTTCTACTTTTGGTCCTCACATCACTATGTGACCTCCAAAATGCCATTTCAGAATGAATTAACTTCTGCACCAACAAAAAGAAGCTCATGTCTGTGGCATTTGCTCTAGGCACAAGGGTTCTGGGTATAACAGATAAGAAACGACCCCGAAATTGTGCTGTGGAGGGAAAATCTCGCATCGTGAAGTCAGAAAGAAACCTGGACTCCAGCCCTGCTCTGTTCTTCACTGGCCATGTGTGTATTCAGGCAATTGCCTCATCCTCTCTCAATTTGCTTCATCTGTGACAGGAGGATAACGACAACTACTTCTAGGGACTGGTGAGAAAAGCAAGTGAATAACAAATGCGAAAGACTGCCCAGCATGGAGTGAGCCCTTCATGAACGATTGTTCCCACTCCCACCTCCATTCAGACCACAGGTGCCACCTAGGTATGAAGAGTGGTGCACTGTGACAGTGACGCCGTGACTGACAAGCTCATGCCGGCTCCCGAGTGGCTGAGTGGGGATCAGCCCTGTAGACTGCCTGTGCTCTAACAGACCAAGAAATCAAGGAAGTTTTCTCCAACATCTACACATTGTTTCCATATATGGGAAATGGATCTTCAAGTTATCATTCATCATTTCACAATGAAGATCTGTGTTTTCAAAATGCAGTGGCCCTTGTGTTCTGGGGAACAAGTCAAAGGTGAGCTATAAACACGGGGGCCTTCAGAGGTTTCCCAAATGCTCCATTTCTTAAGCTGGTGGCAGGTACCTGGATGTACATCTTGTTATTATTCTTTAAACTGTATGTGAGTTCCTACAGACTGTTTATATACGTGATATGTTTCATAATTTCAGATGGGGGCAATCTTCATATTGGGAGACTAAAATCGGGGATCCTGAGTGTACAAATCCCATGGGCATCTGGTAAGTACAGGGGTCTGGCACAAATAACGCCCCTTTTCACTAAAAAAAATTTTTTTTTTTACAAAGTCATAAGCATGTAATTCTGTAACATGACAATATCACACTCAAGCACAGGCATGTGACATTTTAAGTGAAATGTTCAAATTAAAACTAGAAATTATTACATCCATATTATTACCCTACCAACCACACTCAAGCCAACCTTCTGCCAGACCCTGTATAATACATTAATATTTTGTCCACTTGAACTGATACATTTTTTGAGCCATTAATGATATTTTAGAATATTTACAGTTAAGTACATGGAAGGCCATTTTGAATACCCCTAGAAAGTCTATTTCTGAATAACTGCAAATTTCAACAATGCCAAAAGTGTGGCTCAAACAGTCATGTGTCCAAAACGAAAGGTAAACCAGATTAGAGAGCAGAAGACCTCAGTTCTGGCCCCAGTCCTTCCACCAGCAGTGCGTTGGAGCTGCAAGCTAACTCCCACAGCATTCAGAGAACAGAGTGCAGGTCAGGGGGCACTGGGTCTAACTAACACCCTCACCCAGGATAACTGCAAACTACAGGCTATTTTGGGAAGGCAGGCTGAAAGCTGCCAAATGGTTCCTGCTCCTCTCTCCTCACGCCTTCTCTCAGGACATTTTTTTTTAGCCCCAGTTTTTTGGTGTGCTCATGGCAACAAGTTATAAAAAGCAAATAATTTAATTATCTTTTCAAGATATTGTTGTAGTGATCACAGTAATAACCGAAGGAGCCATCTACCAAAGTGAACACAGCACTGGTCGGTTCAATAGCACCATGGCTGTGTCATGCTCTGCCATTTACAATCACAGTCACAGACATTTGTACTGAGAAATCGCACACAGATCAGATACTCACATGCACACACATACAAGGTGTCAGGAGACAAACGGGTAATAATGTAGGAAGCAGATGGAAGGACTGTCTCATAAACCGACTGATCACATGCTTCACACATAAGCAAGGTAAGGGCCCCCAAGAAAGAGTTTGATGAACTTACCCAGAAGCCAGCAACCAGAAAAACCTAACAAACTACTAATTATGTTCAGGTTATCTGTGGGTTTTATGCTTTAGAGTTTAGTGTCATTGCTTTTGATTTTTCAATTTATTTCATTTATTTCATGAATTTCATTCATGAAATTTATTTATTTCATTTCATAATCTCTGTAGAATTTAGAACCTTCAAAGGTTATCAACACATGCTAGAAGCAGAAATAGTAATAGAGTAGAGGCTGAAAGCAATGTAAATAATTTTAGCTATCTGTTCTTGCCTCTTGCTAGATATTTTACAATTTTTCGACCAATAACATAAAGCCTATGATCAGAATGCAATGTGCTAATCAGTTTACTCTAAATAACCCAGTGGTATGGTTTATTCCATCATATAAATTACATTAATTTTATTAGTACAAAAATTGGTTTCCCTCCTTAAATAAATAAAATCAATAATCATCTAGCCTTCATAGTACTTAGTAATTTAACATGTCAAACGCCTTATCTGGCAAAACATAAATGTGAAATAAAATTATGAATGTGTTTATAATAAATGCCTATGGGTGGACTGGAGCAACTTTTGGAAAAAATAAGGGAAATAAATGGTTAACTGCCAGCACACACACTCACGCTGGAGGACACAAAAAGGTTCCCAGCAGTTGTTAAATTCATTTAGAGAAACTCACTTTATTTTTCCAGCAGAGCTCTCACCAGCTAATCTGTATTACAACCTGCAGGAGTCTTAATACTCTCAGCAGGATCTAGATTCGGGCCACACTGATTCGGCTATTTAATCTTGCAAGAGAACAATATTTGGCAGGAAAAGACCCCACAGCACTGAGTGGGCGTCCCGAGGTTCGTTGTCAGCACAGGCTGGGCCAAGATCGCCCAAGGTGGAAACCGAACCGCACTGAGCGATGTTTATCACTTCCTCTCAGGGGCTCTCGCTCAGACATGCCTGCACACTCTGCGTGTGCATGGGACACACGGTCATCACATGTGCACATGTGGCTCTTGCAGATGCATGTATCTTTTTTAAAGCAAAATGTGCTCTCCATATTTTGGACCAGGTTATGAAAAAAAATTTAATTCAACAATATTACTACGGAGGTTGGGGAAAGAGATAAGAAAAATGACTATAGTTTTATTTTTGAAACCTTTCAACTTCTTACATACTGAAAGCCAAAATAGAACATATATATATGAAATATTAAATTTATGCAGAAATTTACTTGATCTATTTAATTATCCTGAAATTAATAAGTTTGATGATCAATATTTTTCTATAAATAAACATTTTTTACAGTTTATATATAATACTATGGTTTTGTTAATTTCAATGATTATTTTGGAAACCCATACTGACAGGTAGGGAATACAAGAGGAGACAGGCAAACTTAAAAACAAAATTGATAGCACCAATTTACAAAAGAACAGTATGAATCATCACTCAAAAAAAATAATTCAGTGCAATTCTTCAAACACTATTTTCAAATAGCCATAGTAGGGATTTGATTCCTTTACCTCCCAAATGTGGCTAATTATCTTTCTGATATCAACACGTTTCCTCCATCGGGCACTTACCACCCTGTGCCCCAGTGACCTGCTCGCCTGTTAGAGGATGAACCGCAAGCCCCCTGAGGCCAGGGGTCACATGTATTTTATTCCTCATCAAGTCCCACTCCACCCACCTCCAACAAAGGGCTGGCACATGGTAAACACTGAAAAATGTTTAAGTCCAATAGCTGTTTCGAAAAATAGTTTCTTTAAATAATTTTTTTTGGATTTACAGATTCCAAAAATACGCACATTTGAAAATATGATACAACTCTTTCAACAATCTTGCCTCAATCAACATTTCGGTAATAATGTCTCTCTTGGCACTCGAACAAGTAGCTGTTGGGCATTCCCAACCTTATTCCGTTCCTTCCTTCCTTCTCTTGCCCATTTCAACACCATCTTCTCCCTCACAGACCCCTTTAAGGTGCACTGAAGCTCTCTCCTCCACCAACGCCTCTCCCAGACACTTCATGCGTCCCAGTGTTAGCGTGAAACCCATGCACAAAGTGGCTCCTCATTTTTCTGCAACCCACAGGGCCTGGTACAAGGTAATGTCCACAGCAAATGTGTAATGAACAAATACCTATGCACATTTAAGGCAACGGTAAAGGCCACTTTTACTTTGATCTTATTCGTTACAGTCCAAGCACCGTGTTCTGAAGGATTCAAACACGAGCAAGAAATGTCACTTGTCTTCAGAGGCCTCATAATAATTACATAACAAAAGTAAATATTTAAATCACTTTGGGGAGATCAATTCTATCAAAAATAACAAGTTTTAGGAAGAACAGAATGATTTTAAAGGTTTTTTCCTTTTATTTTTTTCTAAATCTATACTCTTTTCCATACTTTGCTAAAAACAGACAAATTCTGACACCTATGTAATTTTAAAAACTGCAATGATACAAAAGCTTAATTCAAACAAATCAAAGGTTGACTTTCTTACAATTAATTAGGGTAAAAGTCAATCAGAAATATGAGCAAACAAAGAAAATGATCATACCTTCTTGCTTCTTGTCCGTGGAACCAAATCCAGAGGTACTTCACAAAAACACTAGGCCCTTCAAACAGAAATTTAGAGATAGGCTTTTATAAGCAGCATGACATATAATTTTGTACAGAGGAGCAAAAGGCTACAAAAGCAGCCCTGGCAACAGTAGAAGAAAAGCTATAGTAGAAAGTACAAGCAAAACATTAAAAAAAGCAACAACCATAACATAGTTCTAGGAAAATGAAATGCAAACTAGTGAACATATCCGCATATACTTTAGGAAAATTCTTGCTTCTAACCTTCAATCATGCAATAGTCTTTCACTGTATAAACTTAGCTTGTGTTACCAATGGGTTTTAATCAAACCTCTGTATGTCTCCCTTGATTCATGACCTCCCAATAAGTAGCAATGACATTTGACTACTTCACTTATTAAATTTAAAATAACAGGTCTTAAACTCACCTCCAAATGGCCATTGAAACTATAATTATGTGGCATAATTATTAATGATAGTCACATTTGGAGACTCCACAAATATATAGGTAATATTTCTGGTTTTTCTTTAGCATTTAGTATGTACTCTCCACAGGTATATCCCAAAAGGTATACTAAAATCTGGAAGAAAAGTCAGATACTTTTTAAGTTTTAAATATGTATAATACACAGATATTGAGACTTTTTTTAAAAAAAAAAAGATAGTATTTATTAGACTCCCTCTGTGGCACAGCAATGTTTCTTTCCTATCATCACACTTCCTCCCTCCTTTTTCTTCACACCTGCCCAGGCCAAACTGCCAGCCCAGGACATGAGCAAGCTACACGGCTCCACAGAGACCTGGAAAACTTAAAAACATCATTACTACTACCTAATTTATCTTTGTTTCTATACATGACTATCGCTCAAAAATCACAAATAAAAAGAGGCTTGAAAGGACCAATAAAGGTTATTGGAAATAGGACCTAGAAGGAATTTTGTTTCTTAGTTAAGATTGTTGAGTTTGAAAGTAGAAAAAACTCCAAACTGATTGTAAAAGTTTTCCTGGGATGGCAACAGGTGGTGTCATTGCCCTTCACTAAGTGAACTAACTGATGAAAGTAGCTTACGGTTACAAAACGTATGCTACTCACCTCCAGATTACCTTATGATATATGCAGATCATTTCTCCTTTAGTCCTGTTATGAACTGAATTCTGTTCCCCCAGCCCAAATTCAAATTTTGAAGTCCTAACCCCCATATGACTATATTCTGAGATAGAGCATTTGAGAAATAGAGGTTACATGAGGTCATCAGGGTAAAGCCCTGATCCTATTCCATTCGTGTCCTTACAAGAAGAGGAAGAGACACCAGAGATTGCCTTCTCTGATGCACACACGACACCAAGGAAAGGCACGTGAGGACACAGCAAGGAAGGGCCCTCTGCAAGCCAGGAAGAGCGCTCTCCCCAGAAACCACCCTTCTCGACTTGGTCTGGCACTTCCAGCCTCCAGAACTGTGAGGAAATAGATAGTTGTTTAAGCCACACAGCCTGTGGCATTTTGTTGTGGCAGCCTGCAGACACTAATGTGAGCCATTTTTCTCAGGTCCTTAGACACCAAAGTGAATTCCCTGGCTCTGACATTTTAAAACAGGGGCAATCCTTGCATTTCTAATATAATGAAATTTTTAGATGCCACATTTAGAAAGCAACTGGTCCTGCTTTACTGAGAGAATACTGCTACAATCTTTTGATGAAACTATAAAAATATTTAAGTGAAAACAGGAGAAAATGAAAAATAGGTGTTTATCAAGCAGCACAAATGACAATTTCAAAGCAATTTTAAAAGCAAAGAGAAGTTTCAAGAGCAAGGATGTGCAAAAGCAGTCTATATTTTAAATATTATTGCCTCATTCATTTACTCAACCCACATTTACTGAGTACCTGCTATGTGTCAAGCATTATTTTAGGTATTAGCAATTCTGTGTTGAAGGGATTGATTAGTTCCCTACTGTACTGTGCCTTTATCCTACGAAAATTTTTATTGGCCTAGACTCGGATGGAAAGACAGACTTTTCTGAAAAAGAAAGAAAAATAACTTGAGGAAATAAAAAAATAACACCCTTAAAAGAATTCAGTCATTTACTGAAGAAATGCTTATTAGGTAACTACTTTATGCTAAAGAATGGTGGAAAGAAGAAAAGATCTAGGAGTTTTAAGGAAGAAAATTGATGTGATATCTACACAGATCTTTGTAGATGTTTGATTTAAATAAATTTAGAAAGGTTAAAACCCCTTGTAATAATCACCATTTTAAGGTGAAATTCACACAATGTAAGGGAGAGTCACTCCTCCAAGTACTGATACAGGTGTATTTATCAGGGCGGTCTTGAATAAGTCCCAGAGCCGGCAGCCTTGCTTGGGCAGAGGGTGAAGCCATGGGGAAAAGATTTGCTGGCACAAGAAGTCAATTCATTTGTTTATCCATTTTGGCTCTGTGCTAGGCCATGGGGCTACAGAGAAAAAGACACAGTCCAAATCTTCATCGAGTTGGGTCTAGGAGAAAAAAGCTCATAATGCAGCTGTAGAACCAGGCTGCCAGGCTGGGGAGGGGAAGAGCAAGGCCAGGAAAGAGGAGGCAGCCTCTGAGCTGAGCGTGGACATGGAGAGGGTGCAGGTGACCTTCTAGGCAGAAGTTTGAAGTGAACAGGGCTCAGGTCCAAGACAAACACCCAGGCTGCAGACCTCGGTTGGATTAAACCAGAGACAGCCTCACACTCCATGCTAATGGTTTTGCATTTTATCCCAAAGGCAATGGAGAGCCATTGAGATTTTAAGGAAGAAAGTGACATGATTAGAAGTGTGTTTTAGGAACCCGGCAAGAAACCATGAGAAGAACAGTTTGGGAGGGAGAAAAGGCAGTATTACGACAGGTGAGAACACTCAAGAGACATTCCCATAACCCAGGGAAGGGACAGAGCGAGCCTAAATTAAGGACATGACCAGAAAGGTACAAAGTGCCATGATATGCATTCTTGGATACAGAAAAAATAAATGGAAAAAGACATGAATAATCTTCATCTTCATGAATTTAGAGAGGTAAAACACATACCACGTGACACATCAAAACTGAAGTGTGGAGTGTGGTGTGTGACATGAGTGGCACAGACAATAGCGCCATCATACGGAGCACTGCCGAGAGGCCTCTGCAGCGGGGCTCTGAGTGTGTGTCTGGGATCGGGGGCAAGGATGTCATTCACAGAGCGTAAGACTGTTCCAAACCCGAGGAATGACTCACGTGAAAGCCCAGAACGGAGCAAGTCGGCCAGGCCTGAAAGAAATGACAGGATAGTGTTGAAGGGCAGTGAGAGATGAGGTGACAAACCATTTGGGAGCAGACTGTGGAGAATCCTCAGAGTCAGAATTAAAGGACTTAGGGTAGACTTTATCCTCCTCAGAGCAAAGGTCCAAGGAAAAACTTTTAGTGGGTCATAATTAGGGTTTTGATGAAAAAGAAATTTTGGAAAGAGTCACATGGTGACAGTGTTTAAGATACAATGGAAGGAGCAGAAAGGGGCTGGAAGGCGATAAGCCCAATTAGGAGGCTCCTGCAACAACTCTGGCGATAAGGGCCTGAGCACCGTGGGACTGAAAGGAACAGAGTGGGGGAAAGGGACTGCACAAAAGGCAGATCGTCAGAAATCATTTTCTGGATCCTTAGTCCTTGTTTTCAAAAAGAAGCCTTATGTGTTAATTCTTTTATTATGGGTATCCTTCCCAAGGCTCCCCTTCAGACAATGCCATTCTATAACCACAACCCTTGTACTCGCCATGCACAAGTAATTACTGGTCTGGGATGTGTTTGTTTCTTTAAGTGACTGTGGCTAAAAAATTGAGGATAAAAAGAAGAGATCAACCTTTGAAGTTCTGCCCTAGGTGGAAAAATAAAGCAAAACCAGGTGTTAGGAAAACCACAGATTTGGAAATGAGAAGGGACTACAAGGTAATTTTCCGTACACTTTTCTCATGAAAGTATATGTATTCCTTACAGAAATGCTTTCCCTGAGGAGAGGTTGTTCAGAAGCTCTAATTAGACTGGATATGTCAAAGTGTTTTGAAATGAATAAAGCATTCATACATGTGTTAGGTATTAGAAGGAAAATACGTGTTATTGCCCTATCACTTTCTCTGACAGAAAATAATGCTGACCCACTATTACTTGAGAAAGCATCAGAGTCGCTGGTTGAGATAAGTTGGAGATAAAGTATGGTCCATTAAAGTAATGTATAAATTCAGTCTATGAAAATAATAGATTTCAAGAGCTTAAATTTAAACCATTGACCTCATAACCAATCATCAGTGTTAATCAACACAGTTTTGAGTTACAACAAAAATACTATCCATTCTCCTTTCAAACTATTTAATGTACTAGATTTTACTACTCAAAATTAGAAGAATTCATATACATTTTTCGTTAATTATAAAACTATTATGCTTTTTTATATAAAGGATCAAAATTGACAAATAATTTTTTTAATTTCGACATTAAATGACTTTCTAACTTTTCCCTTTCTCGCCTTAAAACAGAACCTTTTATATGTTTGCTGAATATTAAAAGAAAGAAAAATCCTATGTCAGTTGTTCGGGTTCATACAAGACCTAATTGCCTCATACACTCTAATTCTGCCACCAGTTTATAATTAGCATGCATTTCTCATGCATGAGTTGACCCAATTACATAACAAATTTTGCCTTTGGGGATTGCTCTTGACTGCTTGTCTTCTGTCCACCATACAACTCAATTTCACACCGTCAGCATCCTGAACACGACCACAGTCAGTCTCTGTCAAAATGATTTATTGAAATTACAAACAGAGATCAGATCCCTAGATAGCCACCCCACCTTCCTGCTCACCCTGCCTTACACGCAACCTAACTTTGAATCAAATCTTTTAATAGTCCACAGACGCTGTTATTCAATTATTAGGCCATGTTTTCCTCCAATAATCTAATGTTTTTTAAGTTAATTCACAAAGTCTCAGAGAACTAAATCAACAGTATCCACTTGAGCTTATTAATGGGCATATAATTTATTTTGCATTCTAAGAAGTCAGTGAAAAATTATGTAGCCACATCAAAAAACTGAAAATAATTACGTTTTAATATCAAATTAAAGAGACACTTTTTTCTATAATGTTTTTTAAAAACATGTCAATCTTAGTTTTGTTTTGTTTTGTTGGTAAAGTAAGTAAGCATTTCTTATGAATGGGTACGCAAAATTGAAAATGGTAGTAAAAAGAGTATTAGGGAAACAGGAGAGATAACCAAAATTATAAATACTGACAGGGGAAGGGAAAGAATATAAAACAGGTTAAAACACTATTGTCTGTGTTGTCAGTGATTAAGAAAAGGGGTTCCAAAGATTCCTGCGGATGCTAACACACACCAGTGCACACACAGACACACACAATGTTTTGCTCTGTGAGTTGAGGGCAGGAACGAAACTCGGCAAATCACATATGGTACACTTACTATTCCAGTCAGTTTGTAAAATACAAGCTTTGTCATCTAGATTTTTTTCCTTTCCCTTTCATAAATTATTTCTGTGCCACCTGAAATAAATTTTAAAATAAACATCTAAATTTTATCTACAGCACAAAGATTGTAAAAGTCTCTCAGAGTGGGACTTTATCATTTCATTTCACAATTTATCCACAGACTGTCTCAGCTAATTGAAAATGTAGTTTATATTAATGTGTAAGCAGGCAGAATGAAATCTATCAATAACCTCCTCTAGGCTGGGTGAGTCTCCCAGGTGTCTGCGGGGATTCTGCCTGGCTCTCCTGCTGCTGGTGCCCCGAATGAACTACTTATAAACATGAAGGTGGTAATCACCTGAATTAGATATAGCCTTCACAATTACCCACACAAGCTACAGCTATAAGGACAACAGAAAAAAAAAGTTTTTAAAAATGTCCAAAGGCACAGGAATTCCTCCATTCATGTCTGTACATTGTTCTCTAAGATCATTTTTATAATACCACTAAGTAAAGAAAATGTGAAGATGTGCTAGGATATTTCTGTCATTTGTGAATTCATGCCCCAGAATTGGGCTGGGAGGTGGAGGGGGGAGGAGGCAATAAGACATCCTCTGGAATTTCATGGAAAAAGAAATATTTATTTGGCAATCAGTTCCATTTCTTTCCAACCACTCAGCACATTCTGTAATCTGGCCTCTTTTCTTATTCTTTCTGCAGCTCTACCAAGTGAGTAACAGAGCAGAAGAATTTTAAATTACAGCATTTAATAAATCTCCCAAGCTCAATATGTTGTCATTATAGACCCCAAAAGAAGGAAGTCAAGGCTAAACCCACCCTCCCTCTTTCATTACACACAATTTCAAATTTACAGCTGTATTTTATCCACACCTCACAAACATATGGAGACTGAGTGGGCAGTTCCAAATGATTTCAAATCCCGGACAAATGATTACGAGAGTGTGAGAAAAAAAAATCTGACACAGACACAAGCAATCAAAAATGCCCATTCATCCATAACGTATTAACCAAAACACGTAAGAGTTGTCATTAAATCCCCTGTCTTATGTCTTTATATTTTCTTCAGTCCAAAAGGGATTAAAGGGAGCTTAGAAAGATCCAGACAACATTCAAAGTTAAATAAAGTAAAAACAAGTAAGAAGGTGAAGCAATCGGAAAAATAAAGATTGTGAAGACCCTGGCTTAATTGACCCACTCCGTCATCCTGTTAACCGTGCAGCCCAGATCTCACATCCTTCACAGTTTCCAGGAGGAGCATCCCAGCATCTCCTGCAGCCAGGCTGGTGTCTGTCTCGTCTGGACATTTTCTCACCTTCTTCGTCTCCGAGCAGACACAGGCCAAGCCACTGTCTAAAGTATCTGTCTCGACTTGGCCAATATATTTCAGTGTTTGGGTGTATCTGAAAGTAATGTGGAAAACTGAACTAGCCAAAGTACCAAGTTTCAGATTAACCCAGGTTTCTTATAGAAAAAATATCCTTGGATAATATGGAAAACCCCATGAGGTCACGGAAAAGTTCATAAAGTTGCGGCCTTATAAATCAATAATAAATTCACTAGACCTCAGAATACTTAACAGTTTCCTTTCTTCAAGAGCAAATCCCTAACAGCAACATTAGGAAATGTATATTTTTACTACTATCCAAATACGAATGTGCTTCATCATGCTAAAAGCACTACTTGCAAGACTGCTGTGGTTGCTAATATCAAGACAATCGCAAAGAAAATATTCAGAAACCTAAATTATATGCTTTAAAAAATCATCATTGTCTAAATTATAGATTGAATCTAAATGGCATTTCACATACTGTTATGTATATAATAAATATAGATTTATACGTACCTGTGTTATACGGGTTTTTTGCATAATGAAGAATAAATCGGCAAGCAGCCTCTGGTATTGAATAAAATGTGTATTCCTGCTAATGATAAAGGTTGGTGAAATGATCAGCTCTTTTCTTATTAAATATGAATATTGAGTTAATTTGAATATAAATTAAAAGGCTTACCTTTGAATCCATTGCAATCCTTATGTTAGCTGTCACGTGGATGTCTTTAGCAGAAATTGTTTAGCTTGTTTTGAAATAAATTTCTGTGATAGTCGAAGATTTATAGCTTTGTTTGTGAAGCACTGTTTTTATTTTTTTTAAAAAACTTCCCTAACAATAATGCAAAGAAAAGAAACACTAGCGAATGTAACTGCCACTGGAATACACAAGGACCTTTTATTTGCATTTTTAAAAGCAAAAATAGGTTTCTAACTTAAGGAATGAAGAGACAGAGAGATGAGGGGAATAACCTTCAGTACTCATAACTGGAGCGCTGTTGAGACAGGGCAGAAAAACTAAGGGACAAATGGCATGAACCCTCAAAATTCAACCACTTCTCTTCAAAGGAAAAAAATCCTTACTAAGGTAAAATACTCATTTTAAAGACCAAACAATGGCTAAACATTACAGAATATGAAGAAAATGGTATTTACTCTGCCTCCTCTCACTCCCTAAATGTTCTTTAAACATCATTCTGTTTCTGAACTTTTGACAAATAAAATTCTTTCTCAAATTATATACTATCACTCTATCGGCAAATTGTTACTCTAAATATGACGATGGCCAAAAATTATCAGTGAGTTTAAAACCATTGGCTAATTAAACATTTCCCAGAAATTAAGGCTACATCATTTATAACATTTAGATATACCGAGTTTAGTGATTGTACAGTGACACACAAAGTAAATTTCTCATGAAAAATGCATATTTGCACACACTTTTATATCATGTACATGGCAATTGATTTTCATTCATAGTTCCTCTTGAATACCTAACATTGAACTAACATTTTTTCTGAATAAAATACATTTTAACAAACTTTATATAGTACTTCAGAAGAAATTTTACCATAGACATAAATTACAAAAAGTAAGAACTGCTGTTTATCCGCCTTTAGTATTGAATTAACACTTTTCAGTATCTAATATGCTTTAAACTTGTTAGTCTCAATTTTCTTTTTCCAAAAAAAATATATTGAATAAGACGCAGTTTTCAAATTCAAAACAACTTCATATGTAAATGTTTGTTTTAAAAATTTAATTCTTCATTTCTACAAATATCTGAAGTACAAAATCTTATATACACATAATTAGCAAATATGAAACTTCTCAAGATACTTGACCTTATATGTATATGTGTTGTGTGTTTACCCACAGGGGAAAAAAAATCTGTTAGGTTTTTTAAACTTAACCATGAAAGTCCTCTTTTGGAGGAAGTCAAAGCTGAGAATCATTCAAAATGGAGTAAGATGTTAAATTACAATAGCTTCTTTTATGTTAAAGAAATATAGTCACTGCTATTGAAGTGTTGGGCTCTAGATAACAGCTGAAATCAAAGAGAAGGAATTTCACAGATGAACTTGGCATATTTTATGAGTACATTGAGTACTGCGTACATACCAAAGCAACAAGAACACCTGCAAGTCACCCAATCTCACTTTCTCACCCAGAAACACAAGTTAGGGCCATCACAGCACTGAACAGTCACCTACATTACTGATTTGTTCCTGAGTCCTCTTCAGCCTCTGTAGTTCAGGCGTGTCGGTAACGATGCTGAAGCCCCTCCCTTTGCTTTCTTCAAAATCTCTTTTGTACTTGACCTAACAGTAGGGGGTGGGGGAGGGGGATAAAATAAAAAAAGAGAAGTAAACAGAGGAATCACAAATCCCTAAAAAGCTGCTAAAATTGGAAGCAGTGCCTCCAGAAACAGCTCTATCAGGAAGTGGCAAAGTGAGAGGCAGGGGCATAGCGAGAGGCTGCCTGGTTTATATCCCAGCTACTCCTCTGACTCTGTGATCTCAGGCGAGTTTCTTAACCACTCTGTGCCTCGTGGGTCTCATCCATAAAATGGCAGCAGCAACAATATTTAAATAACGCTATTTAATACATCCTAAGGGTAAGATCAAATCTACTAATACGCATACCTAGCCAATAGCAAGCAAGCAAATGCACCATAATAGTTATTACTATCACCAATAGTTATACTGCTCTTATGCCTGTCTTGTCAGTGACAAAGCATCATTTTGCACCTCGACTGAACTAAGAGGGAAAAAGACATACAAAATCATCAATGGCTACCCCTGCCCTTACAAAGTTTTCATTCTACTTCATAAAGCTAAGCATGTGGATAAGATTATACACTGCTATATTGCTAAATGTCAAGTATGTAAATGCTTATGAAAGTATTCATCACACAGACCACATCTAGAGATTGAAAGGCTTCAAGCACATGCCCTTAGCACACTGTGTGCAGAGGTACCTAAGATTTTTTTTCCAGTGTTTAAATATACTTCTTTTCTAATTACAACCCAGTGAAGCTGACTTTTACAGTTTTCTCAGGGGACCAGAATAGCTAATGCTTAATCTTACTAGAGCCCCATCTCCTATTATTAGCATAATGATAATAACTGTCACACCAGTTAAATATTCTGCTTGTTAATGACTGAGATGCTTATATCACTCTGACTATTCTTATTTAAGAGCCTAAATACTAAGAAATATAAAAATCCATTTTTGATAACCCATTTTACATTCATAATTATCATTTTCAAATTAAAATTTATATTAATAATTAACATTTAGGGTAGTTAGTAAAAAATATGATTCTGTGAGTATAACTAACAGTATCAATTTTATGTATCCTTAGTTAAGCATGGAATGACTGTTTTTGTATCCGTATTTAAATATTCAATTCTCTCAAGCACTACTGTCCTTGAGACTACTAAAAAATTTCCTTTTGCCAGAAAAACTTGATAGAAAAAAATTCCCAGATGACAACAAATAGAAAAATGTAGATACTCTCATTACTTTAAACTTTAAAATATATAATGTTCTCCATATATTTTTACTTAAGATATAAAAGTACTAAAACCCTTACTTCATTTTCCTAAATAAGGTCTTTACCACATTATTTTTCTTCCACAAAAAATGCTGAATGAAATTAACCCTCAATCTCCCAGCATGTGTGAGAGATACATACATATACCAGTGTATTCTTGGCGTTTTCTGCCTAACTAAGCAGTGAAGCCACTCAGCTTAGCCTGAAGTTAGTACTAGGGCACAGAACAGTAAAATAATAAAAGTAAGAAAGATGACAAGGTTATAATAGCAATCAGCATGAAAAGGTAAGGAGAAAAATTCTATTATCCAAGTTCTAACGTCACTAATGCCAGTTTCAGAGAAAACACAATCACGTATGCTTTCTGTGATTAGTTTGGGTTTTTTAATGGTAATTTCCAAAGAAAGAACTGAAAAGAAAAGCTATTAAATCCCAGAATCATAGGTTTTAGGCTGATAACCATTTAACAGCCCTTTCCACATTCGCAAAACATAAAAATCATGATTTGGGCTTGCCTCATGTACACCGAAGAGGATACAATCAAAATCATAAATGGTTTGCAGACTTTTGGAAGATGTGTCATCTTTTTTAATGGTGTGATCCACAACCAAGCTCCACGTAGTCCCAGCACCAACTCAAGCACTAACCCACCGAGTCTTTACTGCACACAAGGATGGGGCCTTGTAGACATTAGTCAGTGGCTCTCTTTTCCATACTCCCGCCCACTTAAATCCCCGCTCTCTACTAGGTCTAGAACACATGGAATGTGGTGACAAAGTCAAATCTTATTCATCTGTGTAATCCCAGAACCTAGCATAGCACCTGGCCGGTGGGAGTTGGTTAATAAATGATTAAGAAAGGGAAGAAGTGAGGGAGAAGGGGAGGGAGAAAGAAGAGGGGTGGAAGCAGAGAGAGAATCTGGCCCAGTTCCAGATATGAGAGGAATCTCATATTCGGGGACTGAAAAGTGGAACCATTTGGCTGCAGCACCTGGTGAAAGGGAAAGACCTGGGAAATCAAGCTAAGAAACACAGATTTAAACCAGATTTGAAAAGAAATTGCTGGCCATGGTTCCCACCTTAGTCCATTCAGGCTGCTATAATAAAAATGCCATAGACTAAATGGCTTGCACAGAACAGAAATTGCTCTCATAGTGCTGGAGGCTGGGAAGTTCAAGACCAAGGCACTGACAGATCTGGTGTCTGATGAAAGCCTGCTTCCTGATAAATAGACCACTGTAACCTCACGTAGTGTAAGGGGTAAGGGAGCTCTGCGTGACCTCCTATTTAAAAGGGCACTAATCCTATTTCTGAGGTCTCTACTCTCATGACATAATTACCTGCCAAAAGCGCACCCTCCTAATATCATCACATTGGGGAATAGGTCTCATAAAAATTTGGGGGGACACAAACATTCAGCCCATAACAGGTGCTTTTACATACAAGCATTTAACATTAACTCAACATGTATTTATTAAGCCTCATATAAACTCCTCTTTCCTCAGTAAAAATGCCTTTTCTTCCCTTATGTTTCAGGATTGGACACAAAATGATCATCTCTAGTCTCTTATCTACTCTACCATTAAAAAGTACTTCATGATGACCCCACAAACAATAATGGTGGTATTCTCAAAACTGCATTCTCTGGAATCTTCTCCTCCAATGTTCATCTATTCAATCCTTTGTTTATTAAAAAAAAACATTTATTGAGTACTTACTATGTGCCAAGTACTATTCTGTGTGTGGGAACAGTGCAGCAAAGAAGAGTCAATAATCTTAACCCTCATGGAGCTTGCATTACAGTGAGAAAAACAGAAAAGACACAAGACCTATATAAGTTGAATAAGTGGTATATTAGTGGTAAGTCTAAGAGAAAAATAAGGCTAGAAAGGAAGTGAGAAGGGTCAGGAATACTGCCCTTTTAGAAAGGGTGGTCTGGGAAGGCCCCAGTGGAAAGGTGACATTTCAGTAAGACCTGAAGGAGGTGAGGGCTGTGGCAGAACAGCAATGTGGCAGACTTCTGGTTTACCATGCTCTTTCTAGCCACTGTATTAATCAACTGGAGTGAGCAGGGCAGAAGGAGCGTTCCCCAGTTGATCATTATTAGAGAATCATCAAGGACCGAAGAAGACAGACAGAGTCCTTATGCCCAGCTTCAGCCTCAGCTCCCCAGCCCGGGGAGCCACATGATCTTGTCAGAACAGGTCCAGAAAAACACAGGAGTGTGAAGCAAGATGCCACCGTGAGTTTAGAAAGAGAATGTGCTCTACCTGGGAAGTAATGTGATCTTTGTTTCGTACGGGCTTATCCCTTCAAAAATACAGAAGAAAGATACATTGAAAATGTATTCTTAATGTAAATGTAAAAAAAATATACAATGGACTATAGGATTTGCCATATTCTTCTTCAGAAGTAACATAAAAATGTATTTCAAATACCGAATGCTACCTAATACTGACATGTTCCACATGTATGTATCTGTATATGAACACACACACACAAACATTTATCTTCCTGTACTACAGATTAGAACCCCAAATCATGAGTCAAAAGACCTGAATTTAAACCCTAATTCTGTTACGTGATCTTGGTTTGTTCAATTTTGCCAACACTCCTGATTGCCAGCAATACAATTGGAAAAGCAAAGCAAAGCAATATACTACCAAATGTTTGGAGGGCTAACATAAAGGATGTGTGAGAACATCAAGCAAGGCCCTGGCTGGCGTGGCTCAGTGGATTGAGCGCAGGCTGTGAACCAGGCATCACAGGTTCAATTCCCAGTCAGGGCACATGCCTGGGTTGCAGGCCATGTCCCCCAGCAACCGCACATTGATGTTTCTCTCTCTCTCTCTCCCTCTCCCTTCCCTCTCTAAAAAATAAATAAATAAAATCTTTAAAAAAAAAAAAAAACATCAAGCAAGGACACACCCTTAGTAGGACATTAGCAAATATTCGTTTGCACCTTCCTGACAAATTTAAAAAGTGACCTTTGTTGCTTAAATATGATCATCTTTGCCAGTGTGTGCTTGCTCAGTGATATTTTGTGTTTGGAGTCACCAGCAAGTAACACTCAGAAGTTCACCCTGCAGGGGAAGCTAGAAACCAGGGTGGTTCTAGCCCAGCATAAGAAAAAGGCTCACACTGATGGAAAAGGAAGACTTTTAAAACACACAATGGTGAGCAGAGCTGCACACTCAATTATTTGCTAATTCTGAGATATAAGTTCTCTCCCCAAAATGCTGCAAGTACCATAGTTATTACTATTATAACAATATAAACAAATGTAGAAAATGAAAATGACTACAGAAAAAGACCTTAAGCAGAAAGCCATTTTTATTATTTTTTCATTTATTTTTATTGTATTTTTTTCCATTATCATTTGTCCCCCTTATACCCGTTTCCCCTCTGCAATCACAAAAAAGCCAACAGAACCCAAGACTGGTAAACTGCTGAACAACAGACTGAAAGGAGAATAAATAAAATTCAACAATGAGGCCAAGATGGATCAGCAGCTCCAGCCCCAACTATGCTCCTCTTGACCATGAAATTCTTGACCATGAGCATGTGGAGATGCAGACCAATATGTTCATAATAACGCTTTTGTAGCTTCAAAAAAACTGGAAGCAACTTAGACATTACATCCACCGGAGAATGAACAAATTATTGTCTCTTCATACAATGGAATGTTATTCAGGAATAAAAATAAATGAACTACAGATGCATGGGTCCATATGAATGAATCTCAGAAACATTTTGTTGAAGGGAAAAAAGCAAGGGATACATAGATATGTGGTAAATAAATAGGGAAAAGGACTTGATAAGCATGACATCTAGAGAAGTGGTAAGATCTGCTCACTGATACCTGCTCATAAAAAGAGGCTTCACTATTCCCAGTGACATTCAAGTTCTTAAGTTGGAAAGTAGATACACATGTGATCCTTTTAATATCATGCTGTAACACCTTCATGTACACTCCATATAGTCTTTTCTACCGACCAAATATTTCACAATCGTTTTCAAAGAAAGTATGGGCTGAGTTTTAAAACCCCCGATGAGGAAGCTAAAGCACCCAGAGATTAAACCAAAATCATGAGCATAGAAAAAGATGAGAACCGGAATTCAGGTCATATTTTCAGCCAGCCAAAAGCAAGGCTTGAGTTTTCCATAAATGGCAAGTGAGCCAGTGGCATCCCTATGCAGAAAGTTGAATCAGTCACTCTAAGTTTCTTCATTTTAATGAAGCTGTTTGACTACTATGGTAAACACTGAACTGAAGCAAAAAGGCAGGAAAAATAGGAATTGAGAGAGGGTAGAAAGGGTGTTGCAAAAGAGATCCCATACATGGAACAGCCCAATGGGAGGGGATCCTTGGCCGGTCACCATAGACCAGATGGATAAGAAGACTCCAGGACCACAGGGTCAACAAAAGAAGAGTATCATTTAGCTGCAAAGCAGCTTACCTTGTCAGGATATGTCTAATGGAAACCTAAAACCTACAGACACATTTACTACTGATTCATGTTATTCTCCCCTTTATTTCACAGTCTCCACCTGATACCATGAAATCAATGAGCAATTTTATTATCTTGATGGATACTTTACATTTCTTCAAGGAAAGATTATGAGGGTCATATCATTTTTAAACTACACGCAAAATTCTTAGTTTGATCTGCGGAACTTAGCACTCAATTACATAGTTCAGTAGATTTTGAAGTACTGGGCCATATGCTTCTTTCTATCTCACTGCATTTTGCTTGGTGCTTAGCATGTATTAAAAGCTTCATAACTATTTCATGATTGATTACCATCTAGTTTTGTATTTTTATATCTAAAATGCAGAAAATTGGCTAATCTTGCAATGCTAAATGGGAATTAAACAACTACAAAGGAAAATCTTATTAAGGGCCCTTTTGTAAGGTGAAGTTAATTTTAACAAATGTTAAGTCAAATAAGCTCAAAAAGCAAATTTGCTTTTTTATCAATTAATGTCATAATTTGTAAATTTATGGTTAATTAAATGAAATTAAAATTTTAATTACCTTTTTAAACATAATTAAAAGGCATTAAAAATAATTTTCATAGATTTCTAAGCCTTAAATTAGCCTTTCACTGCATTTGCAGAGGTACTTACTGATATGTACAGATTTGTCAGTTTTCTATGTTATATTCACAATCCAACTTTATTAGATTTGGAATCCCTTTACTTTTAACAGAATTGTTTTCAGTTAAAAAACTGTAAAGTCTCAGTTGTATCTGAAACAAATACTCTGAATGCATAAAAAGGCATATCTTAATTAATTTCTCAATAAGCTAAGATAATTAAAAATGACTCCTAAGACACTGACATGTAGCTTAGGGGTTAACAGCTCAGGCTCAGAATTTGACAAGCAATGTCTTGGGCTCTGGCCCCATCTCTTATTAGCTGTGTGACCTCAGGCAAGTTATTTAACCTCTCTGAGCCTCAGTTTACTCATGTACAAAATGAGCATAATTGCAGTGCCATGCTGATAGCACTTTTGTGAGAACTGAGTGAGTGATAACGATGACGCCTGACACCTACTGGCGGCCGCCTACATCCGGGACACTGCGCTGAGAGCGTCTAGAGCATACATCCAACCACGTGAGCCGTACTCTGCCCGCTGCATCTGGAGCTCCTTCAGTCTTTTAGGGACTAAAATAGAATATAAATTTAAAAATTAAATAAAAAATAAAATATGTGTTACCTGTATTATCCTCAGATAAATCCTAGCAGGTGTACAATTTAATGGCCATTTCATTGATGAAGGAAAAGATTTTGAGGAGGTTCCAGAGCTAATAGGGGACAGAGTCTCTCTCTGGCCTCTCCTCAGACATTATCGTTTAATTCATCTGACAATGGAAAACATTGCCAAAATGAAAAATATTCAACTGAACACAAACAAGATATAAATAATGTCCTATAAACAAAAAGGAAAGTGAAATCACTGAATATTTCTAAGTAGAGGATTCCAGAAGATCTACATAACTTAAAATTATAACTAATTCACTTTCTGTGATGTCACAGAAAGTACAAAAATTATCACCCAAGGAAAAGCTTTTCAGTCAAAATGTGTTCCCAGGTGTTTCTTAAGGAACAAAACTATTGTTTAAATTTTCACTTAGTAAGGATCAGGCCAGAAGGCAGAATACCATTGCTAGAAATGTAGTATTGGTGGGAAAATGGATTCAAAGAAAACATTTTACATAAAATAAAAAAAGTGGAGCCTAAAATATATACATATGTTGCATATTTTCACTGAGAATTTCATAATAGAAAAAAATATAACTAATCCACCAAATTCTTCCAAAAGTTATAAATTACTCTGCAGAGTAAATTAAGTATTTGGTAATGATAATTAACTTGTTCAGGAAAGTAAACTGCCATCCAATGAACTATTCAGGTACTGCAGAGGCAAAAAAATTAATATTCCAATGCCAGATGCAGTTCTGAAGAGTGATGGACTCACAGAGCCTGTCTGTTGCCACTTGATGTTTCCATGTTACTTTTTAAATAACATTTAATAATTCAGAGGATTTATGAATTTTGATTTCTAGACATGTGTTTCTCAGCTATTAATCCTTTAGAGAAAGTCAACCTCGTCCCATTACATGATTATAATTTTAAAATATAAATATCTAATTCACGCACATAATGGAATATGTTGAAATTATTTTGAACCAGAAGATACCATGCAAAGTTAAATCAAGGATAAGATAATAAATTACAACAGGGAACATTTCTGTGTGCCTAGCCTGAATTATAAAGTATGAAGAAATGGGTAATTTCCAGTTAGGAAAGAAAAAATTAGGGAGTTAGTAATTTATTAAAAAAGAAAGCTACATCCAAACTTCAGTAAACAGAAGAAATAAGGATAAAACCAAGAATTCAGCAAATGTAAACAGAGCTGAACTAACACAGTCATGAAAGTGAAAATAACGCGTCCTTCATCTCAGAGTCACAGCTGAAGAAGGTGACAGATGATTCCTCCCTGTTCTTACATCCGCCTGCTCCCTAACAGATTGATAATGTCATTAAAATTGGTCCTAATAACCCTCCTACACCTCAATGACGTTATCCATCAGGCAACGCCAACTGTTTTTCTATAAGAAAACAGTTCTTCCACTCCTACAAAACTGAAAAAGGAAAAAGAAAAACTGTTACAGAAAAAAAAATGCAAACGAAGAGTAAATCTAAATACACTATACTTCATGTACACACACTGATACCGGATTAGCTTCCATGGTAGACAGCTCCCACCACAAAGAAAAACCCACGGATCTCAGCAAGGCATTTAATTCAAAAATTTTTAAGATCAAATCCTTAATACAAAATTTTATTTAAAACATTAATCTCCCAGACATTTCAACAAGTTATTAACATATTGTTGTTACAATTAGAAACTTAGTACTAATTCAGGTCTTATGCAGGAAAGAAACTATTAGCAATAAATATATTGGAAGTGCTGAAGAATGAACTGGAGAATTATGGACTCTCAGGCTTCTTAGTTAACAGCGAGAGCTTCGCATGATTACAGGTGTGAGTGTTCAGAAACTCGGGCTTGCTGCCTGCCTGCTATGTAATAGCAGCTATGATTTATTAAAGAGCTACAAGGTGTACCATGTTACATGAGGCATTTGACAGGCTAACTTGCTTAATCTTCAAAACCACTCTGTAAAAGAGGTATTGATTTTACTATTTTTTACATACAAGAAATATGGTTTCTCAATAGTAATCCTATTGTTTGGCCCACCCAAAACACCCTTCTTCCTAGTCATAGCCCCATGCCTCACTCCTCCTGTTTAGGCTTACCCAACAGGCATCATTTTCCTACATAACCCACTTCCTTAACCACCACTGATTGGCCCCAAAGGTAGACAGTCATCTGGCCTTAGCTAGTCCAAGTCAAGATGTTTTGGGGATTTGGGAATGGGGGCCCAATATGTAGAGTGAGTCTCTCCCTCTGGTAACTGAAACTCTATGATTTACAACTTGGGAACTCTGGACAGCCAGGTGGACCACTCACTACCAGAATACAGACAGGCAGAGAGAGTCCTGGCCGGGTGGCCTTTGAGTCCTAATTCCCACAATTCCCAAAACTGAAACAAGCACGTTCCTGCCTTGGATTTGTGTACCCTAATCCCTCAAAAAACTATCACCTTGTTCAAAAATGAGGGTTGGGAATTCTATCCCTTGCAGCCAAAAACCCTAATTAATACAGTAAATTGTGGCTTCTTGGTTAAGACACAAGCCTAGCAGCACTTTCTGGTGAGCAGCAGAGTGAGGATTCAAATCCAGATCTGTCATGAAAGCTTTTGTTCTCTTCTACCCTGTCACATTATAAGATGGTAATTTAAACATTTCATAAACTTCATCAAAGACTTGCACCTAGAACAAAATGTAATATTAACAAAAATATACAATTATTTCTTTTTAAAGCCTAGATTTAAAACAACAGTGTAAAGAAGTTCTGAAATAACATTTAAATTGTCTTACATGTTACTTATATTAGCAAGTGTTAGATCTTTAAGGTCCCACACACTACCAATAAGGTTCTCTGTGGGTATTCATCAAATGAGTAAAAATCTAGGGTAAGTACTTCAAAATGAAACTTTAAAATGATCACCATCCTCAAGCACCAACTTAGAAAAGTTTGTGGATACAAAGACTACTGCATAAGTCTGCACATCAATTACTATATTATCTTGACTGCATTTCTATGAAGTTTCAAGTTCCATGGTTTGGTGTAATTCCTTGGTGCTACAGGTACAATTACTACATTCTTCCTTTGCTGACCTAAAAGTCTCCCCTTTGGCCTAAAGACACTAACAGGCTCTGGGTAAGTCCATTTCCCAAAAGAACAAATGGTCTTTCTTTTCCCTCCAGAATAAACATAGCAAAAAGCAATAGCATTTTTTTCCTCGCAGTGTGAAAATAAAGAATTTGGTTTCACAGTTACAAAGAGAAGGAAGAAAAAAACAGGACTCTAAAAGTAATGGCAGTGGAAGAGAGGGGTCAGTTTGAGTTGACATGGATAAGTGTTTTAATGTCTCTTAATAATCCTAATTTTGGAATGTTGTTCTGCCTGAGTCTGTGAACGTCTCACTTATATATATCACAGTCTGTGAAAATACAGCCATTTGAGAAACAGAAATAAATTGGCATTGCCAAAGAGCCAGGCGGTTCCACTGTTTGGAAACCATCTGGTCTGAGTTTTCTCTTTGTCAGCACCATCAATACTTCAGTAGCAAGAGCTATTATAGAGATTGTGTGCGTTTCGTTGCTTTAAATAAACTCAAACAAAACTACCCTGGATGTAAATTCATTATTTCTTTGAACTGTGCTTACAGCATATAATGAAACCCCTGTCAAGATGAGTTATACTTGAATAACTACATTCATTCTATAATTTCACAAAACCAAATGGGAAAATACCAGCAGTGTGTCTACAGCTCCTGTAGCATCTCTTGATCACGCTGACCATCACTGGGGTAACCACTGTCCAACTTGACCACCGGCAAATGAGAAATTCTCTGATGACCTAGATGCCAAAGCAGAGCTATATGTTCAATGTGGGCTGTAAGGAGATTTAGATAATGAGAAAGCTCCGAGATACTGTTAATTGACCAATCAAGAAAGAAACAGAAGGTATCTAAGAAACTTAAACCTGTTAATCCTAGAACAGACAATATGACAAACTAATGAGAGACACCACATCACTGCTGGGTTGCAAGACACAGGGAGACAAATGCATGCAAAGCACTGGGCCCTACCTCCATTTACAAAAAGGGGCAGTGTTTACTAAACATATTAGGCCCTCAGTAACCCATATATTTAAACTGACGCTGGCATAAACAAACCTTGTTTTCTAAGACAATCTCAGCTTCAGCGGAAGATAAAGTTTCCAGGCCCAGAATCGGAACAAAGTCAAATCCCTGTGAATGCCAGCATTTACCCTTTAGAGGCAGATGACCGTGTCAGTGCCCTATAGATGGAAGCTGGAAGTCCCTATGTCACATTCACTTAAGAAGGGACTAATGAAGGAGGTTAAGGTACTGGGCTAAAGTTAAAAAAGTAAGAAAGCGGGGGTGAAGAGATTTTACTTTCTTTTATCTACAGGTCATCCTTGCCCGCCACCTCCCCACTTTGCACTGAAGTTTGACTTGTCCAAATTGCTTTGCTGGATCTACACCGGACAGCGAAATCATTTGGCAGGCACATAACCTTATCAAATTTCCAGTTATAGTACAAACAGAGGCAACAAACCACAGCCACTGAAACTGATAACAGTTCGCAAGGCTGTGCCTGCAGGAGAGGAGAGAAGCACTGTGGGCACCCTGGCCTGGAAGCCCAGCGTGGGAGGAGGCAGAGGGGAGGCTCAACCAGATAAAGACTAATCCCACCAAATCCAATCACTGCTCCAATTCTTCTGCCTGAGATTGCAGCAACCTAGAGGCCCCTCACTAGGGGTGAAAAACATTGTAAACCCAGAGGTGTTTGTCTGCTCCCACTATCATTTAAACTTGAAAGGCAAATGGAACAAAAGCACGAGAATAGTACCTTCGCGAGTTCCCTGCCAACCGCTGTTGGCCCTAATACATTAGGTCAGGTTATGAAGCATAAATTCTCAGTTCAGTGCGGTGCAGGGAACAATAACTACACCCTGGTTTTCTCTGGGACTCAAGCCAAACTGCTCTGCGCATCTCTACTCTTTGCTCAAAAACAGGAAAAATAGTATTTGCCCAAAAAGAATGAAGTAATACTTCATTCTTTGAAATATTTAAGATTAATCCTAACACATTGAAGATTAAATTTATGAGATAAATTTAATCTTAAATCACTATATGAAACATAGATCCTTTCTAAAATGTTTCTGGAGGTTCTGCCCCAGGTCTTTGTTTGTTTAAGTGGTGTGGCTCCCAACATTTCTTGCAACACTACAGAAGAAATTAAGGAATAAAATATGAAAAACATATATAATTAGCTAGGCAATCCCCCAGTTAAAGGACAGGCCCAAATTTAGATTTAAGTCCAAATGTGCCCAACCATCAATTTCCTAGCTTCCTAAACACTCCTCTGGTTTGAGACCTTTTAATCCCAGTCCCAGGAAAGGCTCATCTAGGATTAAATTCTCTAATCACAGCACAGAATCCTTTTACTTTTCTAAGTGAAGAATATATAGGTTATTAGTATAAGATGACTTGATCTGTGAGTTACCCTATTCATGACATTGCTATGTAAAATTAACAAGTTAATTTCAGGTTTCCAATTTCCTCTCATTTCTTTTCTTCTATCTCATCCCACCCAAACCCCAGCAGCCAATGCTAATGATTTTCTTTCCTTATCTCAAACCCAACCCACTAGTCTCCGCTCCCTTCCCAGACACATTCCAGCCACCACCTCACTCAAAGGACCACAGTACTTCCTATTAATCCCTCTTTCTGTCCTCTTGCCTCAGCAATCTGCCTCCAAAATGAGCTTTCAAACTGCAAACCTGGGGACTTTGTCCCTCAGTTTAAAATTCATCAGTGTCTCTGCATTCTTCTCGGGTAATGTCTGGACACCAAAGCTTCGTGACTGAACCCTTGTCTGTCTCCCGGGTCATGTCCCTCCCCTGTCTCCACCCTGTACTCAAGCTCCCGAAAACCCTGCAAACTGTCATCAGGGGCCACTGAAATGCAGACAGCCTCTCATACCTCAAGGCCACTGGGATGGCACAGCCCACACCACCCTGGATTCTAGAAAAGGCATCTGTAGAGGCTTAGCAGGTGATCACTGCCCCAGCATCTGGCTCTTGTTGCTGCTTCTGTTAGCAATAGAGTCATTTTCTCCATAAGTATCCGTACTTCTTGAATCATCTTATACACACTAAGCATACTTTAAATTTATTATTTCTTTATTCTAACAGGCAAGAATTTTGTATTTTCCCAAGTGTAATCAGTACTATGCTCAAAACATTCCATGAAAGTTTCAGAGTCATCATATATTTAGTCACAGCTCCCTCACTAAAATCTGGTGGATAACTCCCAGTTTAACACAGGTGATTTCATTCACTGTCTTGCAACACAGGTACAAGCTAGATAGAAAACACATACAGTTCAAAAATAGACATACTGGTTCAAGGTTAAGTCCCAGTGGAGGGACAGTCAGCCCAAAGCAGTTCAAATACTAATGTAGAAAAAAAAAAAGGAATTTTAATGCTAGCTTAATAAACACAGGAAAATAGTTTGTTTCACCCCCTTCCTACTATTATGAAATAAAGCATACTATTGTATTTCATAATACAGGGTCCAGCACAAATAACACCACTTTTTATTACAAAATCTTTTATTACAAAATCATAAGCATATAATTCTGTAATATAGCAGTATCACACTCAAGCACACCATATGACATTTTAGGTGAAATGTTCAAATTAAAACAATAAATTATTACACCCATAGTATTACCCTACCAACCACACTCAACCAGGCATTACTCTGCCAGATCCTGTAAATGTAAAATTATGAAATGATTTTAAGGTAGAAAACAAAAATATCATCAATATTGCAACCAGCATTTACTATTCTTTGACCACCCAACACCATCACCCCTTCTTTTGGTACAACACCCTGACTTTCTTTTGAAAACTCAGGTCTCCCAACTCTTTCCAAAGGTGGATACTGTGACACGGAACTGGCCAGACATGGTGCTGCACTCCCCTAGCTCAGTAATTAGTTCAGAGAGAAAGAGTGACGTCACTGGTGGGAAGGAGCCTCTCCGTCACTCAACTCGCACCTTCCAAGATGTAAGCTGAAGGTGTGGCGGCCATCTGGCAGCCTCATGAAGTAAGCCAGCCTGAAGGGGGTTCATACAGAAGACACAGAATTGAGAGATGGAGAGAAACTGAGTCCTGATGGCCTCTGGGTGCTCAGGCGCAGCCCTGCCCTCAAGCCAGTTTCACCCCTGAGCATTTCAGGCACCCAGACCTGATCCTAATGCCAGACAGGCCTGTGGCTTCTGACACTTGGAACAAACGCAGTCCTAATTGGTACATTCATATACGTTTTGTCATCATATAAAATATCTACATGGGTCTTAGAGCCTCCCAGATTACTTTCCTCTTCGTATCATACCTTTCATCTGTAAGAGGGCTAAGACTTACCACAGCTGTTTGTGATCAAAACTCAATTACACACACTAATAGAAAAGTGGTTCAGATAATCCTAAACAGTGAATGCTGGAAAATCATTTGCATATGGTTTGGGAATCTATCATGTTGTTAAAGAAACAAAAAAAAATTGTAAAACATTGATTAAACATTTTTAACAACTCCTCAGATGGAAGTCTCCTTCCCCAAGTGACTGCGGATAAGTACAGAACAGTTAGACTTGAACAAGAATGCCATTTTCCAGAATTTTCTGCAGTGTCACCATTCAAGCTACTGGAGATAACCACAATTAATTAAGCAGAATAAACAATAGTATAACTAAAATGTTATTTAAAATAATTTGTGGAAGAGGATGATTCCACAAAATGATTGAAAATAAGATAACTGTGGTCCTGGCCAAGGGGTCCAGTCGGTTGGAACATCCTCCCGTGCACCCAAGGTTGCACGTTAGACCTCCGGTCAGAGCACATAACCAGGTTGCGGGCTCAGTCCTTGCTGGGGGGCATGTACAGGAGGCAACCAATTGATGTTTCTGTCCCATCTCTATCTCTCTCTCTCTCTCTCTCTCTCTCTCTCTCTCTCTCTCTCCCCCCGCCCAAATCAAACAATAAACATCCTCCCGTGGGGTGAGGATTAAAAAAAAAAGGTAACTGTGACTTAGCTGTTTATACCCACTGCTTCTGTTAAAAGGTGTTTTCTCCATTATGCGAAAATTACTAAAAACCTCAGAAAAGGAACTTGTAAGCTTTCATACCCTTTTGAATACTTTTTAACAGTTAACATATAGTGGATATTCAAAAGTTCTTACTATTTCCTCTCCCCTAAAAAAATCTTTCTTACTATCTTTTTCTAGCCATTTTGATATTTTATTTTTTAATCATAGCTTTGTTTTGAAATGCCCGTGTAAAGAAATAATAAATTCTCATATCAGGACAATTGTATCTTAAGTAAGAATGCCAAGTTTTACATTCATTTGAACAGATATACAATAAACTTAAAATGGATCACAGTAATACCTCAGAACATGGACTAGAATGTTTTTCCTATAAGCTAATTTTAACAAAGGAAAAAAATGCTAAGGCTGGAAGCTGATATCCGGGGTGAGTAGACACCCCACTCCCTGGGAACAGGGTTGGGGTGGGTCAAGCTGGTGAAGGAACCTGAATTCTCAACTTGGAGCTGAGCCTAACACCCTGTGTGACCTCAGCAGGTTGTCTGAGAATAATGTTTCTTCACTTGTAAGGTGAGAAAATTAAACTAGATGATCTCTGTACATCTCAGAGATGCTAAACATTTATGCGCATTCTATAAAATTATCTAGAGAATTAACCATGAAAGATGGTGAGAACAATTATCCTGAAACAGCTTATAATAATCACCAAATAAAAATAAAATGAGTATGCTTCTATTCTAATGTGAAATTGTGCACTAAACTTTAACTGTGGCTTATTCAATATATATTAGAATCATTTTCAAAAATCATCAGTAAAGTAAAGGGAGTTTTATGATTAACCTTTGGCTAACCACAATGCTGAACTTGGGGAAAACCTTTCTTTCCCTAATGACTGCAGTTCTCTCTAGCAATGAACATACCAGTTCTCAAATTGCAAAGATCTGTGCCAAAAATATCTGTTCCTAAGTATTCACAGGCATCCAGTGATAACTGGTGCAGCCTAATGCATTCAGGGTGGAGAGAAATTATAGTAATTGGCTTATCCAGGGATGGAGCCCAAACCTTGGCCTCATTAATAAACTGACTGGGCCAACTGGGCAGCCCAGCCACAAACTAATGACACATATGCACTTACCTCTGCTATTAAAGGCTTCAAAAAAAATGCTACATTTGATCCACACAGCAAGGAAAAAAAATGCCTAAACATATGAGATGCTAAGAAATGCTGGTTTCTTATGGTTGACTATAAGTTATACTTTAGTTAATCATGTCCCATTTTCAATGCTTCAGGGAACTGGTATTTAATATCCTTTTATAGTAATTACTTCCTTAAAGAGAAAGTAATTTACCCTAATTTATCCATTTTGTAACTCTATGTTGTTTATCAAAAGATGAAAATATTAAATGGCTCACCCAATAATTAATTTTTAATCAAAACCTATCAAGAGAAAAAAAGCACTTTCTAATATTGAAGATTTCCAGGCAAACATTCAAAATCCAACAAGTTTAGTTGTAAGATAAACTCTACAAACTTCTAAAAAAATTAAAGAGCATATTAAAAACACATATACAAAAAACATATAGCAAAAATTTCATATCAAATTTGTTTAGACTACACTGATTTCTACCACCATTTTGAATCAAACTATCATGAAGTTTTAATAATGTTTTTTCAACTTGATAACAAAACTTTTCATTTCCAAGCTATCTGAACAATGTAGTTGTCAATTTATTTGACAGGGTCCAAGGAGCAAAACTAAATAAACTAATGGAAAGAAATGTTATTTATGTTTTTATACAGAACAAAAAATATTTAACTAGAACTTTACATCAAGAAAGAAGTCAAACGGCTAACAATTTTCAACCCCACACAAAAACATCTGTCTCATCAGCTTTTGACAAAGAAAAGCTTTTACCCCATAAAACTGTGAATGCAACTTTTTTAAAGCTAGAAAAAAGAACACTTGGGTACACTCTGTAAGTCGGGGACTCTGCTTTCATTCTGGGGTTCACACGGCACCCTGGAAAATCAGCTTCCATGCAGCGCTGAGTGCCTGTCCATTGCAGCCCTTTCTTCTCTCTTAAGAAAATGTCTCCCATTTCTAGAAAGCCCTCAATCTCCCCCTGGGTGCTGGGAACTCCATCCCCACAGCAAACTGTGAATATTGTTGTTTTAAATCAAGCTCTGGGACACTCTAATAAAATTATCACCACATAAAATACCAGAACATGCATCAACTTTATTACCATGAAATCTCAATCTAAAGTAATTAAATATCAGACTATCTTCAGCCAAAATTATTCTACTTATTTTGGTTAGCCAGGAATGTCCACAGTAGTAAAAAACATACAAACAAACAAAATAAGCCCACCTCCCAAACAATTATTCAGGGTAGAGAGCAGCCTGAATAAAAAGATATATGTGAGCTATGATTAAAATTATATTTTTTAAAAAAGCATGCAACCATTATACAGAAGGCTCGGAGGAAAATAAAAATGTTGGTGCATTAGATTCTTAGAAAATAGATCTCTGAGTGATTTTAGATTTTTGTTTCATTATTGCCACTATAAAATAATTTGTGCAATAAATTAAAAGTATAAGTGCACAGCTCTTCGAATAAAGGGTTTTGGTATATTCTGGACCCAGTGACATTACAACCATGAAGAACAGTTCCTGCTCGATAGGGGAAAGTGAGGTACACCCGAACAGGCAAAATGCTTGATGAGGGAATGCACACCAGAGGCAATTACACATCATAATTTGGTGTCCAAAATGAGTAAATGAGTAAAATATAACCATGTAATATTTACCCTAAGTAAGTCATGCAAATCAATCCACATATGCATAAGTCACATAATAATATACACTGTGGGGCAAAAGTAGGTTTACAGTTGTTCATATGGAAAATAATACAATAGTTAATGAATATTAATATAAGAATAAACTCTGCACTTCACCTATTCACAACTGTAAACCTATTTTTGCTACACCCTGTATATAACTTGTATATAATATATATAATTAATACAAAGCAGTCCTACAGTTTCAAAATTGCTTCAGCTCTTGTAATAACAAGATTAGCCTATTCAAAAACAAACACAAATTTTAAAATAGAGTCAACAGTAATGGAAATGTCACATATCTTGTTGACCTCAGAGAAATGATTACGCTGAATGCAATTCAATAACTATTTTCTTCCTTTCAGACTTTGCAAAGTATATCCAGGTTTGGCCCTAACAGAGGCCCACGTTACAATCAGCCCAGCCAGCCATCCTCCCAAGGGTGCTGGCACCCAGTGTTGTCTCCTCACCTAAGTCACAGCTTTAAGAAGATTAACCCAAACGACATCTAAAAGCTCTCTCAAAAATAAATTCTGCTGTTCTGTAGTTATCTTGATGTATCAAAATACAGATACAGACACATAATACAATTTACAGGTTCTTAAAATATTCCAGCATCAATATATAATGAAGAAGGCAGTTTGACCTAAAACACTATTTTCTCTTGATTATTAAATTCTATGATATATCTTAGCCAAAACTTACTTGAAAATTTAAAATGGGACAAATGAGAATAAGTTGAAATCATGCTTTGTAAAACATTAAAGGAAGAAATAGGATAGTAAGTCCAAGCATCTACTTTACATTGACAAAAATTTCTTTTTATCTCACTCATCTTGCCCCACCCCCAAAAAAGATGCTATCAACTTACTATATTGAAGTCCTATTTTAGCCAGCCCAAAGTATAATAACTTCTTTTGAATTTTAAAATTCATTCCTGAAACTATATTTTAAGGCATTGGCTAAATGCTGATGAAATGGATAACAACCAGTCTACGTTTTCTGAGGCATTACACCATGCTGCTGTGATTGTATACACACTAACTACAGGACGGTTATCCCTGCAGCTACAAGGAAGATCACTGCTTCCTCGCACTGGCATCTACTCTTAGTAAAACATTCATACATAGGATTCGTTCTAACCCAACCCTGGCTCTCTCCTGCGGACACTCTTTCCCATAAAGCCCCTCAAGTGATGGCAATATTTATCCCAGGACCTAGGACGGTGGGGTGAGTGGCCCTGTTACTGCCCATCACTGCTGCCAGGCTTTTCTCCTCCTCTCTTCCCCTGCTCTCTTGGGATCCTTGCTGCTGGATAACACACCCACTATACAGTGATCACACCAGTCTCATTGCCTCATGTAACCACCGGCTCACTACTTCACCTGCTCTTTCCACTCCAGCATTCTTGGTGACCTCAGTGTCGTTCATGCAATGCATTCAACATCCTGGCTCCTCAGTCTCTGCCCAACGCTCCTCTGTCCTTCACTCATGTCAGCCTCCCACTATTTTGCCAGAACCTCCTAAGTCTAATTCAAGTTTCCCAATCAATGGCCACCATTTATTTTTAAACTAATTCCTTTTAAGACTTTAACTCCAACAATTCTCTGACTTCTCCAGGACTTCCAACCCAGTGGCCCTACCTACAGCTTATTGTCCATCACTCTTCGTGTCTTCACTGACTCCACATATAACTTAGATTCTATGGTCTGTCATTATAATCACTCTAGCTTTACCCTCAGATACTTTTCTCCTCTCTCCCTCTGTTGTACTCACCTAGCAAAGCCCAGCCCTGGTAAAACCAAACACTCTACTTCCTCTGAATTACATCCCAAAGCCCAATGTGGTAGAGAAAAACACACAACTATGCTGCCTGACTCAGATAGTTTATGATCATCTCGACTGGGCGCTCAGCCCTGTGTGGCAACCCCACAACTTGTCTGAAGTCCTTCACTTTCTCACTACTCAGAAAAACTGCTTCCACATTCTTCTGTCTCCTCAACATTCTACACCCACTCCTTCAGTCATTTTCAGCTGACAACTTTTATTTTTATTTCACTGTGGAAATGGAACTACTCAGAATAAAGCATCACCATTTTCCCACCAAACAACTTACCAACTTTTCTATAGCTGTGCCCAAATAACTCTGCCTTCTCTCTGATACAGCAGGACAAACTGCCCTGGCACCCCAATAAAGCCACCCCCTCCACTTATCCCCTCTTGCCCAGTCAAGGACTTTGTTCAAAAGATCATTCCCACTCCTCTCTATCATCAACATTTCCCTCTCCACTGGACCACTGCCATTAGCACACAGACTTACTATACCGCCTGGAACTCCATCTTCTGCTCCTTTTCACAGCAGTGACTCCTCAGAGAGTTGTATAAACTCACAGCTCTTACTTCTCTCCTCATGCTCTGTCATGATCACATTCCAGCAGACTTTTGTCCCACCACACCATGGAAACTATTTTGGCAAAGCCACCGGTAAACTTCATAGTGCTAAATCCAATGGGCAACTGTCAGTCACCAATCTCCGAGGGGCATTCTGACAGAGATGACTTCAACCTCCTTGAATCGCTTTCTTCACTTGGCTACATCCTTGACCCCTAGGGAAGTACTGGGCATGTAGTAGGTACTCACTAAACCTTTACTGAATGAATAAATTAAGTAGTCCACTTAAATTTAGACTGCTCAGCTATTTCATACTAAATATTCTCAGTATGAGGCTATAATAAATGTCAAGGATATAACTGCTTTAAGAATTTTAGCTGCCAGAATAGTTTATCACTTATTTAAATAAATAGTCAATTTTCTAAAGTATCATTTTTAATGTAAATAAACAGAAAATTTGTGATCTTGATAGGTATATAAATAATATGTACTTGTCTCCTAAAACAGCTAACATCTCAAAAAAACAATTGTCCTCAAATTACCTATTTTAAAAACATGGATTCAATCAATTCTATTTTTTTTTTGTGGGAAAAGATTTCCAAAGATAATTATTCAAGACATGTTTTACTGTTATTTAGAAGTATGTGAAAATCAAAAAATGAGATGATGTACCATCTTCATGAACTGGAAAACTCGATAAATATGTCCCTTGTTCTTCAAATTGATATATGAATTCAATGTAACTCCAGTCAAAATCCCAGCAGACTACTTTTTAGAATTTGATCATTCATACAGCAGAACAAAGACCCAAAGGACCAGTATACTCCTGGAGTAAGAGAAGACTTGGGAGACTGCTAGTCTTTCTACAGAGGAAGGAGATCATAAAACCATAGTGCATACTGTCACAGGGACAGATAAACTGATTCATGGGACAAAACAGAAGGACCAGTAATAGAACCACGCTTCTGGAGACACTTGATTCACGATCATTATATCTGAGGGATTCCCCTTCCATGGAGGGTCACCTGATTAATGGACACTCACTCATCCTTTGGAGCAAGGGGCCCTTACTCTGAGGTCTGCGTGGAGTGGGGGATGGACCATGGATGGAGTTTAGGAAGTCAGTGAACTTAGATGGGGAGAAGGCATCCTCACGTTTATATACTTCTAACTAAAATTTAGCATTTACACTAATTATTAATGCAGTAATTAGCAAAAAGTGACTTTACTATTGATAAAAATCAGGTATCTTCATACCACACTAGAATTGCTACAGATATCCTGAAGTATCATTTAGATTTATCAGTACTTTAAAATTATGCTCACTTAGTACCTTAATAAAAACTACATATTATTCTATTGTGTTCATTTTTTCAATATTTCAATAACTTTTATTTTTTCTATTTTTTATCTTATTTTAATTGTTGTTCAAGTACAGTTTTCTCTTTTAGTCCCATCCCAGCCCACCCACCCATTTACTTGTAATTCATTGTATTTGTGCAATGTAAAATATATTTTTTCTAAAATGGAGCTAATAAGCTTAATCAAGCTGCTAAAGATGTCCATGGTACATAAAAGGTAAAAAAAAAAAAAAGAATATCCTGCCTTGGAATATAATAGTACTGCCATGGCTGTATATTTGTGTCCCCCCAAAATCCATATTTTAAAGTCCTTATAAGCCCCAATATGATTGCATTTAAAGGTGCGGCCTTTTTGGAGGTCACGAGGGTGATGCCCCCACGAATAGGATTAGTGTTCTTACAACAAGAGACTAGAGGGCTACATCTCTCCACCACGTACGGGTACATCAAGATGACAGCTATCTATGAACTAGGAAGTGGGCCCTCCACAGACACTGGATTGGCTGGCATCTTGATCTTGGCCTTGCCAGCCTCCAAAACTGTGAGAAATAAATGTTTGTTGTTTAAGCCACCCAGGTTGTGGTATCAGTATAGCAGCCTGAACTAAGATACTTGCCTTTGGCCGAAGGAATTTCAGAGGACTGACACTGACGAATTTGATGGAGATAGTACTGATAGAGAATTTACTAAGTTGAAACTCCTCACCAAATCCAACTAAACCAGCCTGGCAAAATGACAGTCTTCTTCCTTTCTTACCCACAGTGGGACTTGCTCACTAATCTCTAGCCAGAGAAAATACCTGCCACTTTTTACTATATCAGCACCCCTGTTCCAGGTTACTCATCTCCTCCTTAGTTTTCTAAATTCCAATCTTCCTGCTCCAAGCTGTCCAGGTTCTGTGGGCCCCGCAAACACCTCTCTCTCCGCCTTCCCCCACCTGCTCCCTGCCACAGCTCGCCCCACTCCGAACAGGCTGTCCGTCAGTTACACCACCCCACACAACACATTAGCATCCCTCACGCCAACTCTGACACTTGACAGCTTTTCTCTACAGGGACACAGGGGCTGTAATTTAATATCCAAGATGCAGTATGGATATTTCTCACAGGTTCATTTAACAGTGTTCACAGCAAATGAAATGTTCTCAACGTCATTCCTATTACTAAATGGGGAATTGAGTCTCTGACTTAATAAACAGTTTATATAGTAGGTTTTAAAGGTAGATTTATGATTTTTAAGCCCTAAAGGAAATCAAACAATGCTGTCAGCTTGATGGAAAAGAAAAATGTTGAATTAAGTAAAATTGTATTAAAAAATGGATGGTTTCTCAAGTTTGAGAATTTTTAACTTGGTATTATGAACACTGCCATATTGTGAAACTGATAAGCCAGTTTAGTCGATTATCACAAACTTTGAGTAAATGGGATCTAAATCAATGAGACGTTTATGTAAAAGAAAAATTTACTTGCCATTTGCTTTTTGGGGATATTTTGAAGAAAGTGCCCAGGTGAAAACATATAAGGCCAGAAGCTCTGTTGTTTTTTTAATACTAATGTTCGTTTTTTTTAAGTGGGTAAATTACCTTCATTTTCACTTTTTAAAAATTATTATACTAATTAATAGTAATTAAAGGTTGTTTTTTAAAATAGATATTATGGATTTATATGGACTAGTACTTCTGAACTATACTCCTAACTTTTCACAATATTCCATATTTTAAGTCTTGCTTTCCCATGGTAGAAGTTATAACCTCTTCTGCACATAGGATACAGGCATGTGACGTAGCACTGCCAATTAGAGGCACCCAGAAGAGCCTTTAATTCAGAAGAGAATATAAGGAAGCAGAATAATCTTATTGATAAGGCTGATGACAAAGGCTCCTTGCCCCAGGGCAGCAGGGACATTAGTGGCAGAGGTTCTGGGGTCCAGGAGCCCGTGAGGGCGGCAGGAGTTGTACCTCCAATCAGCAGGTTTCAGAGGAGTCTTGCTGACGCAGTCACGGTGCCATCTGGGAGCACTGCCCCTGGCAGCTTCACCTCCTGACCTGCCTGTCCTCCCCTCACCCTGAACTACCTTCCTTAAGCAACCTCACATCCTCTGCAAAACTTATTTTCTCCCTAAACTACAGTGAAGTTGATTATATGTAACCAAAATACCTTTTATAGGATTTTAAAATATCATTAAAATTTTCTTTTTAAAACAATCAAAAAAGCCTACATAACACTTAAAAATATGTAAAATCCCTCAATAACATGATTAAGTAGGAGCATCTAATAAAATTAATATTTAAGAGAATATATTTATGCAACCTCTGGTCATGAAATTTTGCCAGCAAAGGACATTACTGCATTGCAGCCAAGGACACCTTCCACTTAGAATAAATGACATTAATTTCTTGATAGGGTGGGAACAAGGATCTGAATGTTAAAGAAGCCTATAAACCCAAATACAATTCTTACAAGGGTAGGGTTTTTTTGGGTTTTTTGTGGGGTTTTTTTAGTGTGCACATCTATGAGCTATTTCCTCAAATATACTACATAACAAGCTCCCCCAAAAGTCAGTGGCTTACAATCATAAGCACTGACGTTTCTTGCTCACAGGTCTGCAAGTCAGTTGTCACAGTCTGCTTGGCTCTGGGTTTCAGGTCGAGTTCACCTCTGCTGCATGTGTCTCCACATCTCTTTAGGCCAGTAGCTACTTAGAACATGCTCTTCCCATAGTGGATGGCAGGTGACCAGAGATCAAGCCAAACCACACAAGCACATGTACAGTTCTCCGCTAGTATCATGTTTCCTGAAAGTCCACCCACTGACATGAGTGACACGTCCACACTCAACACACATCAGTGAGACAATAGTACCTTCTGTAGTGGAACATCCTACGAAGTCATGGAGCAAAGGTGTGGGCATACAATTCTAAAAGGGGGAGGTGAAGAATAAGGGAAAACATGCAGCTAATCACAGAAGGTGCCCTCTCCCTCCTTTAAGGGCACTGCCACCATAAATCTCTAAAGAGCAAAACACATTGGCTTATCATGGCTTAACAGGCTTCAGCCACATATCACCCACCCTTGCCGTAGCCAATGGTAATGCATATTATGCATTAAGATTAGACCAGTATATTGTCATATTAAACAATACCCACATAAGCAACTGAAACCATCTCACAATAAATATTATATATCTCCAATTACCAAACCTCAAAATGCAAAGTGATCCTTCCCAGCGAGTAATTTAAACTGTCTCAGTCCAGCCAGCCAAATCATGTTTTCTCACATTTTGAACTGTGCTGACCTAAATGAAATATACCTTGTCACTGAGTCATTTATTTGATGTCATACATAATTGCTCTCTTTAGTCCCTCCTTGTGTAGTCAATTTATCAGACCAAATGTATTTGAACTTGAAACTGACTCCATGTACAAGAAGCTAAAGGCAAAGTAGCTGACCCATCTCCAGAGAGATCTGTCACTGAATTTCACCTATGAGATGCAAGAAGAGTAATTGCACCTACAATCTACATTAATCCAAGCCCTGAAAATCACTGCAGTTATTGATAAAGTGAAGATTATTCAAATGTAACTAATTCAATGTCTTTTTGCCTTCAAATTTCAGACTCAAAGATAATTTGTCTCACTGGCCATAATCTAAGAAGCCAACAGTTATAGTATTATACCAAGTTAACTGCTAAAAGTAATTAGTAAGTGGTGATGCACTTTCAAACACCTCTCCTGGTAGTCAAAAACACATATCCATCTTGGGTTGGAGAAACTTAGGGGCACTGGGGACCCTTTACCTTTGAAGCAAAGGTCAAAAGTCACGACAAGAAAATGCTAAAGAAAAATGTTCTTGAAAAGCAATGGTTATCCCCCCTGAAAAAAAGCACACACAGCATCTCCCAGTCACTAGACCGGAGAGCAGGGCTGACTGAGCCCCAGTGCAGACACCAGAAAAAATGATGCTTACTGTCCCTGGGGGTGGGGACAGCGACTGGCCTTCTTGGGAAGGAAACACATTAGTAATTGCACCAGATGTGAAGGTAGCGGTTTGACCATCCTGCCAGCGAGACAAAAGGAACAGATCAGTAGCTGTCATTTTTATGCAAAAGTAAAGCAGCCACACAAAAGAAAAAGGGGCCCTGAGCTTGAACAAGGCCTAAAAAAGTAAAGATTCTCGAGTTCAGTGCAATTACGAAGGGATTCGCAGCAACACCGCACGCTGAGGAATACCAATGAGCGGTGCTATGGTAACCGAGGAGACAAATATATCAGGAAGTTAAATAGGAAGATGCTGCAGAAACGAAATGAACTCCCAACTTTACTGTTCTATATTTTTTGTAAACTGTTGCCAATAACCCCTCCATATCAAAACATCCATGATTCTTTTTTAATTTCCCAAACCTACTTTTATGGTTTATCCTTGAGCAATTTTCACACATTCTAGAGCTGACACAGCTGTTTGGAAGCTATCTCCGCCAAGGCAGCTCAGTTTGAAAATAATTATTTCTGAGTGGATAAGGCTAGCTATGAGCTGGATGCTGTGAGCAGCAGTTCTTACCATGTCAACCCACTGACTCTTTGTGGTACCAATTCTTTTTCCTCTACAGTGCATTCAAAAAAATCCACACTTTCATTTTTAATCTTTAAAAGGGAGAACTCCTTCCATAGCCAGCTTCCTGGACACAGCTGATCTCTGCCAGCAGGTACATTAGCAGCTCACCCGGGCTCATAACTCAGTCAATACAAACAGGGCATTTGTGGGCCACTTACACTCATGAACCTTGGGAGGTTGAGGCTTATAGGTGCCTCTTTCACAGAGAAATGCAAAATCAGTTCATGTATCACGGTGTATCATCATGGCCCAGAGTTGTAGGATTATTAGGAAACACACAATCTATTAAAGGTATTATTTCCTTCCAACCATAGATTGTTTGTATAAAATATACCAAAACTGCTAGGTCATTTCACAAAACAGAGATCTGCCATTCAGAATTTTTTAGCATAAATATACACTTTTGCTTGATTATTTTATGAAAATAGCATGATTTTCAACCTTGTTCTTGGTTTAGGCCACTGAAGACACAAGAGGAAACTAATATTTTAACAGTAATATTTATGATGCCTTGTGATTTGTCAAAGGTTTCTATAGATTTAAAAATGTTTATTTCTCTGTATCTTTACTACCTACTTAAAATTCCACAATTCAACAACTCACCAAAAAGTAAGTAGATGTTCCTTTATTAAAAGCGATAATGCAGTTCATGAGAAGTAATAGATTGGTCCACCTTTAATCACCTCTCCCGAGACACCATTATCATTCTCTAAACTCACATTATCACTGTCCCTGGGGTATTTTCCACAGTAAATTAACAGATTATTTAAGTATGCATAATAAGTTTCTTAATAAGTAATGTCACTGTTTTAATAAGTCAAGATTTCATTAAGCTTTTAAAACATCAACAAATAATAACTTTCCCCCCTTTTTAAATTTTGGAAGTAATAGCATCAGTAACATCTCAATTTGCCCTCCAGCGTCCCAATAGTTTGGCCCTGGCCTGGTTCTCCCACTTCACCTTAAACTGCTTTGCCCTCAAGCTTATTCCCCAACTCTATCAGATTTCCTCTAGTTCTTCACACATGCCATCTCGTGTGATCCTCATAACATCCATGTATGTGGCTACTGTACTGACATTTTACAGAAATGGACTCAAAAATTAAAATACTTCCCAAAGTCATGTAACTAAGGGACAACCAGTATTCGAGCCCCATTCTGAATGCATGCTCTTTTAATCTGCCTTGCAGGTTCTCCACACCGTGCTTCAGGCGAGTGCTTTTCCCTAGGTGAGGCCAACTAACAAGGTTTGGGGATGTGATTTCCAGAAGGCTTTTTTACTCACAATCCCCATTCCATTTCCAAAAATAAGGGTAACAGCCATCATTTTCAAAAGTGATCAGTATCATTCTATGGGCAGGGAAGTGAAGTAGGTAGTAGCCTGAAAAACAAAGTGAGTACGGTTAACATTTGCAAGGTGCACGCTCTGTATCAGGACCGTGTAGGCCTGCTAGCTTAATACATGGTCACCAACCTCCCAACAACCTTTCAAGTGAGAGAGAAAATCACCATTTTAAAATAAAGAAAACGAGGGCTTAAGAAACTTGTCCAAGACCATATAGTAAGAGGTGGTGGAGACAAACTGAAACCCAACTTTAATTCACTCCAAAACCCTCACTCTTTCCTTCACATTCCACTGGCTCTCAGGGGCTTAGACTGTATAACAGCTAGTTTCATTAGCCAAGCTATTAAACTGCATAATCTACCTTCTTAAAAGTGTCATACTGATCTCTGTCAGAAAGTTTCACGGGACTATTTTTACATTTCTTAGTAACAGGAGTAACAGTGAAGCTAAACCAATCTAAAGAGCAGCCCAACCCCCAAGACAAACTACTTTTGTGCTAAGATATTTCTCTGCCCTCTTTCTTTCTCTGTACAGCCCAGAACGAATTTTGAGATGTGTATGCAATCGATCACTGTCTTGGCCATTTTGAAAAACAAATGTGCAAACAAGATAACAATTCACTACATGCAATCTATAATCCATGAATCATAAATGTTTTATTTTCAAAATTCAATCTTTCTGCATTTCAGTTGAACATAGTTTTGGAAAGCTTCAGTCACTAATAATTGGCTGTCTCCTGAATGTCACTGTTTGTCCATCGGTATGGAAATCAGTTCCTCTTAAATAAACTCTTCAAATCAGTGCTAATCCTGAATTGGCTCACTCACTCAATCATTCTTTCATTCAAACATTCGCAGTTGTGGGAAACTGGAAACAACAGCCCCTTGACCAGTCCAGCTCTGGCCACAGGCATGATAACAGTCCCAGCTATCCAGGCCTACAGCCCCCATCCGCCACACTGGATGCCAACCCTCCAGTAATACCACCAAGGGGGTCTGGAGTGGGGAGGGAAGTGGCCACAATCTCCATTAGACACTCCCCCACCACAGCACACCACACTGACTCAACACACAACCTCAGTAAACATAGTGAGCCTGCTGCGTGAACACAGCATCCAGCCACATTGCCTAAGTGCCCCTCCCCACTCCCATTGGGCACCTCTTTCCCAGATCTCTCTTCCTCTCCATTCCCTTGATTATCTGCTTGATTATCATGCACTTTCATTATAGCAAACATTTCCTAACTTGACTTTCTACTTCAAATCTCTCCCCATCCAATCTATTTTGCCACCTGATTAATCTTTCTGTAACGTCATTTTCAACAAATCACTCCTCTGCTCAAGAACTTACAGATCCACACACCTACTGATAAAGCCCAGCCTCCTTAGTATGCTATGCAGGTCCTCCGCAACCAGCCTGACTTCTGGATTTTTCTGTAGGGGCACAGGTCCGCTGATGGTCAATCAACACATCTTTGGCACTCCCAGCTCACCCACACTACCCTGGGCCCTGCCACCTCTTCTGCCACCTGTCAAAGCCCTGCTCCTCCACAAAGGCACTTCCTCCTCAAAAAAGGCCTTCCTTTCTTCCTCACTATACTCATAAACATCCTCTAAGTGTTTCCCTCGTAAAGTGATCTTAAATCCTCCGGCAGCAACAAAGCATAGGATAAAGATCACATGTGTGTACCAGCTATCACACACACGTGCAGGCATGCACACACAGGAGAACCCCCTGTGAATCTGCCCAACCAGCGGCAGTGGGGTCACCCTTCTTGGAGCACCTCTAGTGCTTGCTCCCTGCCAACCTCACTCAGCAGCTGCTAGCCAGGTTAGCTTCTCTCTTACGAAACTCTGTGTTGAGTAAAGTCAGAAACCACAATTCAGGCTGCTTTGAAGCAGCCAGAGGAAGCCCATTAGCAGTCATGGAGTGAATGAGTGCTCTGGAGTGCTCAGTTGTCTCTGAAGAGAAAGACAAAGGATGTGATGAGATGGACAACATCTTTGGCAAGAAAAGCTAGCTTCTGAAGAATTTATGAGTAGCGACCAATTCTCCAACATACCCGGTATGAAAGTGTTTAACCAGTTTCTCACCAAACAAAGTACAATACTGAAAGTCCAATTTCCATCATAATTGGAAGTTTTGTATAATCAAACTACTTTTTTAAACTGTTTTGAAATATGAATAACTTACCCTTGTTTTATTGCTTTTACAGTAAGTGAATGGCAATACTACTCTGATTGGTAGCAGCAAGTATAGAATAAAAAAGTTTAAAAATTAGATGCACGAGATATGAACCTATGTAAAATTAGAATTTTAAAAAATCAGTAAGCTCAGAAAACATGAGATATTTGTTCAATACAAATTTAAATAAATAGCCTTGGCCAGATGGCTCAGTTGGTTAGAGCATTGTATCATACATTAAAAGGTTTCAAGGTTGATCCCCAGTCAGGGCACATACCTAAGTTGCGAGTTCGATCCCACGTCCAGGCACATGCAGGAGGCAACTGATCAATATTTCTCTCTCACATCGGTGTTTCTCTTTCCTCTCTCTCTGTCTCTCTCTCTCTCCCCCTGCTCCCTCTCTCCAAAATCAATAAACATATCCTCAGGTGAGGATATAAAAAAATTTAATGGATAAAGCAAAAAAAAAAAACAGCAGAATTATTAAAAATAATAGCTAAACTGGCCAAAATCACTGACATGCAAACAAAAAGGCTATTGCATAACAAATAATTAAAAGTATTAAAAACCTCCAGGAATAATAACAATCAAACTAAGGGCCAAAATAGCCCCCAAAAATAAATAAAATGAAATAAAGATAAGGCATTTATCAAAAAATACAATTTTTTAAAACCCAAATAAAAAAATTTTACTTCATGAGGAGAATTTTAAACCTAAAGTACCATAGCAGTGCTATGATACAGTATCGAAAACACAAAAATGGCATTTGTAATAATGGCTACACTGAGACAAACTACTCCAGTAAGGAACACCTCAGGCTTTGGACTCAGAAGACCTGAGGCCAAATGCCATCAAGGGCCCTGATTACCTGTGTGACCCCAGGTAGTTCACACAACCTCTCTGAACTGTAGCTTCACCATCTACAAAATGAGAATCATCATGTTTTCCTAAGGAAGTTATTGTGAAGATTTAATGACATATTGTACAAAAAGCCCTTAGCACAATGACTGGCTCATCATAAACCTACACTAAATAAAGTCTTTTTGTTTTTAATCCTTTGCTCATTCATTCATCTGGAATTGGGGAAAACAAAGATGAGGCCTCCCTCCTTGCTGGAGCTCTCACAACAGAGGCATTTGGAAACCACTGGCCGTGACTGCTGTAAGAACTGTGCAGATTAAAGAAGGCAGGAGAAATGGTAAAACAACTAAATGCTATATCTAGGTCTCACATGACATCAGAATAAACCTAGCAGATGGCTGTGAGGAAAAATAAAAATTACAAGAAAGCACACAGCATTAATACTATCTATCTGCATATTACATTCAAAATCCAACTGGCTTTGCTTTTAGCACTCTACCACATGTCACCCTGATACCTCATAAAAGCCACAATCTGAATTCACAACAAGCCCCCATTAAGTCACTTCATTCGATTACTTCATTGAGTGACTCCTGTCTGTCCAATACACAGATCAGGAGGATGGTGGCAAAGGATGGGCCTGGGAGCTGGTTACACTCACAACAGGGTCTACAAGGCGACAACAAGGCAAGGTCAACTGTCTGAAATCAGTGAATTTTCCAGATACTCAGGTCAAAGCCAAATAAATTATCCCAAGAAAGCAATAATGCTGTTTCCCAGGCTGATGTTTTAATTGCTTATCCTCATCTATAGCACCAAAATGTTCCCATCCGACGACTGCCTGTAACCATTCAAAGCTATGGAGAAGCCCAGTGTGAGGACAAGAAAAGAATGGGGGGAAGGGAGTGACTCTCACTAATGACTTTTCTGGTTTATTTCAATAGTCACTTATTGATTTCCTAATACCAGTTAGAGCCTTGAGAAAAACTACGAACTATCAGTAATGTTGTATTCCGCATCCACCACCCGCCCCCCGCCCCAAGAAATACACACCGAAATGACTGTCTCCCCAGGATTTATACACCTAGGACTGGAAAGTCCAGGTGCTCGGCCTGCCGTGTTTCAGAGCCACGTCTAAGCAATGAGGCACCATGGCTCCGTGTTCTCTCACAGCCTCGCGTCTAACTGCCTCTGAGGCTGTCAGGCTGCTCACATTTACTCAAACATAAACATGAACATTTCCCCTTTTATGCCTTTTTTCTCCCATAATAATCTGTACTCTAATTCAAAGAAATGCAATTTCATTGTTGGTTCACCGGGCCGAGGTTTGAGAAAAGATCACGTGAGGCAACCCATAATGACTAAGGAATATAATGAGTACGACACGGGCAGATGATTTCAAGCAATGCAGTCATTTACTACAAAGTACTTCCCTGATGAAAGATGTAAAAAAATTAAGCTCTAACTGCAGCCATGAACTGTTATATTTTGTATGGATGCCTGCGTGTGCCAGTGTCACCTTTCTTGTCATTGCTGAATGTTTGACTCAGAAAGGACTCTGGCCAGTAGGCAGAGGGACCCGAACAGGACTATGGCCACCACGCCAGATTTACTATTGTTGTGCCGTGAAGTGTTGGTCCTGCCCTAGTGTGACCACGTGAACACCACACAGTGGCCCTAAGCTACAGCTGGCAAGGGTGGTTTGACTTAGTGCTAGATGCTGCACCATGGGGGACTCTGGTTTGACTTATGTTCACAGTTGAAAGTGACTTTTTCTGGCCTACAAAAGTCAATCGCCCTTCCCATCTCCATAGTGTTGCAGACTGCTAGCCTAGCAACAGAGGTCTCTGAAGAGAGGGAAGCCTTTCCTAAGTAAACACATTAAGCAGAACACCAGCATTTGCAAAGGAGGGAACAAAATGTCTGCATAAAAAAATCAAGTATGTAAAAATCTATTTTGATCTAAACTTTGGACATCTGGAAATGAAAAGGTTAAATACTTACTGTAAACAGAAACATGGGCCCTGAAATGAAGAATCATACCCCCAAGTGGATCTACGTGACTGGAAGCCTCACATGGAGCACAGGACACCACATAATGTATCTCTAGTCATCCTGGATATTCTGCCATTTGGGAGACAAAGATCTGGGAAAAAGCTCATTCACTGAAGGGAAATCATGCATGATGAAGACGGATGGGAAGGCAGTGGGCAGATGGTTATGAATGACTGCAATGAGAACCAAGCACAGAGGACAAGGATGGGAAGTGCAAGTGAGAGAAGAGACAGCAAAGGATCCTCTTACTACCTGCTATAGATCACACTTTCTCTCCAAAAAGTAACAGGAAGGTGTCAGAGATGACGGTTGTCAGGAAAAGCTAATCTAAAGTCAGACCTAGCCCTAGCTGGTGTAGCTCAGTGGATTGAGTGCCAGCCTGCAAACCAAAGGGTCGCCAGTTCAATTCCCGGTCAGGGCACATGCCTGGGTTGCAGGCCAGGTCCCCAGTAGGGGGTGTACAAGAGGCAACCACACATTGATGTTTCCCTCTCTCCTTCCCTTCCCCTCTCTCTAAAAATAAATAAATAAAATCTTTAAAAACAAATAGATAAAGTCATGCCACTGGAGCAAGCCAGCTGAGAGAAAGCTGATACAGCCTGGCCATCACCATGCACAGAGAGAAGGGGGACTTGGCACAAGAGGGAGACTGGCACCTGTGAAGTAGAGCGGCACCTGTGTCACCCAGACAGTCCATGGGACACGCTGGGGCTCCTGCAGTAGCTGGAAGCCATGGAAGGCACACAGTGACACACAGCTAAAAGGGCTTCCTACCCAAAGGTTTTTCTAAGTTGTAAAATGGACGTAATTTCACAGTCTCCCAAAATCAGTGATTTGCAGGGTAACATACGGCATTATCACAGTACCCCAAGGAAATAAAAACCCAGTAAAATAATACCATTATTGGTAAAGCCCAAATTTCAGCAATTAGGAAGTGACTGAGTAACCTGGCACTCCACATGTGAACAGACTATAGATGCTTAATGTTCCTTGGCAACTCAACACACCCTTCAAAACTGTCTTTTTTTTTTTTTTTTTTTGCTTTTTAATAGGCCTGTGTTTTGTTTTCCAATAGAAAATAAAAACTGGTTTCCTTGCTGTTAGGTACCAATTTGATGTACCCATTCTCGACACCCACTATACCAAATAATCCAACAAGTTCTCTATTTTCCTAATATCACTATTTCTCAAATATGAATTGATCTCAAAACATGCACATGAAAAAAAATAATAAAGCCAGTTCTTTTCTCCATAAGATGTAATCAAGGTGATTTGGTTTGGTTAGTTGGGTTTTTCTAACTATATTTCTTTTTGTCCTTTCTGAGCCAGGAGAAAAAAGTCCTGGTTCAGGATAAATGCCAACTTTTTTTTAAAAAAAAGTAGGTACATTTTAGACTAGAGGAAAATGTCCCTGACGTAGAAAGGTAGGAGGTTCTTTTACGTTGATGAAACATTGTTCTTTTGAATGTTAATGTACAATAGTCTTACTACCATGAGTCACAAAAAATTATTCACAAATAATTATAGCAGAGCTTTGCATCCCATGTAGGAAAACTCTTACACAATAGCAGATTACTTTGCAAGATAAACACCAGGATTTAGTCATCTAGCAGTTATTCACTGCCTATTAAGGTATCCTGAACTGTAGACTATTAACCATGTCAAAGATCAGTTAGTGTTTGTATTTGATTATATAAGTGAATTTCTAAAATCATAAACTCACAAAAACTAAAGATTCAAAAAACAATTCATCGAGTTTGCTTCCCACCACTAGCAACTATTTCTCCTCTTCAGATTGAAGCCACCATGATGAGTTGAATAGCTTCACAGATATTTTCATTATATGGCTTAATTTGTTTTCTAAATTAGAATCCAATTTTTTAACCCTAGAATTCAATTTTCTCCAAAAGTAACTCCTAAGTTTTACCTGATTATGTTTATCACCAGCACCCTGACCCAACCTTCTAAGTTCCTCACACGGAACTTCTTTCATTGCTGCAAGCTTTGCATTTCACAAGATCCCTATGATTTTTCAACTGCTTTTTCAGTGCCCTGACTGAAGACCCCTTCGTGTGTTTCTAGAGCTTCTTCCCCTCCAGACTCGCCTGATGACTACCCGTGCCATCCGGCTGACATCTCATGGGTGTGAACAGCTTTATGAATTATACTCATGCCTTCCTCATGTCTCGTTCCTTTTCAACTGCGTCTCTGCTAACTCATGTCCCTGCTCCCCGACACCTCCCCTGGCCCACAGTCACACCTTTCATGCCAGTTTCCTAGTATTTGTTGAAAAGGCCTTTTGTTAGGGAGCCATGTCATAACATGAACATTTGAACTACTTTCTGAACTGGATTATTTTTCAAAGACAGAAAATGGGACTTTTCCTTCTGTATCCCTCGTGGTACCTAATACATGGCTCTGAAAACAACTCTACTCAATCGATGATTATTGATTGAGGAATGATGTCATGGGTTTCTTGCATCGACTTGGGTTATATATACCCTGCTGTGGAGATAAAAGGTTCTCAGACGTGGCCTTTCTAATCGGAAGAGTGTGAAGGTTGTTGTCCACACAAGCACGGTCACATGAGGGATGTAGGAAAAGTCACATAATGCTGCTTTTCACATGAACTAACCTCTGCTTCAATTATTTTGACATTTTAGATAAAAGGGAGGATAAAGAAATATGTGAATGGGAACAAATCTTAGATATCTGAAAAACACTTTCAGTTCTTATCTCTATTGTGAATATTTACAAGTAAAGCAAAAGTAGTCTAAAGAATCAAGAATTCCCAATAATTTGCAACATGTGTGCAAATTCCACTTTAACTTCTGTAGTTACAAACAAAATGCCTGTAACCTGAAATTTTCTCTCGTATGTGTGTATGTAAGCACATGTACATACTGACTCTGTTATGTAAGAGACCATCAGATTATTGATTTTAAAACCGCTCTACTATTTTTCTGACCTACACTGATTTCTTTATATTCAGAATAAAATTGTGCATGTTTGGCAGTAATTGTTTTATCTGAATAACTTTTGTCTTCATAAAATCTCCTCTAAATGTAGGTATAATTAATGAAAAGATGAAAACAAAAAGCCATTTAAATATTAGAAAAACTTTTCATTAGAGTATCATTTGAGTCAGACACGTTAAAATTGAATGAAATTCTCCCTTCACTTATCTATACTCCCGTGACATAGAACCTGAGCAATGGCGTACACTTTCAGAAGCCCATCACAGCAGCACAGGATTCCAAGCACTTACAGAGCAGGTTAATCCTATAAAACAGCAGTATGAGAAACCAGTGAATGTGGACCCACTTCCAAGTGGCAAAATAGCTAAGCTTTCCACAACCATAAAAGAGTTCAAGGCTTTGCAAAAGTCTTTTTTAATTACTTTATTATTGTTCAATTACAGTTGTCTACATTTTTCCCCCACCACTCCCCCCCACCCCAGCCAAACCCACCTCCCTCCCTTGCTTCCACCCACCCCCTTGGTTTTGTTCTCGTGTCCTTTATAGCAGTTCCTCAAAACCCTTCCCCTCACTGTCCCCTCCCCACTCCCCTCTGGCTATTGTTAGATTGTTCTTAATTTCAGTGTCTCTGGTTATATTTTGTTTGTTTTTTTCTTTTGTTGATATGTTCCAGTTAAAGGTGAGATCATATAGTATTTGTCCCTCACTGCCTGGCTTATTTCACTTAGCATAATGCTCTCCAGTTCCATCCATGCTGTTGCAAAGGGTAGGAGCTCCTTCTTTCTCTCTGCTGCCCAGAATTCCATTGTGTAAATGTACCATATTTGATCCACTCATTTACAGATGGGCACTTAGGTTGCTTCCAACACTTGGCTATTGTAAATTGTGCTGGTATGAACACTGGGGTGCATAGGTTCTTTTGGATTGGTGTTTCAGGGCTCTTACGGTATAATCCCAGCAGTGGAATTGCTGGGTCAACAGGCAGTTCCATTTTTACTTTTCATAGGAGATTCTATACTGCTTTCCACAGTGGCTGCACCAGTCTGCATTCCCACTAACAGTGCACCAGGGCTCCCTTTTCTCTGCATCCTCTCCAACACTTGTTTCTTGATTTGTTTATGATGGCCATTCTCACCAGTATGAAGTGGTATCTCATTGTGGTTTTAATTGGTTATGCAAAAGTCTTGATAAAATTCTGAGGAGGAGAACTGCCAGGAGGGCTCATTATTTCAAATAAAAATTGGTGGAACTGGCTCTCAAATATTAGTATGCATAATTACATGGGGTGCCCAATAATAACACAGATTTCTGGACCTCCCTCTTAGTGGGTTGAGGCCAGGCCCATGGATGAGCATTCTCAACATGCTCACCAGGTATCTGTGAGGCAGGAAACCACAATTTTGAGACACAATGATCTGCGGGAAGCATCTCACACTTCTTTTTCCTCTACGATTTCCTAAAAATCCTTTCAGTATTATCTTCTCTCAAGATCTTTGGGCTTTTCTGAGAGAAGTTGGAACAGCTGGAGAATTAGGCAATAGGTCATTTAACCAAACTAAAGAAGAAAAATCAAGACCTCACTCCAAACAAATCATTAGAGCATTATTAACATGAGCACAGCACCCATGATCTCCATTTTACCTAGCCACAACCAGCTAATGGGCCAGTAACAGGCTGAGGCCAAGCTCAAACATGGCTGCAAGCAGAGACACACACAAATATGCACACACATACACATGTACACAAATGCATACACACATAATTTTAGTTCTTTGGGTACTCCCCAGCTCAAAATCTAGTATGTGACATAAAGTAGGCACCCAATAAACATTCGTTAAAAGAACAAATATCTTTAGAGCAATAAGTTACTGAAGATTCATCTAATAAGTCAGCAAAAAGAATCAGGTTGGTCAAACTGGCTGTGCAAGCTCCACAACTGAGCTGAAAAGCTCTAGTGTTACGACTATGAAAGAAGTAAAACAGTAAAATTTTAAATACATATGAAGTCTGTCCAGAAAGTATCCAGCCATGTGCTGTGAAAAAGAGACATCTATTGAAGAAGATACAAGAAACACTGTAGATAGGACAATGACGCCTCAGTCCCCTTCGAAGTCGGCACCTTGGGACCTCACACAGTTCTCCCAGAGTCTCTTCCACTGTTCAGAATAATGCAAAATCCTTTGTTGAAATCGCCATCAGCTGCCCCATTGTATTTTCCTGAATCTCAGTGCCAGTCTGAAATCTCTTCCCTTTCAAAGGTGATTTTAGTTTTGGGAAAAGCCAGAAGTGACAGGGCACCACACCTGGCTGTAGCGGGGCTGAGTCACCTGAGTGATTTGATGTTTTGCCAAAAAACTCTGTATGAGATGTGATCCATGTGCAGGTGTGTTGTCGTGATAAACTGCCAATCACCAGTTGCCCATAGCTATGGCTGTTTTCATTGTACTGCATCTCTCAACTAACTGAGAACATTGAAGTGGTACTCATTAATTGTTTGGCGTGGAGGGGCATACTCATGATTGACAACACCTTCCTAATCAAAACACACGGCTAACATAGTCTTAGTCTAGCTGCAACTCTGCCACACCTTCTTCAGGCGTGGAGAACCAGGCAACTTCCATTGGGGCGACTGGGCCTTCATTTCCAGATCACATCCATAGACCCACAATTCATCTACAGTTACGACCTTCTTGAGGAAATCTGGTTCATTGGTAGCAGTTTGAATCAAGTCATTAGCAAGTGCAGCATGATGTTCCTTCTGCTCTGGTAGCAGAAGCCATGGGATGAACTTTGCCACAACATGTTTATGCCAAGATTCTGCATCAGAATTTCGGACACAGTAGTTTTTGGAATCCCCAGATCAACTTCTAGCCATTGCACTGTCAGTCACCGATCTTTGTTGATTGCAGCCCGTACATATTCAATATTCTCAGGTGTTCTGCTTGTTGCAGGTCTTCCAGAACGTGGATCACTTTGAACAGATTCTTAACCTTCTTCGAAGCATTTGTGCCACATTTTTATTTGCACTGCATTCATTGTATCATCCCTGAAAGCCTTCTGAATTACCTGAATAGTTTCCGTGGAGGGATCTTTAAGCTTTATGCAAAATTTGATGCAGATTTGTTGCTGTACTCACTCAGTCATTTTGAATGCAATGGCTACACAGTACACATGCTCACTCAATGGTGTCTACTGCCCCCAATGACCAGTACAGGGAAGTCATCAGTGTTCACATATATGCATTCCAGTCCACTCTCCTTGACTGCCAGGTTACATCAATGTTGTGCAAATTGTTCTCATTGTATTAACAATGGCTGGACTTTTTCTGGACATACCTCGTATATAATTTTAAATAAATGCATGAATGCCATCACATACATATTTTCTTTTTAATTATTGCAATCTTTCTTTACCTTTACTTGTTCTAGTCATGGATAAGCTCCCAGAACCAATGTTAACAGTTTAGTATTTACTAGTCCATATTTTTTCCCCTACACATATAATCCTAATCAGACATATGTACATACACACATGGATAGGCATATGCATGCCAACAGGGAGGCTTTTGTAATTTATATACCTTTCTGTCTGTGTATTTCTCACTGAACAATACCTCATGGACATCTCTCTAAGGCATCTAGTGTACCTCTGTTCATTCTTTTTAATGGCTGCATACTATTCCCCAATATAAATTATCATAATTTATTCTACTATTACTTTGTTGATGGGCTTTCACTGTTTCAGTTTTTCACTACTACAAACAGTGTTGTCCTAAAGATTCCTGTACATAAGCCTTACATGCTGATGATTTTGTTTCTATGGGAGAGATTCCCAGGAGTGAAACTGCTGGATCAAAGAGTAAATACATATTTTTAACAGTTGTTGCTAGATTGTTTTTTTAAAGGCAGTAACATTTCACATTCACAAAACAGTTAATATTTTAATCAAGATTAAACAAAATTGTGCTTAGAAGGCAAGGAATCCATCACTTTTCTGCAGCAATCCTCTGAACTCTGCTAGACCACTAAGGCCAGCTGGATCTTCTTCGCTGTTCCTCTCACAGCCAGCCTCACTGCCTTCCCTAGAGCTCAGGACTCTCTAGCATTCCATGAATGGCCTTTGCTGTCCTATGAACTCCCTGCAATTATATCCTAACATTGGCATATTTTTGCTTTTGTACTTTTTCAAAGGGGAAGTCCAAAGGCTTTCATCAAATTTCCAAAGGGGTCCATGACCCCAAAAAAGTTAGGAGTCACTCTCTGGAGTCTGTAGGATAACAAGAGGATTCGGATATTACTGATGACATGATTTGATTTTGCTGATGATAACCCACCAATAGGTGAATTTTATTGAAGAAGCTTTCCTGTGTCCATCAAGCAATCAAAAACATTTTTGATCCACATTATTTTAAGAAGGAGAAAGCTGAACTAATCGTTTACAAAAGGGCACAGCTGTTGGGGGAAAAAAAAACCAGAAAGAGCTATTTTCAAAACTAGCTAAAAGATCATTTCTTCTTCAATATGTTTCTCAGAGCAGTTGATATTTGATCTATGTAAAAAGAAAGAGAGTCATTTTGAGCTTCCATTCAAAGGGGTAAACATTTCAGTGGAGAACAAGAAGGGAGAGCTAAATGGGGTACAGAAAAAATAACTATTTACAGAATTTGGAAGCATGCCTTTTGAGGAATCCAATGAACACCTGTGAGTCCAGAGTCGGGTCCCAGCAGTCGCTGCTTTCCCGCACTGCCATGGGCTCCTCCCTACACACACCCTCCGCCCAGCAGAGGCAGCTGGCTGACCAAGGAAGTCAATGGAGATTAAACCAATAAATAATTAAAGCAGCTGTGTATAGAAAAATTATAGGAAACACAGTGGGTCCTTAAAGGAGATTTGCTAGGAAAAGTTTGAAATTGAGAATGCCATGATTTTTCTTGATTTGTAATGAATGCCAAGAAAAAAATTAGAAGGGTCAGAGGTGGGCTGTGGGGGAGAAATGGAGACAATAGTACTTGAACAACAACAACAACAAAAAAAAGAGAGAGAGAGAAAAGTGTTTAATTCATCATTCTTTTTTTTTAAGATTTTATTTATTTATTTATTTTTTAGAGAGGGAAGGGAGGGAGAAAGAGAGAGAGAAACATCAATGTGTGGTTGCTGGGCGACATGGCCTACAACCTAGGCATGTGCCCTGACTGGGAATCGAACCTGCGATGCCTGGTTCGCAGCCCGCACTCAATCCACTGAGCTACACCAGCCAGGGCTAATTCATCATTCTTTAAGGCCCCTGTTTTTTGTAAAATTATCTTCTATTGTCCCTTCTTTAGTTCATAGATTATCACACCATCAAAAGTTAAAATATAATCCTGACAATTGTTTAGCATGATTACTAAATGGTAACTATTAAATAGAATTAATAAGATTTCTAGCCTCTAGTTTAAAATTTAAAACCAAGGACAAAGATGAAAGCATATTTAAAAATATTAAATTATTATACAGAGGGAGCAAAAGTAGGTTTACAGTTGTGAGTACATGAAACAGAGTTTATTCTTATATTATTATTAATTATACAAACAACTGTAAATCTACTCTTCCCCCACCCTGTCTTCGGTCACTTGGTGTGTAAAAGTACTGTGTGCTTGGGAAACTAAATCTGTAGCTGAAGATACATGTTAGATTTCCCTTGAAGATATTTCGAGATTAAAGATTCCCTTGAAATAAAAACAAGTCCACACAAACAGGAGCTCAAGAGTGTCAGTCAGAAGGGGCCAAAATGTCCCTCCTAGTCAGGATCAAATTTGTGTGACCTTGATTTCCAACTGACCATCATCCTGACCTTTGACTTCACCAAAAGTCAAGAGAGAGACAGGGTGGGATGAGGAAGGGAGGGAAATTCTAATTGTTCTCCTCTAACATTTTGTAATGAAAAATACTCCATTAAAAAAAAAGTACAACCCATATTTTCAGAAGCCCAAGTAGAGCTCTCATTTCAGAACACAATACAATGATTGTTCCAGCGGAAGCTGTTTTAAAGGGTAAAGCCAATTAGTCATCTTTCTGCACAAAATGTCTTGAGTCAGTTTCCATCTTTACAAGGTCCCTGCAAATTCCAGCGGGCAGTACTTCTGAAGTCAGTGGGTGGTATAAGCAAAGTTCTATGATAATATGAGATGATAATTAGACCACGCAATTTCTGGTAAAAGAAAACACAGGTCCTTTAGGAGAGCTGAAACATTCAGCATACTAATTGGGCCTACTATGTGCTACTGGCTACCCCTGAAGTTACTCCCAAATGCCTTTTTCGGAATCCAGTGTAATACTGCAAACTTGGCCTTATTGCCTGGTGCCCTCACAAGGCAGTGGTTTCACAGCATCATCCTCCATTCAAAAATACACTATTAGGAAATTAAGACTATTAATTAATTAAGAGTACTAATAAATACTAATCAATAAAAAGGGGCTGCTTTGGACAAGCAACTCTGTATAAGGAAGAGCAGAGAATTACTGAACTGAGCAATATCAAGTTTTATCCTTGGGCAACTGCCTGGGTACACTGAATTAACCCAAGGCTGGGGGCCTCAGCAAGACAAACTCTAGAAGGGAAAGAAGGGTGGTAAAAGCAAATGGAAGCACTGCACAGAGAAGAGACCAACTTTTACAGTCTGAAAGCTACTACGTGATTAATCAAAGACATTCAAGAAAAAAATTTTAAAAGCATAAAGGAAGTAAATTAAAATAACTAAGATAGTTCCTAAATGTATACTAATGTGTAGAGTTATTCTAGTTACTTTTACATATGAAATTTAAAAACTACAGGACTAAAGACAAGACTAGTTGCTATCAGTGAACATATAGTATGACTGTAACTACTTTTTTCTTTTGTCCTCTTGTTTTTAAACATGTTAATGTAAAATTAGGCACAGGTTCACATGTGATTTGCCCACTAACTCTATCAGGCCCGTGTAATGTTCCAGTTATGACCTTGACCCAGTATCTGAGGCTAACGGGGAGAATGGTCAAATGAAGTGGTAGGTGTGATTATTATTATTTGGCGGAAAAGAAAACACGATGGTTCCCTTCCTTCAAGCTCTTTTATCGTGAACTGGATGTGTGATTGCAGAACATTTCTGCACTACAATCAGAATCATTACAACTAGAAGGACTTTTAGGGATCATTTAGTTAAAACCCATTATTTTGTGCCCTGAAAATGCCAGTGGTGCCCACAGCCACATTTAGTGGTAGAGGCAGGACTAGAACTCATAAATCTCCAGATGCCTGGTCTAGTGCTATATTTCACCAAATAAAATCAAAGGTTAGCTATTTATCTATAATGTATTGAGATAGTATTTCCTCTAACTGCTCCATGATTTCCCACAAGCCCCTATCACACTGAAGTGAGAGGAACTAAATTTAGTCTCAACCATTAACCTGACCCCATCCAGTATTTAAACAATCAACTTAGGTAATTCAGATTTCCTCCTGCTTCCTGGCTTCTCTCGAAGATGGTTTCTAAGTGTGTATGAGCAGAGATGGCCTCCATGACCTCAGAGTGAAGAAAGAGGGGAGGGTCAGACCCATGCCCATTCTTTCCTTTACCTCCTTTGTCCTTGGTGGCATCTCCTTGTCCTCCTAATCACTAGGCATCCTGCTGGTGTCTGATGCTGAAGGTGGTGGCTGGTGACCTCACGGTGCATTCTCCCCGGATGCAGAATGAGCCTGGTGGTACCACTGGCCAAACCTGTCCCTCCCTCCTACTCACTGAAGTCCCACCTCTACTCCCTGCCTGCAACAGCCCCCACCCCAATAGCTCCCCAGCAAGCACCCTGGGTATCTCTCCACAAGGTGCACTGAAACTTCCATCACCTTCCATACCACATGAGACACTAAGATACTGGGATGTGGAACTCATGTTCTCCCCTGCCCACCATGCTGTGGAGGTCCCAGGTTCATTGCTTAGGCGGGAGATAGTTCCAGATATATCTTATGGAGTGGTCTTCTCTGCTTCTCACACTCCACCCATCTAAAGCTGCCCCATCTACATTCTCAAAAAACTTCAGCCAGAAGAGAGGAGTAAGTTATACTTCACTCTCAGATTTTTCTGCCTTCTTCCTGCAATCTACCATGGCCAGATGGGTGACAGGCATTACCCTCCACGTGGGCCCACATTCCTCCTTCCCAAAGTACGGTTCGCTCTTCTTTGTCTGGGCCCATAATGTGGGGTAGTAAGGCAGACACGATTAACAGCAAAGAAAGATGAAAAACACACTGATTTAATATTTTTAAAATAGTCTCCTCATAGCAGCTGTTATATGCATGACCCCAGAGTCACCGCATTGATAGGCTGCTTATCCAAATACCTAATTCAAGGACCAGTAACCTGACTCTGGCCCATGGAATAAGAACAAATAGCCTGTAGCCTCTCTGCAAAGTGCAGCACACACATCCTCCTCCAAGAGCTGTGGGAATGATGGAAAGGGAGACAGGGTAAGCCAGGAAGGCACCAAAGGCCCTCTCACACTGGGACTGTGAGAACAGATGGGAAGAATATGGGGTCACTTCAGGTGGCTGAGGAGCAGAAGACCAGACGTCTGTGATGAAAGGCCCTAAAACATCATCCTGACACAGCAAATCAAAACATCTCAGTTATTTTCCTGTCCGTCACTACCAGCATGTTTGTCTCCTGCATCATTTTATCCAGAAGTACAACAGGAAAACAATCTGACTTACGGGAAATTGTGGGGGTTAGAGTTAACATCTGCACAGCATGTTCTGTTCCCTGGAAGAAATGTGCCACATCAAGTGAATTAATATTTCTCCTTTGAAGTTCTTACTCCCATTCAGCCCTTCCGATACGTGAAACATAATCTCTGATCATTTTCCCTGCCTCACAACCTTGAAAAGAAATATGCAGAAGCTTCTCCTTGTGAACTTTTACCTTTCCATACATGAGAAAGCGCTTATTTTAGGAAGGAAAAAGCATTGCCATAGGATCAGAATTCAGCATCAAATGGTGAAAAATCAAAACATGGGAACTATAAAGCTGCCAAAATGAGGTTCAAAGAAAATGGAAAATTAAAAGGCAAGTATGAAAGGCGTCTTGTGCAAGAACTACCAACAAAAACTATCTAGAGAGACAGTCTTCCTGTTTAGAAGTCTGAGGCTCTCACATGAGATAAGGGAAGGGAAGAGGACCCAGCAAAGAGCAGAGTCCACTGAGACTAGGAAATGGGAAAAAAGATCTGCATTTGGAAATGAGATCCACAGCTGGGCAGGATGCGGCCGACCACTCTGGGACCCCATATGGATCTGTCTGCAGGGGCGTTCGCAGACCTCCTCCTCCCTGGAAATGCTTTGAAACAATTAAAATATACACAGTTTCTCTCGGCACCTCTTGTCACAGTTTGTTTTACCTCCCTTTGTTCATTTATTACCATCCCCTCCCCACTAGACTATAAATCCCCTGAAAGTGAGCACTTTATCTGGGTCCTTGCCCTACAGCATCCCAGGATCTAGCGCAGAATTTGGCATATGATTGGTGCTCGGTGGCAAATAAAATTTAGGTCAAATTTATGATAGAGTGGGGACCCTTGGAATGAAATTTGAATCATGTAGAGGACGCTGGCTTTCCAATCATCCTTGAACAGTAACCAAAGTTTCATATCAAGGATTTGTTGCTTTAAAGGAAGTCAGTCTTCAGTGACACCCAATTAAAATGCAACTGCCACCTGAGAAGGGTCTTGCTCTAGGTAATTATTTAACACCTTACTAGGCGGTTAGATGACAGATAACTGAGAGAAAAATCCTCCTGAAATGGAACTTAGAATAAGGAGGCACCGAGAGGTGCCGTGGGCAAGCCACAGCGAGAGAATGTGTGTCACACGCTACCTCCTTGAACTTCCAGACGTTTATACTGAACATGTGTCTTCATTTCTCTCACAAAGATGTTTAACCATTATGTTCCCCATAAAAAAACTACTTTACCTTCTCACACTTCCTACTATCTTATATCATATTCCCTATGAGCCATGTTTTTTATGACTCCACAGAAATATGGAAGATTAAAAAAGAATCAACACAAATTACAAAATGAAGACTCAAAGATTCCAGAATGATTTATATGCTATCCATAATCATTTTCAACCTTTCACTTTATAGCACTCGTAAATTACACACACTCCATTCAAAAACACAGTGAGCCCAAAATCTCTATTATTTTCAGCATGACTGCAAACAGCTAAGCCAATCGCATAAACAACTAAGTGTGAAGTAGCTAACATTTCATCTTTGTTTGAGCAGTGCTTTTCAGGAGGCCCAGGGCTGTCACTAGGACAGTCAGCCAGGGCCCTGGGAACGGGAGGAGGAGGAGAAGCAGGGGGAACATGCAGAGGGCAGGGGTTCGCATCCCCGCTCAGCCACAACAGCCCCACCCTGCCCCTTTCCTACATGCACTTCCACTCCAATTTCCATTTGAAGAACCATTTTCACAGCTTTAAGAAGTCTGCAGATCCTGATCCAAAGTACTCAAAACGTTCATGTCTTTCTTCCAATAAAGTATGCTACACAACCTTAAAAAAGAAACACTTGCTATGACTTAATATTAAAATAAGCTAAGAACATTACTCTCCTAAGAGGCTTTTCATCTTTCTGAGTGTTTGAAGTTCAGGGATTCCCCAACTTACAAAGAATTTGTGTTCCAGAAGTTTAGTTTGTAAGGCAGGGCACTGGAACTCAAGGCACACTTTCATAGGAAAAAAAATGTGCAGTGCCAAGACAAGCAATGAAAGCTTGATGCCCTACAGGTAAAGATAATGTTACTAACACCACTAGAAGCAGGGTTTTCCTTATGCTCCTTGCTGAAGGGACGAATGGGGGCCAGGAGGGTGCCTAACCACCATTCGTTATTTTTTTGAAGCAGTTCATCCTACGATGTATGATGAAAAGGGATCTAGTGAGGATGGAGATGCTTCTCTCGACTGCCAATTTTCAGGGCAATCCATGTCCACTGTGGCCCATGGCTGGCCAAGTAGTTGTTTGCAAGCTGGATAATGCCCATAAACCACAGCCTATCTCCAGTTCTGAAAAGCTAAATAATGGTTTGCTCATTTATTCTCTAATATTTTGTACCATTTTCTTATGATAATCTGGAACCTAATACAGATCCCCCCCACCAAAAAAAAAAAACTTTGAAAGGATATAACACTTAGGCCAAAAAAAAATGCTGGCTGTGTTTACGACCCTCTCAGAGAGAGAAAGGAAAAAAATAACATGCACCTATAAATAACTTTCTATGTTGGACTGCAAATTAATTTTCGTTTTTCCTTCATTTTGGCTCATTTGGGAAGGTAATGAACTGAAAGAAAAGAATTAACTTTAACCAAACAATTCCAACAGATTTCAAAATATCAAAACTTGGAGTTGTGAACAAATTTGACTCATTTAGCACCACAAGTTATCAAAACAAGTCAATAATATATTAATAGTTAATGTTCCCCCAAGTCTGTTGAGCTGTTCAGAATTCTTGTTGTCAAAACTCTAAGGAAATGCTCTGCCACAGAAGCAAATCATTTAGTATGTTAAAATTAAATTGATTTCCATTAATGAATATTACCATTAGGGTAGACATCATTCCATGCCTTTGCAAGAACAGAAGCGCTCTTATAGAAGGGCTTCCATCTTTCACCCAGAAAAATAACAATCACAATAATAATGAGGAGGAAGACTTCTTCCTACGTGTGACTTTTGCACTTTCTGCAAAATTCTACCTTTATTCACTGGTCTATCACCTAGAACTGCAAGTTTTTGCTTACAGATCTCCTTTTCTAGGTGTTTCCTGAGTAAAGGGGTCAGAATACTGGTAAAAGTATGGACACTGGGAGCTCACAGACTAGGTTCTATTTCAAGTTCAAATCCTTACTAAGTTAGCAAGGCCAAGCTATCTATATTCTCTGAAGGTTGAGTATTTCATTTAAATAGAGATAAAAATAAATGCCTGTCTCATATGGCTGTTTGAGAATAAGTGAAATAATACATGTAAAAGTCTGTGCCCTGATTACAGCAAGATTGATGGTGGTGGTGATGTCTTTACATCCCCCTCCCAATACCTCGCCCAGTTCAATACATGTTTTTTGAATTCACTTGAACTTCCCCACACTGTCTGCCTGATGAAGCTCCACATTTCCTAGAAGAAATGACATCTGAGCAAAATCTTTTTAAAAAAATGATGCCTTCACCTGATCACTGCTTGGAGACCCCAGAGCACCTGATGCTCACCTCTACTGGCTCTTGCCCCGCAGCCTGTCTATTTGTTTATGCTGCCTCCAAGCTTGAAGCTTGCTACGTAAGGAACAATAAAAACTGCCTTTCGTAAAACAGTGAGCTATTTTTTATTTGCATTTCTAGAATCTGGCACAAGGCAAGAAAACAATAAATGCTTATCCCTGGGCCAAGCTAAAGGCACCTATAGTCACTAACTGAAGGTACAGTGGTCACTAGCTGAACCCAAAGGGAGCAGTGTGCTTTCCAAAGGAAGGAGACAAGGGTTCACATCAGATCCTTTCTTAACCTTCAAGGCTCCACTCAAATCCCACCTCCAGCAAGAAGTGCTTTCCTTTCCTTTCTGAATCCTTACCGTATATTAAACATAATAGTCACATTTGGAGGATGCAGGGGGTGTTAGTACTGTTTCCTCAGACACCCTGTGAGCTCTGTGAAGGGAGGATTAACTAATTATAAATTCTTTTGCATAGAACAAGTTCTCCAATGTGCTCGAAGTACTTCTGCAGAATTATCTAATTAATCCTAACTTGATGAGAAGAAAGGCATACTGGATCTGCACAGACTGCAGCCAAGTCCTGGCACCCTCGGCGGTGTGAATGAGCAAAGGGCTCTCCTGCTGGCCCACAGCAGTGCCTCTCTGGCCAGCACTCAATTTTTTTAACTAATGGCTTAGCACACAAAAATTAGCATTTTACACAAACCAAAAACTAACTGCCAACCAAGTCTTGATGGCATTGTTAACCAACAGCAAACTCTACTTTGAGTTATATTTCCTCTAATTAAATGAACTGTGAAGTGGTCTCAAGTCCCCCGGAAAGAGGGTGGTGGGAACCACCATCTTCCCTGTGATCAGATAAACCTGCACGGAAATAATTAGATCCGGTGCAGCTGAAAGCTAACTACTCTCATTAAGAATAGCGACAGCCTGATGCTTTCAAAGAGTATTAGCTAGACATCTCTTTCCGTCACACATTCTGCTCTTGTCCGTTTTCCATAGCAAGGATTTTCAAGGATAATAATAATAACAATAATAAGCTTCCACAGTCATAAACATTTTTTAATTTTTCAAAATGCTTTCACACCTATTTGATATTTGCAGTCACCTCAAGACAGGTAGAGAGGATAAGACAGACGGTCTCACTTTACATAAGCACAAAGAACTGAAGTGGCTGGCCCAAGATCCCCACCAATGAACAGCAGCAAGAGGACCATGACCCAACCTTCCCTATGGCCCTCCCTGGTGTCATTTCACAACAGAAAAACCTCCGAGCTACTGCAGGTTCAGTTCCAGACCACAGCATTAAAGCAAATGTAGCAATAAAGCAGGTCACAAGAATTTTTTGGTTTCCTGGTACATATAAAATTATGTTTACACTATACTGTAGTCTATTAAGTATGCAATAACATATCTAAAAAAATGTGCATACCTTAATTTTTAAAAATATTTATTGCTAAAAAGTACTAACCATTATCTAAGCCTTTGGTGGGTCATAATCTTTTTGCTGGTACAGGATCTTACATTCGATTTATTTAAATAAAAAAAAGTAATACCCACAAAGCCCAATAATCCAAAGGGCAATAAAATGAGGTGTGCCTGTGCACCACTGACAAATGGCTGCAATGTCATTACTCAGAGCCCTCCGACACCATGGCCAGCGAGACCTGAAGCAGGAAAACTACTCATAAAGACAGCATCCTGGGTTTCTTAACAAGAGATTGGAAGTCCCTGCAAAAAACACTGCCATTCAAATCCCTGGTCTTAACCAATGTGTTTCACCATATTGAAGGCAGGTTTCCATCCAAAATGGTTGACTGGGAGCCAAGTGTGGTGTTCTAATCTTTGTTCATGCTGTCAGTATGACATATGAAAGAAATATGAATAAAGTGACAGGATGAAAACAAAGCTAGTGGCTGGTGTGAGACACACAGACAGGGTGTTAGCCCCACATGCACTGCAACTGGGTCAAGTTAACACCTCTTTTTCCCCTACATATGCGGTGTGGGAAAGCTATTTATAAAATATTTTTAAATATTTAGGACCAAATAAATCAATATTGCTGGGAAACACTTACTCTGACCAGAACTCGTTTACTTGCCCTAGGCCCATGTGAATAACAGAACCGAGAGTTTCAGGATGATCCAAGACCAGGAACACAACAGATGTTCAGCAGCTCGCCCAGAATGCCCGCCCAGGCCTGCGTTCAGTCTCCGCAATGGCCAGAGACCCGGAATAAACAGGACAATGATGGAAGCTCCAGAGAGTGGCTCTGCAAATAATATTTAGCACCAAAGTAACAAAAAATGAGGCTTCTAGAAATTACCTGACTCTGCAATTCACTTTGCTGCTTCAGGCGAAGATTCTCAGGTGTATCGGCCACAGTAGTGAAGGACTGCTTTGGGTAGTGTCTGTGGAGAAATTTTTTTAAAGAACATAATTAAAATACCATCACAATGGAAAGAGGTGTCTCTCCTCTTAGCTAGGGTCATCTCTGTACCACTATTCTGGGTCCCACCCCCTCCTTCATTCTCAGGATCCTCCGTCACGCCGTTATTCCCAACATCTCCCCATATTTTAACCACAGCTTCTCTATTCTCTTAGCTACTTCCCATCGGCATCCACATATGCTCAAGGCTCTCCTACCTCTTACTGCCCTTCCGCCCACCCCACATACCGTTCCAGCATGTGGTGACTAGAATCTGTTCTCTCCTTCAGCCAAACTCCCTTAAAAAGAGACTAAACTCGTTGTCCCTATTCACCCCCTCTCCAACTCTAGGCATTCTGGCTTCTAGTTTCTGTTTCCAGAAGTTTCTCTAGCCAAAGTTATAATGACTGCCTGCTTGTCTTTGGTCTTCCTCTTATGTGGCCTCCCCTCCCTCTTGAAATATCCGTTCTTGGTTTGTATGTCACCACACACTCCTGACCTGGCTTCTCCCCATCTGCTCTTCTTTCGCTGCCTCCTGTGGGCTCCTCTTTGTTGATCTCATCCATTCCCACAATTCTGGGCACCTCCTCTGTAAGTGCTAATCACTCTCAAGTCTATATCACCAGGTCAGTGTTCCCTCCTGACCTTCAGATCCAATGGCATTTCCAACTGAGTATGTCCCATGCCCGCCACAAAATCAACCACTCCGAAACTCAACTGTCCATCATCCCACCCGACCGCAAGACAAATCTCTCCCCCCGCATTCTCTCTTTCATTTATTAGTGGCCAATCGCCTAAGCCATAAACGTGCAAGTCGTGTTGGCGCCTCACACATCCAGTCAATCAGTCACCGAAGTCTGTCACTTCTGTCTCCTAAATATGGCTCAACTACATTGACTTTCTCCACCTCCACTGCCTTCTTTTCGCTCTAGGCCACATTTACCTTTCAGTTAACTACTACACTTGCCAGTCTTGCCCTTCCCATCTGAATTGTCAAAAAAATGTTTGAAAATGCCAATCTGACCACATTATCCCTCTGAGGAAGAACTTTCAATGGCTTCCCACTGTTCCGAGAATAAGGTCCAGCCTACCATCTTCCCCCACGATCAGCCCTCTGCAGACATCTCGCTCACCTGCCATGCTCTGGCCCTGGAGTTAACCCTTCCCTTCCCACTTCTTCCTCCATATGCCATTCCCCAGTCCTGTACACTCATTCTTCTCATAACCTACCTCTCTGGTGAGCTCCCCTTTATATACCTCTTTTTAAAAAGATTCTGTTTATTTATTTTTAGAAACAGGGGAAGGATAGGAAAAAGAGAAACATCAATGTGTGAGAGAATCACTGACAGTTGACTCTCGCACGCCCCCAGCAAGGGACCTGGCCTGCAACCCAGGCATGTGCCCTGCCTGGGAATCAAACTGGTGACCTTTTGGTTTGCGGAACAATGCCCAAACCACTGAGCCACACCAGTCAGGGCTCCTTATCTCTTAGGCCTTTCCTTAGATGTCACTTTCTTCAGGAAGCCTTCCTGGTCTCTTAAACGTGCTCTGGAATGTACTTTCCTTTCCATTATAATCCTTATCATATCCATCTGTAAGTTCCTGTTGACGTGTCTCTGTCTCACAACACAAGGAAAGTCCTGCAGCAGCAAGAACAGGCTGTCCTGTCCTTTGTCAGAGCACACTCAACACCTGCCAGTGTCTGCCTCATAGTATGACTTCAATAAGTATTTATGAAAAGAAGAAAGGAGGGGAGAGGGCAGGAGAGACGGGGTAGACAGCAATCAGGCAAAGCCTGAGAGCACAGGTCAGGCTGTGTAGTAAGGCTGCATCGTGTTCTGTCATATACGGACATGCACGCAAACACACAGGCCTCCTGCTGGTGAAGTGAGGGCACTCATTGCTACATGTGGGTGAGGACACAACACTGATCGGGGCTGCCTCCTCCCCACGCCCGGCTAGCACTGAGGGTACATCTCTAGCTGCTGCAACTGTATCTCCACAAAAGCTGTGGAACGCAGAGCTATTCTTCAAAGAGGCCCCTCCCGGGCCCCTCTCCTTTTCGATGCCTACCCTCTGTCACTTCCTATGGTTTCTCGAAAGTCCTCTAGGCCTCACTGCTTCAAACTCTGCTCCCGCTGTAGAAGGTTCTTTTCAGCCTCTCTGTTCCTGGCTTCCTATGAGAAGACTTATGGAGTAATCATTTGTCAATGCAAATAAACTGAACAACCAACCAAAAGTACACTAGTCCTTCTGAAATAAGGATTAAGTATATTTTGGAACCCTGTGGAGTCAGACTTGTGATTGGAAAACATTCATTCGTGCCTCATTTTGCCAGCGTTTTTCAGTAATTAAATGTCCCACGGAAGTACAGTTTCCAGATAACTGAAGTTAAAACCCCATAACTTACTAGACACATTATAACTATTTTAATTAATATCCTCCAAAAACCATTACATAATTTTTCTGCCTACTTAGGGTGTAAGCAAACCTAATTTAAATTTTATCATGATTCCTCAGGGTCATCTGAATAGAAATGATCAGATCATGATATAAGGCAGCTGTGCTTTCAAAGTTTACAAGGGTTGGGATGGCCTAAACCGTACGTGATCATTATACTCTTACAGCTGTGGGACTGTCAAGAGATCATTGCTCACACACAGCCCTCTGCTTTTCACATCTTCTCTCCTGGTTTCCTTTTCTAACCCAGGCTGAGAAACTAGGCAATCAAGTTTGTTTCAAATGTTGGTAAAAACTAGAGTTATTGCTTCAAGAGAGGAAGCCACAGGAGGCAAGGTCTCTCCCTCTCCTCGCTCTGAAGTCATGGGCTTCGTGCCAGGATGCCCCCGGCGCCACTTCTGGACTGTGCTCCAGACGCACGAGGAGTCGGACGCACGGCTTCACTGTGTTCTGTGGTTAGGAGAAGTCGGTCTTGGAGAGCTGAACATTACTGGCCTTGAAAACACAGCAGCTGCATAGGGCTCTACTTTAAAACTGAAATAATAGAAGCACTTTAAAAAATATACTCTGTAAACTAAAGTTTCACAGAGATTTTCAGGGGTTTCATGAGGTTTAATTTTAAAAATTTACATATATCTTTTAACTACTTTAAAGACTGTAATTAAAATCTACTCTCCAATGTGTTACTGAAAGTTTGCCCATTGAAACCCAACTGTACTAACTTGCAGGTTAACTCAGTCTGGGGTCAGAGTTTGAAGGGACAACCTTCTCCTGCCATTTACATTTAATTAAAGAGTCTGTACAATTTTTAAACAGACATGGAAAAGTGAATGGGGGGGGCTCCATCTGCAACTGTTTCTCTGTGAATCCATGAATTTCCTCCACACCAGGCAAAAATCATTCTATTTTGATACTAAGGAAACTTCACTTACCACCCCTCCCACTCATTTTGCAGTAACATTTTATGAAAATAATTACTCTCAGAGTTTGACTTTACAATGAGAAAATGTTGTAGATCTGAACTTACAAAATATGTGCATAAAATAAAACACTACTTTCATATGTTTGATACTGGCATCTCATACTAAGTTTTACTTGGAACAAGGGTTACACTAAAAAAGTTTTTTTTAAGTTTCTGCTGTTAAAAAGCCGAAGACATACTCTGCTATCCTGGTGGCCAAACTTACTAACAGGTTGAGAAATTACATCAAGAACTATAAATAGATGATGATGCTTTGCATTTTTTCCAATATCTTTTTCAATTCTAAAATTTAATGATTTTGTATTGATGTATTCATCCATAGAAATCATAATTCCTCTAAAAAGGCAAAACAAGAAGAAATTATTGAAAATTATGATCTGAAAAGTTCAATTTAGTATTAATAACCAAAATAATAATGCTGAGGAAAAAGGAATTCATATCTGAAACTCTCTAGGGGTCATGAGAACTATTAAAACCTGGGGATTTGGAGATCCAACTTATCTTCAGAGCTAGCAAAATTCAAGAAACTAAGGTGTTGAAAAAAAATGCCTACCAGTCAAGAGTGAGTGGAATGGTCTAATGAACCAAAAACATAAGATTCGGGAGACATGTGATTACAGAAACGATAGCACACACTACATTAGCTTAAATAATTACAATATCTGGACAAACCTAATTAATCTGCCAAACTTGACACAGCCGAAAGTCCTGGGATTCTCACCATCATGTCAATGTAGTAATTTTTGTCTGATTTGACACTGTTCTCTAAAGTCATAGTCTCAACTCCCATTCACCCACCACCTCACCTGCAAAAGAAAACCAGACACAGAAATAAACTGAGGGGCCAGTGGTCCCTTATGGGATCATAGGAACAGAAGCAAAGAATTTTAAAACTAATTGATGCTACTGTATAGTTCATTCTAGCTCTTTCCAAATACTGTATTTAAATGGTTGTAGAAGGTCTTCCTGAAATAAATATCTTGCATGGAAATCTTAAGGAAAAAAGATTTCCTCACCAAGCCTGGATAAAGGACATTTCTCACTCTTTAAAGAATGTAGAACAGAAGGTACAAGGGGCTTGAGAAATGGATGTTCAAAGAGAACCAGGAAAACTATCTTTAAAAACATACAAAAGAAGGGGTGGATTAATTGGTAACTGAACAAATTTCCTGGAAAATACAACACAATTGTGAAAATGTGATATATACTACATTGGAAGCTGGTGGAAAGATCTGCAGAATATCGTGAAATCTTTAAGCATCGTAAATAGAAGTCTCTTCGCTGAAGCATGCAGAAATTGAATGAAATGTACCTATCAAGACTAGGCTGACAGCTACAACAAATCCAGATTGCCACAAGATGCTACATGCAAAATAAACAGAGAGAGAAAATCAAGACAGTAACAGAAGACTACATCTGAAGCAGCTAAGTTAGGTCACAGAAAGAAGACTTCCAACTGTTTTTTTATCTCTGTGAGATTCAGTTGAGAAGAACATAGGAAATGTTATATGCAAACCAGTAGGCCACCGCTGGTCAGAGTGAAGCCCGCAGTGTGAGCAGTTGGCAACCTCCATGGAGGTGGTAATGAGAAAGAACACCACTGTACAACAGTGAGAATCCAAGACCTCTCACTTCTTATCCAGAGCCCACTGGTCATGACAGCACTGGAGTAAATGACCTGGGTTTGAACCTGGCTCTTCTACCTCATAGCTTTGTGTCTTTGGCAGGTTTCTTAACGTCTCTGGCCCCAATTTCCTCATCTGTAAAATCAACATAATGATAGCAATTCTTAGGCCTGTTCTAAAATAAACACTTGTAAAACACTTCAAATAATGTCTGGCTCACAGTGGGCATTCAATAAAATCTCTATTATTAATAATAATACTATTACCATTACTATTACTACTACTTCCTCTTTGCTTTACTACAAAGTGACTTAACCTGTGTCTCATTGCCTTCATCTCCATAATGAAGATAAAATACTCCTGTTTCTTTCAGGGGGTTGTTGCTAGAACCACATGAAAGAGCTTTATAAAGGGAAACTACCATAAATGTAAGATACTAGTAAACCACTCAAACATATAAAACTAAGATCTTTATGATTTATTTATTGTAAATCTGTGTTAACACAGTGGTTCTCAACCACCTTCCCCAGAGGACATTTGGCAAAAGGCATCATCATCGGGAGACATTTTGGGTTGCCCCAACCGGAGGAGGGGAGAAGGGGCAGGTGCTATGGGTATCTAGTAGGTTAGAGATGTGGGATGCTGCTAAACATCCCACAAACCAAGGACAGACCCCACACTCACCTTGATAAAGACTTACATTGTTAAAAACCTCAATAGTGCTGAGGTTGAGAAACCCTAAATAATACATATAAATCTCTAATGTTAGAGAAAGCCATTAATTTTAAGACGGCAAGCTCTTTCTAACCAACCTCTTATCTTTGTTTTCATTCTCATCCCTAACAATGTCAAACAGCCCACCATTTCCCCTTAATCCTTTGCCACATTATAGGTCCACTCTTCCTGTCTGAGTCTTCTCCCTCATAAGCATTTAATTCTTCCATCTCTAGTTTTTTGTATACCTTACTGTTGTTACAGTTCCATTTAAACTAGAAAATTTGAGCCCTGGCTGGTGTGGCTCAGTGTATTGAGTGCCAGCCTGTGTGAACCAAAGGGTCGCCAGTTGATTCCCAGTCAGGGTACAGGCCTGGGTTGCAGACCAGGTCTGCAGTAGGGGGCACACGAGAGGTGGCCACACATTGATGTTTCTCTCCCTCTCTCCCTTCCTCCCCCCACTCTAAAAATAAATAAAATTCTAAAAAAGTTTAAAAAAATAAATGAACTAGAAAATTTGAGGGCAGAACTCAGGTGTCAAAAGAATTTGTTATTATAGCATTATTTCTTTATGGGCTCTGTGCAGAAAAGAGTTCATATAGCAAGCCTGTATGCTACATTTGGAAGGCCAGCTTACAAAGTTGGCCCTTGGCTGGTGTCCAGGATCCTGGATTTGGGGAGGGTTCCCACCACCATTAACTGACAAGAGTGGCGCACCATGCCTAAGCTGTCTGTGCAAACAATATGGTTTATACTGAACATTTGCTTTCCTTCTGGGAGTCCAGAATTTGGGTACCTGCCAGGCAGAAGGTGCCTCTGTGAACAGCCTCCAGTAAAAACCCTGGAAACTGAGACTCAAACAAGCTTTGTTGGTTGGCAACACTTGGCACGTGCTGTCATGACTTGTTGCTGGAGGAACCGAGCATGTCCTGTGTGACTCTTCTGAGCGAAGACTCTGGAAGGTTGCTTCCAATGCCCTCTGGACTTCGTGCCACACACCTTTTTCCTCCTCTGTCTTTGCTCTGCATCTTTGGCTACAGAAAATCACAGCCCTGAGTATGACTCTGCACTGTCCTGTGAGACCTCACAGAGAACCATCAAGCCTGGGAGTGATCTTGGGGACCCTCAACATAGGCCCCTTTGTGCTGAAGAACATGCCATTCATTAAAGAAGTGCATTAACATTTTTTAAATATCTACTCTTTTAAAAAATGCAAATGTTCTAAGAACATTTGAAGGCAAAACTTCTCACTTCACATCACTGAGCTGGCTTTTCAGCACTGCCTTTCTGGGTTAGGCAGGGACCTGGCAACTGTGCTCCAGACCATCTTTTCATGCCTGATTCAGCCAATGAGGTAATTTTATCCAAGGGCCAAAATCATAACTATATTGAATAGTGGGAAGATGACAGGAGATTTAAACATAATTTTAAGTATTTCTCCCAAATCTAAACAACTCCATTTGTAGCAATGACAATTATTTCAAATCATTCAAAAAATTAAAGGAATTAAAAAAAATTTTAAACAAACTGACCCTGAGAAAGATTACCACAACCAGGCCTTCTATGAAGCCATTTGTAAAAGATGCACTTCAGCAAGGAAAAAAAATAATTCCAAAAGGACAAGCAAAGAAAACGGTAAGTGCACATGTGCACACCCACGCACAAACAGAACAGACCTTGTACGGAACGAAAACGGTATCTACTATCTGGGATTTTTTTAACAACAGAGTTAACATACTGGACAATAATAAGATGAGAAGGTAGTAGGACAATTAAAGTGTTCTCATATCCTTATATCCTTATATGAGAAAGGTCAGGATATAACTGAATTTTAGCCTTTACTTACATAAATGTGATAAAATTTCAAGGGTAACCACAAAGAATGCAAATATAGTACACATATTCAAATGCTACAGAAGGGGCAAATCAAATTTTTTAAAGAACCAAAACTCTATCTCAATACAATAAAAAAGAAAAGAGAATAGTAAGAAAAAGAAGCAAAGAATAACAGGACAAATAGAAAATTAACAGTTAGAAGAAATAATTTAATAATCACAAAATGTAAATGGGTTAAATTTGCCAGCTAAAAGACCAATATTGTCATATTTTTACATTCAAATCTACTAAAAATATCTGTATGAATATTACACAAGATACTTTTTAAAGGCACTATTATGCATTTAAAAAATAATGGCCAAAGTTCACTTCACAAAGAAGTCTCCTAATGTAAATGCGCATCTGAAAAAACTTTAAATATGTACGTGTTGAATGTGCGTGTATACGCAGAGGGAGAGGGCAAACTGGCATGTCCCTCGACACGGTGAGAACTGTCAACTCCCCTCTCCCATTTATTGCTAACTCAAGCAAGCAGACACAAAATGAGTGAATACATCATCAAACATGTAAAATATGGAGTTTGTGACAATAACATTAGTAATGTCTACGCCAAGGTGTATCAGTCCGCCTAAGAGTCAACACATCACGGCACTCGGCGATCACGCAGGACCTCCGAGCAGGCCCGCTGTGAACACCTGGCACCGGTGTATACTGATGACTGTCAGCCTGCCTCCCAGGGCTCCCCTTTGCAGAAAAAAAGCGGGAATGAAAGCAGATTAATAAAAGGAAAGGAAAACCCTCTCTGTTGTGACACTGACCCTTTATTCTTGGACTCTTTCCCCATCCCCAAGGATGCCTGCATGTGAGCCCAGATGCAATAAGGAAATGCAAGAGCACGAAACTGGGATGCGGACAGAGAGGCAGGATGAGCAGGAACAGGGAGAAGGACCCAGGCTCGGATCAACCATTGCATACGAAACATGAGAAACAACCCCTGACACTACAACAAACTTCAGGAAGAAAAAGTGCTGAGCCAGAGAGGCCCTGGTATTCTGCGCAGAAGGGTTTCTAAGGGCAAAGGTGCAACAGGAACAAACGCAGCATGAGGACACATGACCCAGGCATGGCTATGAAGACAGGACCAGACCTCACCTACTCATGAAAGGTGGGGAACCCAGGGACAGGTTGGATGAAACAACTTCAGACATAAACATGAACGGGTGCATTTACATCTATGTTGCACTGCATTCCCCTACAAACTCAAATGTTAACAGATTTGTTTAAGGAGGACTTCCTCCAATGCCTAGAAAATCTAAACTGAAGCCAGCTCCAAGCTGCCACAGTAGGAACAGAAAGCAGCCACACAGTTTCCTTTGTAAGTGCTTTTGTGGCTGAGCACACTTTGCCAGACACATCAGAGAAGTTCTCCTACCATTTCTGGTCCCATCTGGAACCCACATCTCAGAGGGCTGAACACCCAAAAGCCCAGTGCTGGGCTTTCCTCACTCGGTCCTCCAAGGTCCAAGCATGTGTACTCACATTCCTAGTCTTCATTATATTTCATTCCCCAAAAGAACAGCTTAAAATTCACATTCATTGTATTGGGAAGATTTTGCTTGTTTAAGAGCCATAAAGGAAAATGGCACAGTATATGAGAGAAGGAGAAAACGTGAAACTTTTTCCCTTTCTATAAAATTTCTAGGAAATTTCATAACTATTAATAATTTGCTAAACTAATCCTGCTTGGGTTATCCTTTCAGGTGTGTAAAATTATATAAATTAGAAATTCTCATTATCAAGTGTTTTAAGACTAGGGGATAACATGAGTAAATGAACAATTCTACATGATTTCTACTGCTACTTCAGTTTGAATGCTGCCAGGGGAATCACCATTTACTAGGTAGCGGTATTTCAGGATAATATCTTTTTTACATATTGGGCTCCATCTTGGCATTTTCCACCTTACAGACCCCTGAAGTAAAAATCTGGTAGTGGGCTATTAGCACGCTTCAGCATCAGCCAAATATACTGTAGTTCTACCAATATTATTTTAGGACCCTCGGGTTTCACATGCTTCTTTCACTATCTTGCCATGTCACTGATGTGGCTTCCAGCCATCAATTTCCATCCATAGCCATCCTCTCATTCTTACTTCTCCCACTAATCCTCTTCCTGTAGCACCTCCATAAACAACTCACATATAATGTTGCTGGTTGCAAAACATCAATTTTTATGATTAAAGAAAAAAGAACAGTGAATTAGTGCAAGTAAGTGGGGAACCCCCTTCAGAAAGGAGGCTTATGAGAGCTGCTGGTAGATCACATAAAAGAGAAAAATGGATTATGATAATGCAGGCCTCCCACACATGAAATACAATCCGCAGCTGAAAGGAGGAACAGAACGCCATCGCCACTCTCTAAGGGGCAGTCAATAACCTGTCTAACGATTTACCAAATTCTCTCTGGCTGGAAGGGTCAAGCAACTTGCCACCTTCTGATTTACCTCCTCGGCAGGACTCCATTGTAACCTCTATCGTATATTTACAAAAGAGGGCATTATCAAAGGGATTACACGGTAAACCTGACCCGCCACACTGTGAAGTGCTTATCAGCCGTTGCAACATGTCACCTAGATTTTGAATTACAGTGTCAAAGGTGAAAAATTAATACACACACACACACAGACACACACACACCCCTAGATGTTGTTTGAGAAAAACATGAGATTTTTCCTGGTGGAGATTTTTCCTGTGCTGTTGCTGACACTGACCGTGAAATGTACAAACAAGGGCGTGCGCCATGGCTGTGTGGCTCTGTGATTTGTGCCCAGGGACACAGCACTGCTGACTGCAGCCAAGAGGAACACATGCAGATCTGGGACTCAAATATCTAAGATATCACTACAGCCTGAAAAATATTTTTTAAAAGTCTGTATAAACAGAGGACATTAGAAATACACAAAAGATCACATTATATTCCTTTGCTAAAAAATAATATATGTGCATATAGTACCCCTAGTAAATTCTCAGTATCAATAAAGATACTTCTTTAAAGGCTAAAGGAGAAAAGCATTAAATAATCCTATTTTTAAGAAAATACGTAGGCAAAACTAAAAATGAATTTTACACTCAGCTATGAATTTTACTTAAAAATTTTCAGCCTCATAGATAAATTTATGGCTGATAAGCACATGAAGTAACTGTGGGAAACTAGTCATGAATAATAATGATAATAACCAGAACAAATACCGCTGGCATAATGGTCTATACTTAGCTCAGGTGCCACCTCCGTGCTCAGGGCAAACATCACTAACCACACCCCTCTGTCCGAAGGCCCAGAAAAGACCCAACATTCTCCTCAGCACTCCAGGTAACCACTGCCCAATAGCCTAGACCATCGCCTGAGCCTCCCTACCCCTATAGGCTCTTCTTGACAACTTGCAAATCAGTTGTTTCTTAACTTTTCAAACTATAAAAGTAATTTCAAGAAACTAAAATCTATTAACTATTGGCCTCCACTATGCAATTAGAGAAATATTCTTATGGAGAGGGAGAACTCTTCAACACACTTTGGTTTGTTCAAATTCTGTACATTAAATGTATGTGATGCCGTTTTTAAGAATAGGCATAGTGAGGGAAAACAAAGGAAGTTATCCCAGAACTGGCATCTTTCACACAAGTTTGTGTTAAAGAGAATGAAATAAATGTCACATACAGTGTTGCCAACTATGGAGTCCCTATCTGTCCCCCTTGCCTCTTCAAAGCAATTCGCTGAGTCATGTTTCTTGTCTAGGTACCACAAGGCAGAATCTAACCACAAAACAGATCAGCTCTTTTTTAAATGTACATTTTCTGGCTATTGATTATATAATTAAACTACAACCCAATAGAGCACTGGACTTCTGCTGTGTTCAGTGACTTGTATCTGGAGAAATATGCACAGCTTTAAACCTTTTCTATGACAGGTTAATGGCATAAGAAGAAAAGAAAGACTTTCTGAAAGGCCTGCACTAAGTGGCGTATTTTAAAAGGAACATAGTTAATATCTTCAAAATTGTACACATTAGCTTTAATATGTTTGACTCACATAACTTCAATATAGCTGATTCAAATAGTAAATCAAGGATCTCCCACCCAAAGCCCAATGAAAATAATTTTAAACGTACATACACATATATAATAAATACATATACATATACAGAGAGAGTTGTTTGTAAGCATGAAAATATTAATGGTAGAGAGGAAAGATTAAAGTCACCTTAGCTAAGCAATTTTCAAACTTTTTCATCTCATGCATACATAAACTCATGACTAAAATTCTGTGACACATGAGAAACATATTTTTCTTTCCGATCAGATCAAATATATATCAGATCAGATATAGCTGATCTAACAAAAAGAGGTATAATTTTGATTGATTTACAAAAAAAATACATAATAATAATTATGTACTCTTTTTGCCCCAAAGTGACTTTTAAAAAAATCGGGTACCAACACTTATACATAAGGATTACTGACACCAAGATTTAACCAATCAGATGATGCAACCTTATTATGTGACATGACCAATAAGATGCAACTCCATTATATAACCTATAGATTTATGGTTCAAGACAGGCATTCATGCCGGACAGCTATTATTGTGTTGGCTGTTGTCATTTTTTTATTTGACAATCTAAGGAAAAAGGGGTCAATGCCCCTGACTAAATAGTGAGGTATTGCATGTTTTAAAAATTCTGTGGCACATGAGTTGAAAATCAGTGCCTTAGCTGATAATCCACAGATAGGGTTAGACTTACAGAAAAACAGAGTAGTCAAAACTACCAGGTGTGAGGGGGCTCTGGAAATGTCACCAGAGTCACCAGGCTATTCAAAGAACTGCACTCAGATCATACGGCTCCTCAGATGCCTTGCCTCGTCCATCTCCTCCCCATGAAGAACACACTCCACGGACAGGAGAGGTATTTACCCCAGACAGACACTCCCCTGACAGCCTGTGAGCGAAGCCTTTCCTGAGGGGACTTGTGGACCTCCACAACAGGCACTGTCAGGGGAGTAAAATATTCTAAAGCACTGCATCCACAGAGTATAGCCCTCCTTGTGTTTGTTTATTGCAGGAATTTGGGTTCGTCACCTTAGCTGGTCCCATCTGTGCGCCTTAGGGGACACTGGCCTGGTGACACCCTGGCCAGTCACAGCACCTGTAGAAGGCCACAGTCAGCATTCCCACTCAAGGGTGTGACCTGCTAGAAAGTCAGACCTTCGCAACTGCAGTGGAGACCCAGTCCAGCCACCCAGTCTGCTCCATCTCCTCCTCACCCACAAAAAAGGTCAGACAGCCCACAACACCCCATCATTTAAGAAAATCTAAAAGCAACAAAGAAAAGGACAAAGATGTAAATATGAGGGAGAGTGTGTGTGCACAAGTGAGCAGGGCGGACCCTGAAGGAAATACATAATTCATGCATGAGATCCTTAAAAAACATTCTAAAGACATTACCTCACATTACCTTGAATATTACAATATAATCAATTTACATCCACAACACAAGAACAAATTGCTTAGGAAAAAAGGGGATTCAACACCACTAGAGATCTACTGAAATCAGAGTTAAAGTAGCCCTGCCGAAGAAGCAGCTCACAAGGCGTGGTTTGCGGGGGCCAGGCGACTACAAAGGGGCAGGCAACCAGCAAGGGTTGCCTATTTCTATTTTATTCTAATGTGTATATTCCTTTTTTGTAAGGCTGGTCTTGACCCACTAAGTCAATATCCTGACCTAGTAATGGGTCCAATCCACAGTCTGAAAAATGGACTCAACAGAAGCAAAACAGGGGGAAAACTGAATAATTATATAAAATCTGAAGACCTGCTGGAACCAACACTCTTTTTTAACTAGCAAAGGTTAATAGCATAGGATTAGGTGGCTGGAGAATATTTTTGAAGTACCAACTACTTTTTGTCCTCCCAGAATTTCTCCTCCCATCCCCCCAACCTCTCACTCCTCTCCTTTCAGAGTTCCAGAGTTCACAGACTCAGCGAGGAAAAGAGGGGCTAGGAAGAAATGGTGAGCTAGTCTTCACTTTTGTATTTCCTGATGCCTAGAACCATTAAGGAGACTGCGCTTGGTGGCCCTTGGGAGAAAAACATGAGAGAGAAAGTGAACCTTAGGAGGGTATCACTCAGACAGAGACGAGAGGAGTATAAAGAGAATAGAGAGGTGACTGTGCACCCCTAGGCCGGGCTCAGAGCCCCAAGTCCAGGCAAAAGGAGCCCTGGACAGCCCCAAGAAGTGGCGGCCTTTGGATTCCAGGATGCAGTGCCCTGGTGTGCACGCCTGGACAGGGCACAGAACCACAAGACCAAAAAGGCCTTGCACATAAGAATAAGGGAATCTCAGGGGCGACTTGTGCGGGCCTGAGACTGACCACCAGCCAAAACGGCCAGGGAGCCTCCTTCAAGATCCTGACAGTACGGCCGACCCTGATAATTTAGCAACAATCTAAGAGAAGAGGAGATGGAACCCCACCTTTACTATTATTAAGTTTTATCACCCAACCAGAATGAGGGCTTAAATAGAAATTAAGTTATGATAGGAAATAAGGTTCCATTTCTGGTACACTTTAGTTCAGGGCTGAGACAACAATTACATTTCCTTCCTACTGAGCCAAACTACATATATGATTCTCCCATGAAGATTAGTTCATAAGCTGCTTCCACTGCTGGTTTTATGAAATTTAATTTTGTAATATCAGTTTATAAACAAGAAAACTTAACTGTAACTACTACATAAGTGTAAATAGTATAAATATGAAAATTTTAACTGCTAAAATGGTAAATATCGATAGAAAAAAACAAAAGCTTTGCCCTGATTGGTGTGCCTCAGTGAGTTGGGCTTCATTCTGCAAACCAAAAGGTCACCGGTTCAATTCCCCATCAGGGCACATGCCTGGGTTGCAGGCCAGGTCCCTGGTTGGGGATATGTGAAAGGCAACTGACGGATGTTTCTCTCACACATCAATGTTTCTCTCACACACTGATGTTTCTCTCCCTCTCTTCTCACTCCCCGCTCTTCTCTCTAGAAATAAATAAATAAAATCTTTTAAAAATAACGTTTTAAAAAAAAGCTTTTGTTTAAAGGACCAACTTCTTATGCCATACAAAAGAATAAACTCAAAATGGATTAAAGACTTAAATGTAAGACCAGAAACCATAAAACTCCTAGAAGAAAAGATAAGCAGTAAAATCTCTGATGTCTCTTGTAGTAAAATCTCTGATGTCTCTTGTGGTTTTCAGATATAGCGCCTTGGGCAAGCAAGGGAAACAAAAAATAAATAAATGGGGCTACATCAAACAAAAAGTCTTTGCACAGAAAGAAAACCATCAACACAATGAAAAGACAACCCACTGAATGGGAGAACACATTCACCAATGATGCATCTGATAAGGGGTTAACACCCAAAAATTTATAAAGAACTCATACAAACTCAACACCAAAAAAAACAAACAATTCAATTTAAAAATGGGCAAAGGATCTGAATAGACATTTCTCCAAAGACGACATACAAATGGCGCATCGACATATGAAAAGACGCTGAACATCATTTATCATCAGGGAAATGCAAATCAAAACCGCAATGAGATACCACTTCACACCTGTCAGAGTGATTATCATCAATAAATCAACAAACAAGTGTTGACTAGGATCTGGAGAAAAGGGAACCTCCATGCCCTGCTGGTGGGAATGCAGGCTGGTACAGCCTCTGTGGAAAACAGTGTGGAGTTTCCTCAAAAAATTTAAAATGGAACTGCCTTTCGACCCAGCAACTCCACTTCTGGGAGTATATCCAAAGAAACCCAACACACTTATTTGAAAGAACATACGTCCCACTGTGTTCACTGCAGCGTTGTTTACTACAGCCAAGCTATGGAATCAGCGCCAGTGCTTATCCACAGATGAGTGGATAAAAATGCTGTGGTACACGTATACAATGGGACATTACATGGCCACACATGGAAGAATGAAACTTACTATTTGTGATAGTATGGATGGACCTAGAGGGTACAGTGTCAGTGAAATCAGTCAGTCAGAGAAAGACAAATACCCTATGGTTTCATTTATATGTGGAATCTAGAACAAAATAAACAAACAACACAGTGGAAACAGACTCACAGACACAGAGAACAGACTGACGGTTGCCAGAGTGGGAGAGGGGTTGGGGGGTGAGTGAAAAAGGTAAAGAAAAGGAGGAAGAAGCACAGAGTGGTCGTCACAAACTAGCCACAGGGACATGAAGGAAGTACAGCACAGAGAATGTAGTCAACAACACTGCATGACGATGCATGACGATGCATGACGATGCATGGAGCCAGGTGGGTGCCAGAAATATCAGGGCAACACTTCATAAAGTGTATGATTGTCTAGCCACTGTGCTACACACCTGAAGTTGATACAAAATAACACTGAATGTAAACTGTAACTGAAAAATGAAACAGAAAAAGGAGGGGAATTTTTTTTAATTCTAAAGTTCAAAGTAATCCTGAGACCAAAAATAACGAGAACCACTGGTTTAAACCAATGTTATTGAAATATTCTGTGACTTTAAATCATGAATATTCCTAATCAACAAAATCATTTACTGGACCGAAGTAAAAGATACACAGTAAAGAGTTCTGTTTTTAGACTAGATTTTGCTTACTTATGAGATCCAGAAGGTTCAGGCAGGGCAAATAATCTGAATATCTTGCTTTAAAAAAATTTTAATGATTTTCTGTCTGAATTTTTTTAATTGTTTTTTTTAAGATTTTATTTATTTATTTTTAGAGAGGGAAGGGAAGGAGAAAGAGAGAGCGAGAGAAACATCAATGTGTGGTTTTAGGGGCCATGCCTGCAACCCAGGCATGTGCCCTGACTGAGAATCGAACCTGCGATGCTTTGGTTCGCAGCCCGCGCTCAATCCACTGAGCTACGCCAGCCAGGGCTTCTGTCTGAATTTTCACATTGTAAATCAGTAAGGTTTAATTTAATGAGGGGGTATTTATTAACTAAAAAAAATTAGTGTTTAGTATGAAATAATTTATATTTTAATCTTTAATTATTATTATTTAATTTTCAATAACTTATTTTCCCTCTTACCCCAAACCCCAAAGTCCCAATTGGAGCCTTTACAGTCAGTTTATATTCAGACGTCTTTTTTGGACTCTGAACAGCATGCCAGCTTCGTTCTAGAGCCACAGATGCTCCCTGTGTCGAAGCTTATTTACAAGATACTCTGGCATCGATGCTGCAATCACTCTGCGAAGGCGGCATAAAGACGACGCCAACCTTGCCAACGAAACTGGGGAGTCAGGCTACGTGGAAAAAGCCATGAAGAAAAGGGAGAATTTTGAGTTGAAAGAGAAACTGCTTTTACTAAAAACAAAAAATAAAAATAAAAAAGTTATGCTAATTTACTCTATGGCCTTTTATTACCAACCTTCAGCCCATTCTTAAATTCATTTCATTTACAATAACTGGGAGGCGGACATGCAGAGCCTTACTGCTCTCCCTTCAGTAGAAACTATCTAACAGTAATAATAACCTACATTTACTGAGTGTTTACAGTGGCACCAGGCACTACTCTAACAACTTCTATTCAGTATCTCATTTAATCCTCCCAACAAACCTAAGAGGGAGGTGCTCCTATCTCACAGCCGGGAAGTGCAGGACACAGAAACCTGACAGCGACCCAGCCCATCCTACCCGTGGTGCACTGGAGCCAGCTCACACTGGCTCATGAATGCAGATTGTTAAACCTAGGGGAATTTGGAGAGCAAGTTGCTAAATACATTCATTTTGAAAATCAAATTATATAAGCTTAATTTAATTATAATTAAATAAGCTATATTAAAAGCAAAGGTGATAAATCTCAAATCTCATCATTTCCTAATGATTTTAGTACATTGTACCACAATCTACACCCTTCCCATTATTTCCTGTAAAGGAAAACACTATATAATGCATGCTATTGCATAGCCCTTCCTGACTCCATGTTCTGTGATGTCAGGTTGGTGGCTTGAAAGTAACCATGGTGGGAATATTTTTACCACAGAAAATGGCAAACACTGTAAATCAGGCCTTTTGTTCCCCCAGAGAGCAGGTTGTTAAACATTCACCAGCACGGCCCTGCGATCTTCCTATAGACCAGAAGCTCTTACCTGGACAATTTTCTCTTTCACCAGATAAACATTATTCATTAATTTTGATTAACAAAAACAAATGGTTTTCACAGGACAGCTTTGCTTTTATTTACATAATTAAAAAACATAAGAAGGAAAAGTAGTTCATGCCATTGAACCATTTAATTAAGTTCTCAAAGAAAAACTTTGCCTTTCTGGTTCAAAAATAACATCCCAAAAAATAAAGAGGGGCAAAAAGATTACTCTGTAAACAAACCAGAAAGGAACATATTTCCACTGGTGTCTTCCTATAACCTACTTGCACAGTTTCCACTAAAAATTTAAAACCAACAGAAGAAAACTTAGCCAAACACAGTAAACTCTGCATCTTAAGAGGGGCTGAGGGTCGAGCTCAGCAGCACCCTCTCGTCACTACAGCCATCGCCCTTCCATCGGCGCTTCACATCGAACGGATGGGGCCTTTTCGGTGCTCTTCTACTTTCAGTAAAGTGGAGCAACTCCAATCACTTTCAGCTGACAAAAAGATAGCACTTGACATTGACTAATTTAGCAGCTGCCTTGTCAGAAGTCTGAAGCCTGCAATCATAAAAACCCAAGATCCACACTGTGCTTTCTATGCACAATGAACAAAATAGCTCCTTTCCTTGAATACTTAACTTTCCTCTTTAAGAGACACAAGTTCTAGATATCACTCTGCAAAATTTAACATTCTCTATAGCAAAATAACGCGCAGTGACTCATCTGTGCATATAGACACACATACGTGATTAAAGGAATTATCTTATTAATTTATTTATAAACTAGATACTCTTTTTACTCAGAAAGAATTATAACGGGCCCTGGCCAGGTGGCTCAGCTGGTTGGAGAATCATCTCATGAAGCAAAACGTTGCAGATTCGATTCCCCATCAGGGCACACACCTAGGTTGCAGGTTTGATCCCTGGTCAGGAAGCAACTAACTGATGTTTCTTTCTCTCTCTTTCTCTGTCTCTCTCTCTCTCTCCTCTTAACTTCCTCTCTCTCTAAAATCAATAAACATATCCTCAGGTGAGACTAAAAATTATAATGGGAATATTATAGGTGGACATATTTTAATATTACCCATCTGTCCTACTGAGAGGGTTACATATGTTGTAACTCCTCAGTAAAATCTCTATAAAGCCAGAACAGTGAGGTCTCTCATATCTTCATTCTTTCAACAAGCAATTACCAGGGACCTGGTAACAATTTGTTATATTTGATCAGCATAGATGCACTAGACTACACAATTATATACAGGATTATGTATTTGTTCTATTATCACCAATCAAATATCATAAAATAAAAATAGTTACCCAAGTTCAGAGTGGGAGGAGAGAATTACAGTAGACCCTCCTTATCCTTAGGGGATCCGTTCCAAGACCCCTCCCCAGTGGATGCCTGAAACCTCAGAGAGTACCAAACCACATTTTTTCCTATATTATACATACCTATGATAAAGTTTAATTTATTAATAAGGCAATTTCATGAACAGAAGATCTATTCTTACCATAGAACTTTGCAACCTCAGCATATGATACTTTTTCTTTCCTTATTATCAAAGACTTTCACCTTTTCACTTAAAAGAAGCATTTTATGGCTGTTATGGGGCATATTTAAATCGCCATCATCACTACTTTTGTTCTTTGGGTCCATTATTAAGTAATATAAGGGTGGCTTGAACACAAGCAATGTTTACCAGACAGCTGATCCGTCACCAAGATGGCTACTAATCGGCTAAGGGGTGGGAGTGTCTGCAGTGCGGAGACACTGCACAAGGGGATGACTCATGCCCCAGGCTGGACAGAGAGGGCTGGCACGAGATTTTAGCACACTACTCAGAACAGTGAGCAATTTAAAACTTACTGTAAATTTTTAATTTCGGGATTTTCCATTCCAGTTTTCAGACTGAGATTGACCACAGGTAACTGAAACTGCGGATGAGGGGGGACCACTATACAAAGTGAGTTATACACACTCCAACTCAGTAGTCTATATCACAATGTATGTACTGCTACCTGAAGCTGCTTTTCTACAGAATGGCTTTGAAACAAGGGTAAGATATTTCTTTAAATGGAAAGCTGAGATTGGATAATATGATCTCAGACCAATGTTCCCAAAACAATGATCCATGGAGCACAAATCCCGTAAGATGTTAAAAAAGCTGTTGTTCAAAAAGCCAGGGGATGCTCTGTCATCAGATACACATGGGCAGTGATGGATCAACAAATTTAAGTAGGACTTCTCAGATTTGGGATTTGGCCCTCTTTGGCCAGGAACACCTTACACACCTACAATGTATCTTGAGAAATGCTGCTCATTGACCAGCACATTAGCCTAAATTGGAAAGAAAAGTTTAAAAGCATAGAAAATAAATCCACATGGCCATCTGTAGATTCTTTCCTCAGCACTGAGATTTCCAGCTTAATGCACGTGTGCTTTTGGTTTTCTTTGAATGTGCTCTGCCAGATGGCTGAACAGTCAATACCTCCCCACCCTTTCACTCTGTTTGAATGTCCCTATTCCATAAACACTTCTCTGATTTCCCAGTCACATGGTCAAACCAGCACTTGTACAACTCATTTATGACAACCCACTGCATCAGCACTTGAAACAAAAGAAAATGGTAACACAACAACCAAAATCTGTAAGACACAGTGAAAGCAGTTATAAGAGGGTAATTCATAGCATCACAGGCCTCCTTTAAGAAACAAGAAAAATGTCTAATAAACAGTCTAAATTTACACTTAAAGATACCAGAAAAAGGATAACAAAGTCAAAAGTGAGAAGAAAGAAAATAATAAAGATCAAAGCAGAAATAAATCAAATGGAGTCTAAGAAAAATACAAAAGATCAACGAAACTAAGAGTTAGTTCTTTGAAAAGGTAAACAAGATTGACAAACCTTTACCCTGACTCATCAAGAAAAAAAGAGAGGACCCAAATAAATTCAATCAGAAATAAAAGAGAAGAAAAAACAACTGACACAAAAGAAATACATAGAATTATAAGAAAATAATATGATCAACTATGTGCCAACAAAGGACAATCTGGACAAAATTGATAAATTCCTAGAGACATACAATCTTCCAAAACTAAATCAGGAAGAATCAGAAAATCTGAATAGACCAATTACAACTAATGAAATTTAAGTAATAATAAAAAAAAATCCAACACACAAAAGTCCTGACCACACGGATCTACAGATAAATGTTACCAAACACTCTAAGAACTAACACCTATCCTTCTCAAACTATTCAAAAAAAAAAAAATCCAAGAGGTAAGACTCCCAAGCTCATTTTATGAGGCCAGCATTATCATAATTCTGAAACCAGATAAAGACACTACAAAGAAACAAAACTATAGGCCAACACCTCTGATGAACATAAATGCTAAAATCCTCAACAAAATATTAGCAAACTGGATCCAGCAATACACTGAAAAGATCATACACCATGATCAAGTGAGATTTATTCCAAAGATTCAAGGCTGATAAATATCTGCAGATCAATAAACATGATACACCATATAAACAAAATAAAGGATAAAAATTACATGATAATATCAATAGAGAGAGAAAAAAATTTGATAAAATCCAGTACCCATTTATGATAAAAACTCTCAGCAAAGTGGGAATAGAGGAAACATACCTCACCATAATAAAGCCATATATGAAAAACCTACAACCAACATCATACTCCATGGGCAAAAATTACGTGTTTCCCTTAACAAGCAGAAACAAGACAGATGTCCGCATTCACCTCTCTTATTCAATATAGTCCTGGAAATCCTAGCCATAGCACTCAGACCAGAAGAAGAAGTAAAAGGCATTCGAACTGGAAAAAAGAAGTAAAATTGTCATTATTTGTAGATGGCATGCCACTATATATACAGAACCATAATGATTCCACCAAAAGCTGACTAGAACTGATATATGAATTCAGTAAAGTAGCAGGATACAAAATTAATATCCAGAAATCATCTGCATTTATATATATCAATAATGAACTATCAGAAAGGGAAACTAAGAAAACAATCCCATTTACAACTGCATGCAAAAATGAAATACCTAGGAATAAATTTAACCAAGGCATAAAAACCTGACTTGAAAAATTTTAAGATACTGAAGAAGATACAAATAAGTAGAGTGTATACACTGTTCATGTGCAGGAAGAATTAACATCATTAAAATGTCCACACTACCCAAAGCAACCTATAGATTCAATGCAATTCCTATCAAGATTCCAATGCTATATTCACAGAACTAGAACAAATATTCCAAAAATTTGTATGTAACCACAAAAGATCCCCAATAGCCACAGCAACTTTGAGAAAGAAGAACAAATTTGGAGGAGTCATGCTACCTGATATCAAACTATACAAGGCCATAGTAATCAAAACAGCACTGTACCGCATAAAGACACACAGATCAATGGAATAGAATAGAGAGCCAAGAAATAAACCCACACCCATATGGTCAATTAATATTTGACAAAGGAGGCCAGAGCATACAATGGGGTAAAGACAGTCTATTCAATGAATAGTGCTGAGAAAATTGGACAGATATATGCAAAAAATGAACTAGACCCCCTTTTTACACCATACTCAAGAATAAACTCAAAATGGATTAAACTTAAATGTTAAACTGGAAACCATAAAAATCCTAGAAGAAAACATAGGCAGTAAAATCTTGTACATTGCTTGTAGCAACGTTTTTTTCTGATATATCTCCTTGGGCAAGGGAAACAAAAGAAAAAAATCAAACTGAAGTACATCAAACTAAAAAGTGTTTGCACAGCAAAGGAAACCATCGACAAAATGAAAAGACAACCCACTGAGTGGGAGAACATATTCACCAATGATGCGTCTGACAGGGGTTAATGTACAAAATGTGTAAAGAACTTATACAACTCAACAAACACAAACCATCCAATTAAAACTAGGCAAAAGACCTGAATACACACTTCTCCAAAGAGGACATACAGATGGACAATAGACAAATGAAAAGATGTTCAACATCATTAATCACCATAAAAATGTAAATTAAAACCACAATGAGATATCACCTCGCACCTGTTACAATGGCTATCATCAATAAATCAACAAACAGCAAGTGCTGGTGAGAATGTGGAAAAAAGGAAACCCCTGTGCTCTATTGGTGGGAAAGCAGATCGGTGCAGCCACTCTGGAAAACAGTACGGAGTTTCCTCAAAAAATTCAAATCGAACTGTCTTATAACCAAGCAATTTCACTTTTGGAAATATATCTGAAGAAACCTAAACACTAACTTGAAAGAATATATGCACCCCTATGTTCACTGCAGCATTATTTACAATTGCTAAGATTTGGAAGCAGCCCCAGTGTCCATCAATAGATGAGTGAATAAAAAAACAGTAGTACTTCACACAATGGAATGAAAGGAAATCTTACCTTTTGCTACAGCATGGATGGACTTAGAGAGTATTATGCTAAGTGAAATGAACCAGTCAGAGAAAGAGAAGTACCATTGTGATTTCACTTATATGTGGAATCTAATGAAGAAAATAAACAAAAAAAATAGAAACAGACTCATAGATACAGAGAACAGACTGAGAGTTGTCAGAGGAGTGAAGTTGGTGGCCTGAGTGAAAAGGATGAAAGAATTAAAAAAAAAAAGAACCCCATAGACACAGACAATAGTATGGCGATTACCAGAGGGAAAGGGGGTGGAAGAGGGTAAAGGGGGGATAAATGGTGATGAAAGAGACTTGACTTTGGGTGGTGAACACACAATATAATAACAGCTGATGTGTTATAGAATTGTGTACCTGAAACCTACAAATTTTATTAACCAGTGTCACCTCAATAAATTCAATAAATAAAAAATTAAAAATAAATAAAAGAGAAAAACCCATTTGGAAATAATAAAAAAAGGCAGGCAAACAATAGATTTAGTGCCACCTGAGTTTTAAAAACACAGATGTAGTAAAGATGTAAGTAGTTGCTGTATTAGTGAGGGTTCTCCAGCGAAACCAAACCAATAGATGACAGGTTGATAAATAGGTAGGTAGGTAGGTAGGTAGATTTTAAGGAAGTGGCTAATGCAATTATGGGTGCTGGCAAGTCTGAAATCTGCAGATCCAGCAGGCTAGTGGCCCAGGGAAGAGCTGAATATTACGTCTGAAGTCTGAAGGCAATCTGAAGGCAGAGTTCCTCTTTCTTTGGGGGATCTCAGTGTTTTCTCTTCAGGACCTTCAGCTGATTGGCTGAAGCCTAACCATGTTATGGAGGGTACTCTACTTTACTCAAAGTCCACTGATTTAAATGTTAATCTCGTCTAAAAAATACCTCATAGCAACACGTAGACTGGTGTTGGATTAAAAACCGGGTACTATGGCCTAGCCAAGTTGACACATAAAATTAAACCTCTAATTTGCTTTTCACATTACAGGTATGTTTTTCACTATGGAGGAAGCTACTGTCTGGCAGGCTCATCTCACCCAGGGTCTGGGACTCTTAGCTTTGCATGTTCAGAGAACAGATCTTACCAGTTCATTGGAGATTTGAGTGAGAATCTAGTAAATGTATTTACGTTAACCAAGCTCCTCCCACAAAAGCAGAAGAAGATACGTGAGTATAGAAGATAAGGATGAGAAGGAGAATTTCTGGAGAGAGCTTGGTGATGTTAAGGATTCCACCTGTACTTCCCAAGAGAAAAGTTGGTGTGCTTCCTTCCTAGACTTGGTAAGTAGAGTTTCAAGGAATTCAACGAAGAGCTTAGTAGTCATTCTCCAAAGTTTGTGGCATGCCCCAGTGGACTTCTATCTGACCCACACCTGTCTGGCCAAGTGGCTACACTGGGGAAGAAACCACATTCATAGGAGTGGGTCTCATCTGCAAGTTTCCCCATGGACTAGGAGGAGGTAGTAAGTGTGAGAACCAACGGAAGACAGCAGGGGAGACAAAATGTCAGTTGAGAGGGGCTGGAGATGTACAGCTACATGCGGGTGTGAAAGTAGAGCCAGCAGCACAGGCAGCAGCTGTGAGGCATCATCCTTGCCAGGAAATTAACCTGAGGGATCCTAGTGGGTAGTTAGCCTTACACATCTCCAGGGCATAGGGAAGCAGTACGAAATCAATAGTGGCCAGGAACGATCCTTCCTGACTCTTCCCTCCTCTTCTTCAACCATGACGAAGCTCTGGGCATCAGGACTGACAGAAGAGGCGACAAAGTAAAGAGAAACAGTGAAACACCAATACCTCTCTTATACAACACATACACATATTCATACATTCACTTCACAGTTCTCACCTACAGCAGGCCAAATGGGGAACAAATCCAATGACCCCACGTGGGAAACCACACCACTCCATCCAGGGCCTAGAACATCATCTATGCAATCTTCATAGCTTTGCCTCTACTGTCCCTGTCTGCCCCTCTCATCTATCTACTAAAATCTTTTTATTCCTTTAAGACTGGTCAAATGCCACCATCATCAAAACCCTTTCCAGTCCACTCATCCAAATGAAGTCACCCACCCACTCTGCCCTGTTACGCCCTCATTTCACCCTGCTCTGCTGCTTGGTGACTGTTCTAATGCTCCCCCCAACCCCACTCCCACTGAAGTGATTTCTACCAAAACCAGGTTTTCTGCCAAAACCAGGTTTTCTGCCAAAAATAAATAAATAAAGTAATCCTTTGGTGTTCCTTAGGGTATTCCTAAGACTTGAGCTAAATCAATACGAAGGGTTTGTGTGGGCATGACAAAGTGGGACTTAACCAAAATGCCTAAGCACTCAGGCCATCAGGGCTAAATGGGCAACACCAAAAAAAATGGGAATTTTTGGCAAAATACTTGTTTTCAAATAAACTTCTAACTGACTTGTTGTGCTGTGACCAATGAACTCTAAAACAGCACAAAATGCTGACTTGAATCGTTGATATTTTTTCTTTTTCGTGCTGTTTGTTTTATGTTGTTTTAATGTTTATTACCCTTGACGAGGAAAACCAAAAGTGCCCCTTAAGGCAGAGTCAGGTCAGGTATGTTTAACGACTGTTGTTCCTGGCTGGCTTTTGGCCTGTAGGTGACTTTCTGGCATTGTCCTCGGCTTCGCAGGGCGCTCAGGCGGCCGTGCTCCTTCCCCGCCAGCGGTCAGCGGCCCGGCCATCGTTTTCTCCCTGGCTCAAGAACAAGCTCTTTCTGTTTTCTTTGAAATGTGAGAGATTCAAAGTACCTTTTAAAGTCCTTTTCAATTCACATTTTGCATTTAAATTCTCTTGGATATAGACGAAGAGAAGGACCACAGCACAAGTGTATTTTTCCAAAATGTTTTAAGAATTTTGAAAAACTATGAAAATGCCAGGCTCTGCTGAGATCCCTATTAATGTCATTCCCATTAATTGTACTTTATTAAAATTTGGAATTAAAAGGAATGTATGACTTGGCATTTACTTCAAGTCGCACAGCACAATTATGGTATTAAATGCCCAAAATGCCCAAATATTTCAATGTCATGAAACTTGAGAGTTAATTACCCAGGCACCGCAAGATAAGTGCTTTATAAACACAAAGGCAGATTTAGATGCCTTAGTGTTAACCTTATTTTTAAAAGTTGTTTGTCAGGAGTTATTACTTCTAAGCTGAAAATATAAACTAATGAAGTTTTGTTTCTTTTGAGAAGGAGATGAACTTCTAAGCTGAAGCAAAAAATGTATCCAGTTAATTTCAAAATCAGCATAGTTCAGTCTATCATTGGTACTGAATTTTTTTTTAAGTTTCTACTATTAAAAATCTTTACAACCACAAACTTTCTTAATTTTATCAGAAACATTATAGTAAGTTACAATCTTGACCTAAGACTAAGAAATTGGAAAAGAGCCCAAGCAAATCTTTTAAAATTCATAATTTCAGGAAAAATATTTACAATTCAGAGTACGGGTAAGACCTCTCTCAAGACACATTATAAAGAGGGTGATGTTCAGCTGGTAATAATTTCTTTAATCTGTTAATTCATGCACCAAAAGGAAGCATGACTGGGAGCGGTAGAGCTCTAAGGTCAAAGTGACAGCTCTTTGAACTTGGGTATCAATGCGGAATGGACAAAGGTTGGGACACAAAATGATCATGTGACATAAATGAAAATCCATCCACTCTCCTGTTCACGACCTCAGGTCACCTTTATACACCCACCAGCACCGTGGCTCTAACACCCACAGCTCTGTCACTTGGCCAGGCTGTTTAACGTCTCTGGGTGTCAGTTTTCTCTTCTCCAAAATGGCAGTCACAACAGTGTGTACCTCCCAGAGTTGCTATGAGCACAACATGAATTAACACTGTAAAGTGCTTTGAGTAGGCTGGAAACACAGTAAGTGGGTTTGTGTTAAATGAACTTCAATTTTACAAACTGCTTCTGCCCTCCATCTCTATGACCTGTCTGTAGTCCAGGTGATCCAACCAGTTAGCATCAGAAGTGGCCACAATTTCTATAAGAGAATCCAGGGGGCCTCAGTATGAAATTGAAAAAAAAACTATCCAAAATGACTGGAAATGATGCACCCTCATGACACACACATGAAAACTGGCCAGAGTAGCTGGCCATGAGCTGCCCTGCAGCTACACAGACAAATGCTTGGTCTGTCCTGAGGTTTAGTTTTCTCTGGGTGAGTCATCACACCACAGACCAATGTGATCTGAACCACGTTCAAATGTCCTGCATTAACACTGGAGCTGAGTTAGACAGAAAGCACAGAGCAACCACTACTAAATGAACTCTGCCGTGGGCTGGACACTATGTGTCCACATTGTGACGTAAAGATGACTGCCTGTTTTTCACAGTGGAGAACATGTTGTCATCACAACACTAGTAAGTAGTGGGCCAAGCTCACACCCACATCCCTGACTCTAGTTTGTGGATTTTCTCCTACATAGTGTCCCCTTTGGTTTATCAAAACTAATATAGAGTAATTCAAAGAGGAAAGGAAAATTTACTCAAGCCTTGAATACAGTATTACCCAAATTTATGAAAGATTGAATGTTAAACTAGAAATGCAGAGAGAACTACCAGGGGGGGCCCAAAAAAAGCCCCAGAATTATTTTCTGGGGGCCAGTACCTTGTAGTACAAGCTTCCCCAGGTTGGTGAGTGTTCTAGGAACCCATCTGTACCAGTGTACCAGCTGGCATTGTTGTGAAGGGTTGTGTTCGATTTCAGTGAATTTTTTTTTGAAGACTCTTTCAACACATTCACCCATTTTGTGACGGCAAACACGTGACTGGTTCTTCCACCATGACAACACACCTGCCCACACTGCGCTGAGTGTTTAGCAGTTTTTGACTAAAAAAGGGCATGACCCCCACACCCCATCCCCCTGATCCATCCATTCTTGCCCCAAATGACTTTTTCTTTTTTTCCTGGATGAAAAAAGTCCTCAAAAGGAAACATTTTGCTGATGTGGAGGAGGTGAAACAAAAAACAGCAGAAACACTAATAGACATCAAAATTGACAAGTTCAAAAACAGTTCTGAGCTGTGGAAAAACCACCTTGATAGGTGTGTTCCATCAAATGAAGAGTACTTTGAAGGTAAGTGAAGTTTAAACATGTAAGAATAAATACACATTTTTTAATAAATAAATTTTGGGGGTTTTGGGTCCCCCCTCAGATGGTGACTGCACCCCCAGCACTTTAAAAGCAGTAGGGAAAGGTTCAGGGCAACAGGAACAAGTATGTGCTGCTGGTGGGAGAAAAAACTAGCACAATCACGCTAGAAAACAAAACGGCATCACACCTAGAACACTGAAAATGAACACAGACACAGCCACTCCACTCCTATATATATCCCCTCGACCCAGAACCCTAGCATAGTCACACCAGCATTGTCATATCCAAAACCTGGATTGATATAATCTTCCTTTTTTTAATCCTCAGCCAAGGATATTTTTTACTGATTTTAGAGTGAGACAAAAGGAGAAAGAGAAACATCAATGTGAGAGAGGAACAACTATCAGTTAGTTGCATCCCATAAATGCCCCAACTGGGGATCGAACACACAACCTAGACACGTGCTGAGTACCAAACCTGCATCCTTTGAAACCTGGGCATATTCCACACTGGAATACTACACAACAGGGAAACTCATGGCAGTAATGCCTAGCAACCTACAGCAGATGGATGACTCTATAGCATAACAGTGCAATAAAGTCAGAAAAATGCACACAGTTTTATTCCACTAATATAAAGTTCAAGAAGCTATAAAATCAACAGATGCATTGTTTATAGAATCATCCATATGTGCATTAACTATAAAATAAATAAGGAAGTTATAAACACAAATTCAGGGTGGCAGTAATTCCAGGGGGCAGAGGAATGTGATCAGGGGGAATGTTGTGGTCTGCATGGTTGTGCCCCTCCCCCCACAATTCACAAGTTGAAACCATAATCTCCAAGGCGATAAGAGGTGATAAGGTTATGATGATGGAACCCTCATTGGTGAGATTAGTGTCCTTATAAGCAGGGACCCCAGAGAGCTCCCTCACCTCTTGCACCATGAGAGAACACTACTAGACGGCCATCAATGAACCTGGAAACAGCCCTTGCCAGACACCAAATCTGCCAGTGCTCTGACCTTGGACTTCCCAGCCTCCAAACTGTGAGAAATAATAGCTTTGTTGTCTAAGCTACCCAGTCTATGATGTTTTCGTAATAGCAGCCTGAATTGACAGAGACAGAGGACTCCATGCAATACGGGCAGTCTTTCTTAAGCTCAGTACTCAGATGATAATTTCATGATTTTTCAAAACTGTGAATTTAATTTATAATCTTTTACATGTGTATTTTTAATAAAATAAAGTATTTTTAAAACAAGTGGGAAAGATCAAGTTTACTCTATCAATCGATGAAAGCAATATAGTCATATCAGCAATAGTCACAAAATAAGAAAACATGAAATGAGAGATGGAAAGCTGATACTCCCTGAGTAGCTATGTACCAGGCCCATGCTGGAGACTTTCATATCATTAACTTCATAAAATAAGTACAAGTATTATATGGGTTTCAGAGGAAAGAGAGATGACACCTGGGTGGCAACAGGAGCTCCTCCAGAGGGTAGCTCTTTGACTCCTGCCAGAGGACTGGGTAATGCATTTGAGTAAGTAGTAACAGGGAGACTGGGCATCTCAGGGAGAGAAGGCAACACTTCAAAAGAGGGCAGCATAGGGACCTGGGCATGTCCGAGAAACAAATGTCCAGTTCGGATCTTGCTTAACTCTATGTAGTCAGAGGTATAACTGGTCAGTATGAGTCGGTTCCCAAAGCTAAACTCTGCAAAGAGTCTGATGACCCCACATAGCCCACTGAAATCCCCAAGCCTGTACTGTTAATTTATTCATAACTTAATATGACATAAAAAGAATGTTTTAAATCAGACTTACTTTGCTTCTCCAAAGTTCTTCAGTAAATCAGATAATCTTGAACATCAGCTTATGCCACCACTGAAGGGGAAAGTTCTAACTTTAAATCTGTTTTTGCTGGAAGATACATCAATTAACTGAAAACAGGGCAAACTTCAAATCATTTTTGCTGTCAACTACAGGCAGTTTGTGTTTTCTCAGAAATATCACTAAGAACAGCTATTATCAACAGTAATAACATTCATTCTGGAGGCTGTAGGACCCAGCATCTGGTGCCACAGTCCCCTCACTCTTTCCATTCTGGTCAAGAGCCGGGGTTAGTTCAAATATGTTAAACCTATTTTCTCTCATTTTGCTTGTGATCCTGACAGCAGCCCATTCTCTCTGTACCAGCAGAACACACATATGACCCATTCTCACTCTACCAAACTTTTGGAAATGTTTTAAGTGAAACTTAGATTAAACTGTTCTATTAGAAAAATTATCCTGCAAGTTTTAAAGTGATCAAACAAAAATAATTTCACACATACATGAAACAACGTCAATTACTTATAAAGATAAGGCTTAAAAATATGGGGAAATACAGTAGGTAAAAAGAAGAAGAGAAAAGCTATCTATCATAAAATTTCATGCTTGGAAAAGTACAATCCAAAAACTCTCTTGGAAACAATGACAGCAAGCATAAAGTTTTATAAAGCATTTTAAAAATAACTTCTAAAAGAACCAACATTATTTTATGGCCTGCTTATCAAATGCAACATTACATACAAAATTACCTCAGTCATCAACCTCCAGCTAACTCTCTTAAAACTTCACAAAGCCATAATATCAGACTTGCATCTTAAAGACAATTCAAACATCCTTTAAACATTTGCCAAACTGTTAGTTGTTCTAGAACATGGTTTGGTTCATTTTAGAACAAAAGATTTCCTTAACTATGGGTGTACATCATTTGGACCAGAACGCAGACGTCCTGTATTTTAGGCATGGTTCCTACATTTACGAATTGTGTGAACTAAAAGCCTTGATGTTCTGTCGTGGTCTGCCCTCATATAGGAGGTTTGGTAGGATAAAATAGATGGATAGAAGAGTAATTGAATATAAACATGTGAAATCTTACCCTGGCCAGTGTGGCTTGGTTGGTTTGAGTGTCTTCCCCTGCACTAAAGAGTCTCCAGTTCAACCCCTGGTTAGGGCACATGCCTAGGCTGTAGGTTCAGTCTCTGGCTGGGGCACATACAGGAGGATTGTTTGTTTCACAGACAATCAATTGATGTTTCTTTCTCATATCGATGTTTCTCTCTCTCCCCCTCTTTTTTTAAAAATGTGAAATCTTGTAATATGTTATTATAAAGTATTGGAAATATCATATTTTAGAAAAGCCCACCTATCACTTTCCCCCATTGACTACACTTACCATGACCACCACGCCCTGCAGTCGGGGTTAAGCCACCTATCTGGGCAGCCAGAGCACCTGTGCCTGCTGCATCTGTTGTCGCTCCCTTCACAGTGGATGCATTGCAAAGCTGCGTGCTGAACAACAGGCCCCAAGAGACCCTGCATCACCTGTGGTGGGCACAGACGGTCGTCTGTGGGATGTTGAGTGGATGCTCCAGGGTGAAAAAGTTAACACATGACATCAGCACATGCAGAATAAATAAAATCCCAGAGGCAAGTCTCATTCCAGATTTCCTCAGACACATTCAGAGAAATGTGTCTAGGAAAATAACTTTGTGGTACCAAAAAGCAATTCACATCCTTCCTGACTATTTCAAAGGCAGGTGGAGGGGAAGTCCTCTTGATAAACATAAACCTCAGCGAGTATGGGATATATAGCCTCAATAATCTCCTATTTTCTACCAAATTATGTATAGTCAGTATTCTCAATTAAAGCATAATTCTCTGTGCTAAGCAAACATCTGCTCACATCAAGTTATTTTACAAAAACTGAAGTCAATTGCTGCTTTGATTAAAACTTTTTCCATTATCTCAACATTTTTCAGTTCTCTAACATTAGAGAAATTAAAGTAAACAATAATTGAGAAGGAAAACTCAACTATCTTATTAAAAACTGTATTTTAGAGTAAGTGAGACAAAAGAATCATGACATTAAGGTGATAACACCGACCTACAGCTAAAATTTACACTGAACAAAATAAAACTGTACAATGGTCAGACAATCCAAACTGGAGATTTTTTTCTGGAAGGGTTTTAATGGAAAACACTGTACTAGGTCACATTTTACATAAATTTAATATACAAAATGTACTATAACAGTATTTGGCTATTAGGACATTAATTTGTCATATAGTGTTTGAGTCCCATCAAATACAAATATTTCAAGCCCCCATGACACGCTCTTCACTCTGCTAGGGTCTGATGCAGGGTCATCTAAAAATAGCAGCTAGAGATGCAGTCAATCTCCCAGGCAATGCTGAAGAGGCGCCTCTAAATGGCAGAAATTATAGTTTAAAGAGACAGTACTGCTTATTACTCTCAGAGTAAAGCCCAGATGGAAAGCTACCATTTCCCCACAGCACAACTGCCCGTGTGCAAACACCATGGTCATATTGCATCTTAACCCATTCTTCATGCACACCAGGCAATAATCATCATTCTAAGGGTAAGATACATCTCAAGACGCAGAATTTTCGGGGGTCCTAGAGATCACCTGGAACAGTGGTTCTTAAACTTGGGCATGCATCAGAACCGCCTGTTAGATCCCATATCCTCTTGCCTACATAAAGATCACTCTGAATTGTCCCTCTTTTCCTGTAACATTGTCCCCTCCACTGGTTCATTCACACTGACATATAATCATGCTGCTATTTCTCCCATTGTTTTAAAAAAATTACTTGAGCTCTGGTTTCTCCACTGCCACCACCCCATTTTTCTCTTGCTCAAATGCAGAACCCCCCAAAAAACTGTCCATACTTACTTTGTCTAACTTCTCTGTTTCCATTCTCTCTTGAAATTTCATCCAATTCTCATCCTCACCTTTGAACGGAAGCCACTCATCACGAGGACACCAGCGGCCCCACATACACTGCTCACTCCAATGGTCAGCCTCGGGCTTCATCTTGTCTGCTCCATCAGCAGCATTTAACTCCATCTGCCCAGCCTTCCTGCCTGAAGCACACCCCTCAGTGGGCTTCCAGAACACCATGTACTTTTGGTTCTCTTACCACCTCCCTGGCTGTATGAATTGAATTGAGTCCTTTAAAAAAGGTATGTTGAAGTCCTAACCACCAGAACCTAAGAATGTGACCTTATTTGGAAATACAGTCTTCGTAGATTTAACCAGGATAAGGTGAGGTCATTAGAATGGGTTTAATTCAATATGACTGGTATCTATATGAAAGGAGAAATTGGGACAGACAGGCACAGAGGGAAGACCATGCAAATATACAATGTGACTTGAGTGAAACATCTACAAGTCAAGGAATGCCGTGGATTGCCAGCAAACACCAGAAGCTAGAAGAGACAAGGAATGCTTCTCCCCTAGAGTCATCCCAGGGAGCATGGTCCCACTGACACTTGGACTTTAGACGTCTAGCCTCCCAAACTCTGAGACAATAAATCTCCATTGTTTTGAGTCACCCAGGTTTTGGAACATTATTGTGGCAGCTGTAGGAAACTAATACAGTGGGCTCATCCTTTTTAGCATCTAGGATGGCTTCTCATCTCCCTAGGGATGGCTAAGGGCTCAGTCACTGTCACTCTTTGCTTTTCTACATATATACCCACAACTGTCGATCTCAACCAGTTTCAGGGCCTTAAATATGTGCTCTGTGTTCACGACGCCAGCCCATACTTGTCCCCTGATCTCCACATCATGTACGCACCTGCCTGCTTGACACGTCTTCTTCTATTAGACACCTCATACCTAATGCCACACCCAAACTCCTGATTCTCCCCAGAAAGCCTGTGCCTCCTCCAGGCTCTCCCATTTCAGTAAATTACTACTCACTGACCAACTGTTCAGATAAATTTTTAAGAAGTGATATTTGGCTCCCTGCATTTTTATACTCCACACGCCAAAGGTAAATGCTGGTGGCTCCATCTCCAAAATATATTCTCTTCCAACCTCTTCCACTAATATTACTACCACTCCTCATATGGATTACTGTGACAGACTTCTAATGGGTCTCCCTGCATCTGCCCTGCCTCCTCCACCCTCTTCCTTACATAGCAACCAGACAGAACTTTCAAAACATAAATCAGATACCATCACTCGGAGTAAAAACAAAAATTCCTACAAATCACCTAAAAGCCCCTATATGATTCCTGCTCCCCCCAGCCCCACCTCTCTGACTTCACCTCCGCCTTTGCCCCGCACTCTCTCCATTCACTGCCCTCCTTACTTTTCTCCAATACGCCAACATGCTTTACCTCCCACCCCTATTTGCTCTTGCCCCAGACATCTGCAGCTCACCCCTCACTTCCATCAGGTCTCTGGTTCGAGCATCACCTCATCAGAGACCATCCCTGACATCTGCATAAAATAAACCACCCCTCAACCCAGTACTCTTTTTCCCTTTCTTATTGTTTCCATAGCATCCATCACCATGTGACAGACGAGCTATTCACTCGTCTTAAAACATCCATCTCTCTTCACTACAACGAAGTGCCATGACAGCAAGGAAACCGCTCTGTCCCCAGCCCCTAAACTGGGCCATGCACTTTGTAGGCACAGGATGCATATGTTCTGAGTTAATATATAAACTACAAAACAGGGAGGGATTCCTGACATAAAGGGAAATTTGCTTTTGTATAGAAACAACATCTTCATCGCTTCTTGGCCTTTAGACTAAGATCAAGGGCAGAAACATTTTCACAAGTTCATCTACCCAAACTTCTCCAAAGTTGGGACAAGCACTGCTCCCTCTCAGCATTGTGAACATTGTGGTCATAAAAGAACATTCAGAGATCCTGTGAAGAAGTAAAACTCAGATTTTTTTATGAAAAAGAAAATAAGTAGGCTAATATCATTCTCCCTTTAAACAATGATTTTGCCCCTAAAGATGCTGGGTCTTTTTCAGCCTCGCAGTCCTGAGGGGATTGAGCCACCTAAATAAAATGACATGTTTGGCATTAGTTTCTTCCCTGCAGGAGTGGTACCTGGGTCAGCTCTGTCCTTACAGTAGCAATGCTATTATGCAGACAATAATCTGTACATTGTTGTACTTCATGTTAATAGAAGCAACAGGCGCAATCACATGGCCACAGAAACCTAGTATCTGCTTCTGCAGAAGGAAATGATCATCATGAAATTTATTTTCCTTCTTCCCATCATGCAAAATTCAAGCATGCTACAAAGAGGTAAGGTGCAAGTTGAGGACATCGAAGCAGTCAGTGACAGTGGCATTCTGTATGGATATGGCAGCAACAGTTTCTGAGGTTTAAGTTTATCAGACAGACTTTGATTTCATGTGCCAAGTTTTTTCCGCTAGGATTTTAGCAGGTGCAATGTAATGAATCAATACAGCTAAATTCTTAACCACTGAGCTAAGAAAACTCCCCATCACAGCATGTCAGAGTGAGATACAGCTGAAGTTGGGGGCAGAGGGGAAAGAAGGAAAAGGCCATAAAGAGGAGACGAAATTTTAGGAGTCTGTCATGGAGGCCCAGGACTACTACCAGAAACATGGTTCCTCTGTTTCCCCAGCTGAAAGATTTAGATGTGTGTTATACGGCCAAGCCCTAAGCCCCCCACCAGTCAACACAACAGATTAGGACTTGAAATGGGGTCACTGAAGGTAACCATACTATGACATCGTTTTTTTTTTAAATATTTTGAGCTTTTGAAAAGGATATGCACATAATAGGAACAGACAAAGAATAGGGTGGCCACTTTGTGGCCAAGGGGGTGAATCAGAAGAGTGATATTGCTGCAAAGGAGACCTGAAGGTAGCAGTTAAATATGCAAAAAGTAAAGCAAAAGAAAAAAAAGTTGCACAAGAAGCCCCAGATATATGAGGCCCAGAGTGATGTCAGCTTGGGGACACCTGGGACATCACGGTATGTGCCCGATTGCTCCAGGGACTGAAAACCACAGCGAAGCCCCTGGCATTTACATGGGACTGTCAACCACACACACAGTTACAATCTGCTCCCTCGCACCTTTCAGCCTCACCTCTGACCTCAGTTGCCCGGCACTCACATGGCGCATTCACGGCAGTGCTCACTCACCATTCCACACGCGCCGCTGGAGGCGGCGGCTGCCTTCCGCTCTGTGCACTACCTGCTGCTCTGGATTTGCAACTAACACTAAATCAGTAATAGTCAGTGGACACCCAATATTTTAGACTAACATTAGAATAACCTATTTAATTAAATTCGGTAAGTAAGTCATAATAAGTAACACAGAACTGAAATGCCTCTTTAACAAAATCCATGGAAACATGACCAAGATCATCCAAGGTTTTCTGTTCAAACCTAGAGAATCAAGGCTGGTTATATTTTCTTCCTGATTCTTACTGCCAAACAGAAGTGGTTTTAAATATCTCTGAAGTTAACGAACTGCTTTGTTTGTTGTTTAAAAATCACAACAATGATGAATGCTTAAAATAGGAAGCTAGCAGGTATTTAAATATGTAGCAGAGGTTAAAAACAATCTGAATTCAAATGAATTTTCTAAAAATATATACATTTCCTTTCTGATTTCTACAGATTTCTTCACTCCTTAAAAACTTTTATTCTATTTTGGGGTTTTTCTGCACAGCCAAGATAAGCACCGATTTCAATCTGGTGAGGGCGTTTCCTTCTCGGGGAAACAGTCCAGGTCGGCAGCCACAATCACCGTGAACACAATGGTGGAGGAGAGAGAGAGAGAAGGGAAATTCATGACTTCACATTCAGTATGGAAGGCTCCAAATCAACCTCGAGAAAAAATTAACAAGGCACACAATCCCCTTTGGAAGTCTAGTTTTATTAACCATTTAAGGCAACTGAAGGTTTTTATTAACTTTCCTAATTAAATTCATTCTGCTTTCTTTATTAAGCATTATTGATACTCTTAAAGTAGTGATTTTAGAAGATGTGTTTCTCATTACTATTTCTAAAAATATTGCAAACCGTGTTTTTACCATATCAAAATTAAGCAATTACTTATAAATGCCCATAATTGGAAATGCAATGTAAATTCTGTTCTAACAAACCAACCCATTGTGTGGTAAAGATAAGATAATTAGCAGAGATACTATTAGACTGGGTGCTATGGTGATAGGCGCCATAGAGATGTAAAGACAGATTTTTTAAAAATAAATAAAAGCAGCCTGAACAAAGAAATTAAGTAGTTTGTGCCAGCAAGGGGAAAAAAAAAATAATACCTTTGAGAATGAGATAGGCCAAGAAGGGAAAATAGTATGGGGCAGAAGAGCTTTTTAACTGGTATTAGAAATGTGTGTTGGAATAAACATTTAGTATAGGTAGTACTCCCTATATATCTGAATATGCCCGATAATGAGTCATCTTGACTTTTTACTGAATTAAAAGGTTTTTTCCCTCTTGATGGCACTGGAAAAAAGGCTTCATAAACATGAAAGTGGGTTTGAAGAATAGGGAGAAACCCCTTTGAGTAATGAGAAAAATCTGACCCACAGCACATGTTTTTGTTAAGAGGAATACTCTACTCATGTGTTTAAATCGTACAATTCATTTTCTCTTGAACACACTCTGTTTAACACATAAACAACACTTTTATTTATTTATGTTGTTTTATTTTCTTCCAACATGACATAATTTGGGAAAATGTGAGATGATTTTAAAAAAGCAAGTGTTCAGGGCAAAAATGAGGTACATGGCCTCAACTTTATAAAAAAGAAAAACTAGGATTATGTGATTGTTTTTCTATACACAATGCCTAAAATGAACTAAGTACTTAGCAGGTGCTCAGAAAGTACTTGATTAAGAAGAAAGGTGGGAAAAAAGGAAGTTACCTTCTCAGTCATAGGTAAGTAGAAATCGTTCTAAACACTTAACGTCTTAACTCATATTTCTTTTTTGCAAAAGCTGCCTCATCCACCACTACTAGGGTCTTCACTCAAATCAATGGCATTTATTGAGCACCTACTATGTATGAGGATTGCCCCTTTTGTGTCTGTCATTCACTATTAGTCTTTAATCCTGCAGCTGAAAAGCCTTAGGGGCAGTGAGCAGATGGGACTAGTAATAGTTTATCACTTGAACCAGCAACACTTTCACTCCACCTGGCATGTTATTCCGGGAACAGCCACTGGAAAACAAATTGCACCAGGTAAGAATATTAACTAAGGCAGGGTGATGGGTTTCAGGAGAAATTACATGTGACAAGTAGCCCTTCTGTTCTTAGCATCCGCAGCTGCACACCTCTCTTCTCCCCAATTATGTCAGTTCTCCTTTCCTTCCACACACTCATCCTCAATTCCTCCTCATCTTAGACTAATAGTTTGGACAAGTCAGGACCCATCAATCTTTCTACATCAGCATTAAGCTGTATGGAAGCTAGAAGAGAGAGTGAAGTCGATCTTCCTAAGACTTGGGGTCACATCCCTTTATTCTCATAAGCTTGGAAAACTGATTTAAAAGTCCACTTGGTTTCTCCTTCCTATCTTTTAAGAACTATATGCTTCTTAAAGTTGCCAAATTTCCTTTCACACATACTTTTACAGATGAGACATATTATATGTTGGGAGTCATTGAAAATGATGCTAGTTATTAGTGAACCCATCATGAAAACAGTAATAATCCCATAAATAAATGAATAAATTTGCTACTATTCCTTATAAAGATTATAGCAATTCATTGTGGATAAATTTTAGTCATGTTAATGCTTATAAACTGAAGTAAAAGTTAAGAACCACAACAAAATTTAGTGAATAAAAGAGATGTGATCTAACAAAGAAAGCCAGAAAATGGAATGACACACACCTACCCTAAGACCAGAAATGTCTAAAACAGTGACCCGAAGGAAAGGGACATGGGCCCCAGCAATGGTAAGCAGTAACACTAGCAAAGAACTATGAAAGCTTTATTTTAAGCCTCTGGATTTCCTTTAAAAAGCCACGATTTTAATATTCTTTGCTTGGACTTACCCCCCCCACACACACACACACACATACACACACACACAAAACAGTAGCACAAGACATAACAATGAGATGGCTTCCCTTAAGAGTTCATTTACTAGGTCAAGTGTGCATTAGAATCTTAATTTTGAGCTAGACAACCGCTGTCCTCTTAGAATTTAACTGAACACTTATATTCATGGACTATGTAAGGACACTTCAGGACTATTTTCATCAAGCTCCATTTGCTCCGTTTTACGGAATAATTGGAACACACACCAAAAATGTTTAAAGGCCTATGTTTCTAAAATAATTTGATTTTACTTTTAAAATTGAATACATAAATGCTTAAGAGTGCTAGTCTAAAAATTCACTTGCATGGTAAACTCTTTATATTGAGCCCAAAACCAGTTCATAAAGAGGCGTGGTAAACTTCTGAAAATGGGCTACGCGGCCAGCACCATCATGAAACTGGAGAGACAGAGTTCTCTGATGATGAGCACCTGTAAGCTTTCTTTATATTATTAAAAAAGGCCAGGCAGAGGGGCAGGGAGGAGAAGGAAACACAAAGAAATGTAGGTATGTGCAGACAAGAGACAAAATGGAATTTGGAAGAGCTAAGAAACTAGAGCTTGGACAGATTACCTTTACTCCATTTAACTCCAAAGGGCAGAAAGGGGGCCATTAGCAGTACAAAGTCAAGAGAGTGGGTGGGAGGGAACTTTCAATTTCATATGGGAAAGATTAACTTCCTTCTAAAAGGGAATATACTACCTTATGGAGTAATAGACAGAATAGCCCTAAAGGAACTCAAGTAGAAGATGAGAGACCACCTAGCAGGAACACTGAAGTGAACTGTTCTACCAGGTAGGAAGCCAGACTAGTAGGCCAGCTCCGTGACTGTACCTTTTACACGGTTAGAGTCAAAGGTGTTGAACCCTTTTATCAAGTCAAGAAGTAAGTGTAGGTCAGCACTTTTAAATAAACACATGGCAATTTCCATGTGAGTGATGGACATCCGCGTTTTGGTTGCTCAGCCTCCGTACTCTTGCTCCCGGAAGCATCAGCTTGCTCTGCCTTTGGAAGGCACCCAGTGCCCTTGGTTTGAATGCAGCTGGTCTATCATGTGCCCCAACAGTCTGCCTCACCCTGCTGGTCACAGAGATGGGCATGTGACTAAAATCAGCTGCAGCCAAATAATCTTGGAGTTTTCATTCAAACTGCTGGGGAAGGAGACATCTTTCTGCTGGGCTGGCTAGGAAGTAAGCCCATGACTGCCAAAAAGCCATCTTGCCACCGCAAGGCGAGAGGCCACCTGGGGAAGAGCGGAGAGGAGAAGAGTGGAGACTGGATGGTAACCCCTGGACCCACTGACATCTTGGTTTCCAGTTTGTTTTGAATTTTTGTTGCCTGCAACGAAAAAGTCCTGACTAATATCCAAGTAAGAAATAAGGAAGAAAGGGAGCTTGAATGTACTGGCTAATGATCTAATTCGCCGTGATTTTCAACAGCCTTTGAAACATGAAATGATTAGGGTATCCCCCTGGTATCCTTGGAACTTTCTCTTCTTCATTATGAATTTTCCAATCTGCATTGAACCTACTGTTCTCCCAGCTTTCTGCTTTGTTTCCCTTAACCCCTCAGGAGGTTCTCTCTTGGCTTCTTTTACTCTCCCGAGGGGGAAAAACAAACATGGAGCACTTCTGGAGCCATGGGCAGTTCTGTTCATGAGAAGCAGCCAACTTTCCCCGCGGCATCGCGCTCCCATGCATCAACCGGAACTGTCTCCCTTCTCTAAGTGGACAGACTGTCTCAAAAAACAGGATTCCAGAAATAGTTTGTCAAGCTGTCCGGTTTTGCTGTTATGAAACCACTTCATAGGCCAAATGAACCAAAACTTTGCTCCCTGAATCAGGGTTTCCTCAATGAGCCTCAAGCCCACTAATCAGGACATTCTGAATCTCATCACTCCACACTTAAGTCTTCTGCATTTTTTAGCATTTTTAAATCTTTATTTACATTTTCTTAACAAACTAAGAAGTGGTTCAGTTTACAAATTTTAACATATCCCAGTATGGGCAATTCAAAGCTAGACATATCACTGGTAATTTTTTCTAAGCTTCTACAAAACAAAGTAAGGTACAAAGAGAAACATACAGATTTGTATTCCTATCTGATCATTAACTAATTTTATTTAATAATACCATTCTTAACATCATTTATTATAAAATATGAAAACAAGATTTCCAAAAGAAAAAGTCTACAATTTTCCCGATAGTGCAGGTCACGCCAATATCCCCCACCATGTACTTAGCAGCTGAGCCCACATGCAGGCTCTCGGAAGAAAAATGAAGCACCAGATTTGCTGCACACAGTGCCACCTCCACACAAAGCCTCACACTTCGGGACCGGAAGGGAAGAATAATACTGTATCCACTGGTAGCTGCAGGGGGACTTTTCGGGAGGCAAAACGGCATTACTGGATTTGGAATTTGGCCAGGACACTGGGGCTAAATACCCGGACCCTTATGAAAAGTGCCCTGGGATTGTTAATGCCCTTGAGTCGTCAGGACCTCAGTTTTGTGCCTTCTATGAAAAGAATAGCTGATTAGATCATTTAAGTAAATCTCTCGGCGGGCTTCTCCAGCTTCTGATTATCTCGATATGCTTTAATCACCGTCAGATTGCCCTGGTTAAAATTAATGACAGATTAATGTGAGACACTCCAAGATATCAAAGCACCAAAATATATACCTCAATAATATATCACATATATATATTTTTTCCACCAGTTCCCCCGGGGATTAATTTAGAGCCCCAGCAATTCCTACTTGGACTAAATCATGCTGTTTTAAAGAGTACATAATATCCCAATTATCCTGTTGCCCTTATCTTTATGAGTCTCCGAAGGAGGGATAACCTAAGGAGGGCGATTAGATTTAATGCCACATCTCTGAAACCAAGGTCCTGCTTCAACAGACACTCTTTTTTCTCTTAAACAATTACGCTGAACATTAAATCTTCTATGTTATTTACTAAAACACTCACCCATAACAAAACTCAAACACAATTATTCATTTCCTTTGCCACACAGAAATCTAGCCTCTACTCAGATGTCTTAAAAGAATAATAAAAACAGAGAATCTTCATTTTAGGCGGTCATAAAATTCATAAATATTTTAAACTGGCATACATGTCTAAGAAATAAAACATTTCTTGTATTGTGTAAACAAATGCTCTTTAAAAAAACAGGGTTGAGGGAGGTCACTGGAAAATATTAGCAGGTAAGTTCTTCTTCCGCCTCTTAATCACTAGTGCCCACAAAAAACAAAAATGAAATGAATATTCATTTCTTTTCATTTTTTCCCTAAAATTTTACTTTATAAGCACAGCCCTTTGTCTTCCTACAGTAAGCTGTTTTTCTCCTTCCCAGGCTTTCCAGAGGATTTTAAAGATTTCTTCTTTGGGCCACAAGGCAGCTTTTCTAACTCTTGATTTACTCATCTGTAAAATTGGACAGGTGAAATCAATCAGTAGTTCTGACCCAGGCTGCACATTAAGATTGGCCAGATCTGCTTTTAAAAATATAAATCCCCCTGAAATTCTGATTCAGCTGGGAGAGGGTTCCAGCAGCCAGCCAACGGACAACCAGGGCTAAAAATGGCTGAGCTGGGCATCTCCAGGATTCTCCCAGTCCTAAAGCTCTGTGTCCATCTTCAATTCAACAACCATTTAGCTAATATATCCTGTCCACTGGAGGTATTGTGTTTCTAGGGCTGCCATAACAAATTACCACAAACTGGATGGCTTGAAAAAAAACAGGAGTTTGTCTTTCACAGTTCTGAAGGCCAGAAGTCTGAACTCAAGATCTTGTCAGGGCTGGTTCTTTCACGAGGTCTGAAGGAGAATCAGTCTCCTGCCTCTCAGCTCCTGGCAGCTGCCAGCATCCCTGGCGTGCCTTGGCTTATGGCTGCATCACTCCAGTCTCGCCTGCACCTACACACGGCCTTCCCCTCTGTGTCCCTGTGGGTCTTTTCCTTGTCCGTCTCTTATAAGGACATTTGTCATTGGATTTAGGGCCCACCCTAATCCAGGATGCCATCATCTAGAGATCTGCAAAGACCCCTATTCCAAAGAGGGTCACATTCTAAGGTTTGCTGGCCACTATTCAATTCCCTACACTGGAGATGCCACTTTTATTCAGAAAACAAAAGCAAAATCTTCTAGAACAGCTGCTAGGACAATTCAGAGGCACACTGCACAGAGGCAGTACAGGCCACAGGGCTTTGGGCTGCTTGAACAGGGAGGGCAAGGGAGGAATATAAGGGATATAAGGTCAAAATTAAGGAGGAACTACAGGGTTTGGAAAGGCCTACTGTGATCTCTCCAGAAGTTATGTGCTCCCCAAGCCTGGGAGAAGGCCTTCATACATTCTATTCAATAATCTTACTGCTTTTTGTGCCCTGTTACCAAACCCTCGTACCCCCCACCAAAGAAAAGCAAATCTACAATACCGAATGGATTTGCATGAGTCCTGGTAAATGTAGCAAGGAGGAAAGGAAATGATAACACTAAAAATGCCTACTACAACTATAATTTTGTTTTTATGCCCACCCATGTAATCCCCTTCTTTCAAAACTATGCTCAAAATCCCCACCCTTTCACAATTTCTCCTAGCCCTAAGCCTGAGGGCCATTTCAGTCCACATCCTTTAGCATAAATATTTGTCACTTTAACTGCCTGTATTTATAAATATGTTTTCCCTCACATCCCTAGGTCCAGGGAGGCTGATAGCTCATCACAGGCAGAAGTCCTGCCACCAGCTTCTACGGGATTCCTCCTAGGCATTAATTTTGTCCTCACAAAGAACGTTGTTAACTGAGAGACTACTACATTAACACTCCTGTAGTGAAATGTCACTTCTCACAGACTCATTTAACTTTTTCAAGATTACAATTCAAGAAAGAAGAAGGAAAAAGGATGAAAGGAATGTTTCTCTATTCTGAAAAGAGTGGCATACCCATTGTCAAAATATAACAGTACGATTTTTATTAAAATCCACAACAGGACCTAGCAAGGCATACTTACATAAATACTAGGGAGGAAACCCCCAAACACCCCACCACAGTCATCATTTCTTTAAAATGGCTGGGGGCTGACCAGGCTGTGTCTGGCTGATAAGAGTAGAGTTGTAAATGGAGAGCTTGTTTTGTTTCATTAGCACCCTGAAGTAACAAGACCTCAGAACTGCTCCACCATTACTTGATTACATGGGTCTCATGAGGTTACACCTGCCACCCCGTGATGTTACACCCAACAGCCACGATTTCACACCACTGACTATCGACACTCAGGGGAAGAGATAGCAAGAGTTGTTTTACCCTTGAAGGTCCAGTCCTTCCAAGAGCACAACGTAGTTGTCCCAGACTGGCAGACTCTGCCTCTGCTCTATAGCACGGACTATCTGTCTAAAGGGTACCCTTCATTTTCTTCAAACCTCATAGCTCCAGCAACTGTCTGCAGTCACAAGGCAGGATGGTAGATTTTCTCAACCTAGGGCATCATCCACTTGAAACACCAATCCACATAAATATAACCACATTGAGAAAATATCTGCAAATCATTTATCTGATAAGGGACTGACATCCAGAATATACAAGGAACCCCTATGACCCAACAATAAAATAACAACAACCCAATTTCAAAAGCAGCAAAAGACTTTAGTGAACTTTTCTCCAAAGAGAATCTACAAATGGCCAATAAGCACATGAAAAGATGATCAACATCATTAATCATTAGGGAGATGAAAATCAAAACCACAGATACTACTTCACACCTTTTAGGACAGCTACTATTTAAAAATAATAACAACATGTTGGCAAGGATATGGAGAAATTGGAAGCCTTCTGCACTCTTGGTGGGAATATAAAATGATACAGCCATTGTGGGAAATATTGTCATTTCTCTGAAAAGTAAGCACAGAACAGCCATATGATCTCGCAATCCCATTTCTGGGTACCAGCCCGAAGAACTGAAGGCAGAATACCCGTACGCCCACGCTCACCGAGCAGCACTCACAAAAGCCAAAAGGCAGAAGAGCCTAGGTGCTCACTGATGGATGAGTGGATCAGCAAAAGGTGGTGCACATGCACAATGGAACGTCACTGAACCTTTAGAAGCAAGGAAATTCTGAAGCATGCTGCAGTATGGATGAATCACGACAAACTGATGCTAAGTGAATTAAGTCCATCACGAAAGGGCAAATATTGTGCGACTTCATGTATATGAGGTACATAGAACAGGCAAATTCGTAGAGACAGAAAGTGGAATGGTGGTTGCCAGGGGCTGGAGTGGGGTGGGGAAGAATGGGGAGTTAGTTTACTGGGTACAGAGTTTCGGTTGGGAAATACGAAAAAATCCTAGAGACGGATGGTGGTGATGGTTGTACAACAATGTGCATGTACTTAATGCCACAGAACTGTACTTTTTAAAGTGATAACTATTATACTTACTTTACCACCCAAATCCAGAAGTGATGTATGTTACAGTACTAATTTTACAATGAATGTTAAGTCGCCCCAGCCAGGTGGCTCAGTTGATTGGAGCATCGCCCCATACACCAAAAAGTTGCAGTTTGATTCCTTGTCAAGGCACATACTTAGGTTGGGCATTCGAACCCCAGTCAGGACTTGCATGAGGGGCAACCAATCAATGTTATCTCTCTCACATCAGTATTTCTCTCTCTCTACCTTCTTCTCTCTCCAAAATCAATAAAACACATAT